>JAKOGI010000077.1:0-142500 GCA_029747015.1 Carnegiea gigantea
GCCTCACCCCGGTAACATGTCTGATTTTCGGGTTTTGAAGATTAGTAGAATTGTTGCGTATTAAAGTGCAGGCTCCTCCAACATCAACTTGAATCGTGACGATGAAGAGAACTCCGAAAATGGCAACGATGACGATCTCACAAATTTATCCGACTCTGATTAGTTTAGTAATTTGCGTGCACATTCAAAACATGTACAATGTCGTACTTAATATTTAATTCAGCATGTCTCTTTCCCCATATATATATATATATATATATATATATATATATATATATATATATATATATAAAGTATAAAGTAATTATTACATGCATATGTACATTTCGTAAAATCTTTTCGTTTTGGGTTTTCAAGCCTCTAAAAAAAGTTGTTCTTTTTGGGAATTTCGAATCCATTTTTCCCCAAAAAAAAATTTTTTTGGGGGGTAACAGGAAATTCCGACAGAATTTCCGACGGGAAATTCCGTCGGAAAATCAGTCAGAATTTCCTATAAGTGGGCTGCCACTGCAGAGCGTCCGACGGCAGATCCCGTCGGAAAATCCATCGGACTCCGTCGGATTTTTTTTGCGACGAGCCCGATCCCGACGGCCCCCTTTCCGCCGGAAATCAATTTTTCCGTCGGAAAAACATCCTTTTTCCATCGGTATTTCCGTCGCAAATTGAATGTGTTTTTGTAGGCCAGTGACAATTAGAACACGCCTCTTTACTTTCAGCGAGTCATCCACCATCCAAAGTGTAACGTTCCACCCGAAGGGGGACAGACGCGTTACCGCCGTGGATGTCCGATTAGAAACATCCACAAGGCTATTTAAATTTTTAAACCATAATTAACCTTTTAATAGACGATAGCAGAGGAAGCTCTTATAGAAATCTAACTAAAGTTCGGAAGGGTCAATTTAAAACATGCATTACATACATACTTAAACCGTATCCATAATATTTTTACACATATGTAATCTCAAAAATATATCTATACTTACATTTAATAAACATAACTCCTAATATAAACAAATAATGGGGTCTGCATTCTCAACTATTATTTCACAGCTAGCCAGTTCTCTTAATACTCATGTGGTCCCTTTTTACTTCCAAAACCTGAGAAATGGTGAGGTCATGAGGTCCCCGAACTCAGTGAATAACCCTTATCTTTCCCGTTATTACATTTTGCACATTAACCGGTTAACATATAATCACACAGTACACGTATATTATGACATGTAGACAAAACATATCATATAGCATATAGAAGGCGATAAGAGAACATGCTTATACTCCAGAAATCGAAATAAACTCTTATCTTTCATATCCAACATATTCCCGAACTTCGCAAACACACACATATTTAGTCGTACCTGTCCCATACCAGGTACGTTTCAAGGACTCTCGTTTTTACTTAAGTCACTGAACAAACTCTACTGTTAGTCTATTCACTAAACTAACCATAGTTGTCTTATACCAACCATGTCCTTTGGGCTCCTAATTCTCATTGAAGTCTGAAAGAAAGCAAAGCCTGCTAAATCATACTAATGGTCCACCCGTAACCATACTTGACGCATACATAAAGCATATTCCATTCAAAAGTCTACGTAGGTGCTTTAAACGCATAATATATTTCTTTAAATATATTTATCGATCACACATATGATTTAAATCGATCACAATTTCACAAATATCTCGAATGATTCTTCAAATCCAAAACCAATTTCATATCATATCCAAAGTCCAAATCTAAACCAAAACCAATTTCATAACATATCCAAAATCTAAATCCAAGCAACCAAGTTCATAACGTATCCAAAGTCCAAATCCAAACCAAAACCAATTGCATAACATATCACATATTCTTGACTGAATGCAAACCTTTTTAGTTTAGAGGAAATTAACTCATGACTCACACAAAAAACCATCACAACACAGGGGTGACAAACACATCCTGGTGGCCCAACTACAGCTCATTCATATAGTACTAACCAATGGTGGACCAACCGCAACTCATTCATATGGTACCAACTAGGCACCCAATACTTTAAAGTACGTAGAGGTCCTCAAATCACAAACTGATGAGTCACATTCACATCCTGGAGTACCAGGAACTCATACAGCTCCCACATAATACAAACTAAAGAGTTAATTGACGGACCGGGCAGTGCCCACTCAAGGTATCAACCAACGATTCACACAGCTCCAAACATAAAGACAACTACTTCTATAGCTATAACTCTAGAACGCTCTGTAATAGCCTCAGTCAAGACATGAACCTTTTTTCCCAAAAACAAAACTTATTATCTTTAAATAAACTTTTATTCACATCATATACTAAAATATATCCAAGACATAATCCAACTTCAAAATAGTTTTCACAAACTTCCTATACTTTATCACACAATTGAAATATTTAGGAAGCTCAACAATGGTCTTTCCATATCTAATTTACGGATTATATATACAAATAATTCATAATTACACTAAACAAGATAATTTAGTTCAAAAATTCATAACTCAAATAGTACACTTCGAATCTTCACACAATTTTGTAGGAAATTGACAAATAATATATAAATTCTATAGTGAAATTTTTACAATTTTTCTCCAACTCAATAGCTCACAGTAATTCAAGCATCATCCAAATTTTCACACCACATAACAGGGCAGTTTCAATCAAACATTCATAACTCACAAACCATATATCAAAAATTCACGCAAATTTATAGACAATTGCAACACATAGTGATGAACCTATAGTAAAAATTTTAGAATTTTTCACTTAGTAATAATTTTTAAAAAATCAAACAGTGGCAGGTTGTGTGCAAAATTCAAAAATTCAACCTCTATTTTTCTATTATCTTGTCCATCCAATACCAATAATCAATCCAAAAATTCATAGTTTAGTATATATATGCACAAAATCACAACACAAATATCAACCCACAACATTCGCATAACCCTAAAATCACAAATCACTAACAATTTTGATTGTGGGTTTTTAACAAATGAATGTAGGGCTTTGATCTACTAAACTTTAAAACATCAAATTCATATATTCAATTCTCAATTGATTGATCAAACTCAAGCATAAACTTTCAAATTTATATTTTCCTAATCAATTTTAGTTAAAGGAATAGTAAAGATTGCTCACCTTAACTTGAAATCAAAATCAAAACCCAAACTTCTCTTCTTCTTCTTCTTCTTCTTCTTCTTCTTCTTCTTCTTCTTCTTCTTCTGCTTCTTCTTTTTCTTCTAACCTCTCTCTATGCATGTGTTTTATGGGTTGGGGGAAAGAAGAGTAGATAAGCCCCTCCCCCCAATACTTATCACATAAAAAAGAACCCCCTCCCTCCTTTTGTGTTTTCTTTTTCTTTTTTTATCAAGCCCCCTTTTTTAACTCTTCTTTTCATTTCTCTTTTTTTTTTTGGCAAATCCTACTAAGTGAGTAGCATGTTCTAATCACTCCCAAAAACATAATAATAATAATAACGTAAAGCACACACATGTGCCTAAAATAAAATGCGTACAATACACACATAATTTACATACTGCACATAAATCAAAATAAGTAACAAAAATTTCAAGGCGTTACACAAAGTGGAAACATGCTTCATGCATGAAGGAATTAGACTTTGAACTTCATTCGTTTTGACGATGCGACTGAACGCCGAATCTCTTTTTTGTGAGGCCGGTGCGCTTGATGACGTCTCGCCTATCTTGATTCTGGCGAAGACCGAGAGTTTACGTTGTTCATTCTTCTTCAACCCTATGGAAGATAGAGGGCTTCGGGATTTTACCCTTTCCAATCCTTCTAAACACAGAAGGGCGTTGACGCGAAGTTAACGATTGCAACCTGTCGAACACCGATGTTTTGGGGTTAGTCTTCGCATTTTCACCCTCATTATTATCAACCTCTTCAACTGTGATATATTGTATGAGGGATTGCTTGTCCTTATGTCGTCCCGAAATCTTCACAGGCCGGGGAGGTACACAGCTAATACCAACTTAGGAGTTGCGGCATTGCCCCCTTGACTTTGTATGACCCTTTGCATGCTATTAAGTTTGTAGGGCTTAGCTTTGATCACATACCCCAAAGATGTTAGCTGGCTGAAGTCATAGCTAGACCTCTTTCTTAACTTGTGCGTATTATGATCAAACCGATTGCTGATGCGCATCTTTGACAGCTCACTTTCTTCTTGGAGCGAGCCTTTAGAAGAGACAACAAAACCAGGGAGAGAACCCTTGGTCAATTTGCTTGTGTTCGCCTTATGAACTGAAAGCACACTCTTTTATTTGAGAACGCGGCAGCTTGCTTCATCAAACTTGCGTTCATCTTTGATTGCACTTTTAGGATTTGTACATTCACAAAGTGGTGATTCTTCACCCTTGCGATGGGACTTAGGAATGTACATGAAGACTGGGGCCACTGGATTTGCCGCGACATTTGCTTGCTTGAAGGACGAGACTGAAATTGTCCTATCATTCTTTTCTTTCCATTGTTGTTGTGGCTGGATGCTGCCATCACCACTTTCTTCGGGAGAGACATTCAGCTCTTCTTTTGTTTCGTCATCGTCAATTTCGAAATATGAGGTTGTGTAGACAGCCACACTATCAAAGTAGCTTTTTGTGAAGCATTCTTCTGAGCCCTCTAGTACTTCTGCATGATCTATTTCAGAATCTGATTTATCAGCCTCTTGGACTGTGACGTGGCTAATTTCTACCATTTCATCCAAATCTCAAATGATTCTTCCTTCCTTAGCCACTCACATGATGCGCTCCTTGAGTGTAACACACTTTTCAAGGGGGTGACTAACGATTCTATAGTATCGACAGTATTTGGGATCGGCGGTTCTCCCAACTTCCTCTGGATGCTTTGGCTCAGGCAATTCGATGACACCCTTCTTGGGTAAGTCATCTAGCATGCCTGACAAATATGAGTTAGGAAATTGACACTTCTTTTCTTGAAGCTCTTTTAGTATGAGACGCATCTTAGTCCCAACCTTGAACTACGGGCCCTTCTTGACCTCTAGTTTTAGCTTTCCCATAATATGAATTGGCTGACTTGTAAAGGTGGACATCGCTCCTTTGGTCGTGCTCTTAGAAAAGTTAATATTCTTCTCGAATTCAACTTTGTCCTTCCTTAATTCAATAGAATAGAAGGAGTTAGCATGACGACTAGTTATCGTCACCTCCATGTCATGCTCTTTGGTCGCCAATTCTTGAAAAATCTTAGGTTTGCTCATTTGTAGGACGTACAGCAAGTCCAGTGCATGCCTTGGGTGCACATTTCGACAGCGAACACATCAGACAGCCGATCCTTACGCTCGAGGCTAAGTGCACGCCAGCTGTTGATGTAGTCAAGAACTAACTCATCTTTCCACTATTTTGTATTTGTCAGGTCAGTCATGCTAATAACGTGCTGAGTGCTGTAGAACCTATTGAGGACTCTTGCTCGATTTGTTCCTAACTGTCAATGGATTCAGGTTCTAAGTCGGTATACCAATTAAAGGCAATACCTTTCAATGTCCTGATGAACTGTTTCACCATAACATCGCAGTCAGTTCCAGCATTATTGCATGTCTCAATGAAGTGCGTGACATACTGTTTTGAATTGCATTTCCCATCGAATTGTTGGAATTTGGGAGGTTGGTAACCGTGGGGCATGCGAAGAGCATCCACCCTCTTAGTATAAGGTTTGGTGTATAGGTGAGTTCTGCGCGAGCCTTCACCTAGCTGCGCCTTAACAACATTTGCTGTCAAATCTTGGATTTGCTCAATGGTCATTGATCCAGAGGACTTGACATGTTTAGGGATAGCGCCTTTCTTCGACTGCTTCTCACTGTCAGAGGCTTCAGTGTGGATGGACACTTTTTCTGAGTCATCACTTTCTGAGTCCCCTGTAGAAGATTGAGATGGCCGTTTTTCTAGCCTCCTGGTCAGCTTAGTAATCTTTTCTTCTTGAAACTTGATGCGCGCTTCCTTTTCTTCCTTGTCCCTGGTGAGTTTTTCTAGGATGGCATTCATGTTAGCCATCTCCTCTTGCAGAGTGGTTATCTCTATCATTATGGTTGGCATGACAATAATTTTAGAGGACTCAACTTCAGTCTCTGACATGCGCACCCCCTTTGGTGAGGGCAAAGAAGAGTCACTGGACTCACTCCTGTAGTAGTCTTCAACCTCGCAGACTGGAGATTGAAGTTGGAGGTTTTGAATTCCATCCATCCTAGAGGGCACATTTTGTTGCGTCCTCAAGGCTTGGAGTTTGGATGGGGACGGCGCAGTTTAGCCAAGAGCAGTCGGCGTAGCAGCTTTCACCATACTTCTGGTCTTCATTATATACGTGCGCTTGCTAGAAGTAATGCTCTCTCCACAGGATATGCGCGAAAGAGATCCTGTGCTCTTCTTCTTCGAAGCTTGCACGGCAACATTCTTTGTAGTTATGTCTTCGTTGAAAAAGATGTTGTGACTTGAAAGTCTTGATCTTTTAGGAGAAAGAGATGAGAGGTAGAGATATCCCACTGGACGTGTCAAATTTTGTAATCGCAGAATTACAAATATTGAATTTTATATATTCAATTGAATGAATTGGGCACAATCTCTATAAATACAAAATCATCTGATTCTTTCTCTTTTAACGATGAATTTTTCAACCTTCGAATCAAGGGCGTACGAGCCTATTTATAGAAGAACCTCCCCCTTTAAAGCCAAGATGGACATTGACTTGGATTTTGAGCCTTGACCTGGGTTTTGAGCCTTTCAATCAGACCTCACCTTGGACTGCTTTGACTTTCATTTGACTTTGACTTTGACTTTAACTTTGACTTTGATTTGGGAGTCTCTCAGGCTTGGGCCGAGCACTGACTTCAAAATCGCCTCGAGCTTTGACCGGACATTGACTTGAGAGTCATTTTGACGTTTGACTTGTGAGTCGATATAGGTCTTGACTTTTGACTTTGACCTTTGACTTTAACTTTGATTTTGACTTTGACCGCACCTTGACTTGGACGTCATTCGGACTTTAGGTCGTGACTGGACTTGGTAGTCGTCTTGAGCCTCAGTTTTGGCTTTGACTTGAATTTTGATTGAGCCTGAACTTGGAAGTCATTTGGCTTTCATTTTGGGCTTGACTTGTGACTCTTTTGAGATTGACTTGTGAGTCTTTGGGTTTGATTAAATTAATTAATTAAATTTAATTTGATACAGAATGAATAAATTTGTAGTGCCTACATGTTGATTATAGCTATACATTATTATTTAATTATGATAACGGAAGGTGCACTTTTTGGAGCAGATTTTACGTAAATTGTGAGATGAAGCAAATCACATAAGGGTAAGCTGGAACCCCAATGGCAGAGATATCGACAGAGTGGCAGGGGTGGCGCGGGGGACATTAAGAAAATGTGAGTTGATTTATCTTGAATATGGATGATAATGGATCGTATTCGGGGTAAGATAATGTATTGTCATTTATTTATTTTCACTGGTTTCATCCAATTCAATATCTATCATCCTTAAGAAATACTGTAAGTTTCATTCACATCTATCTATAATCTATAGGTTAAATGGATGGACTGGGTGATATACTGACTGAAATTTATATATACAATATTGTGCAAATTATACAGGAGCAAAAAAAGTTTTTCTTATTTGCAGATGATATTGTTCTTATTGATGAGACCAGAGATGGAGTTAATAGCAAGTTAGAGAGTTGGAGGCACACACTGGAGTCTAGAGGTTTAAGAGTGAGTAGATCAAAGACTGAATACCTCCACTGCTGCTTTAGCGGGAGGGGAAGTGCGGGGGGGGGGGGACATCACCATCGATGGAGGGCCGCTACCGAAGGTTGAGCAGTTTCGATACCTTGGTTCGATCGTTCAGCAAAATGGTGAGATCGACGACGATATTAACCAGCGCATTAGAGTCGGTTGGTTACAATGGAAGCATGCTACAGGTGTGTTGTGTGACAAGCGGATGCCTGTAGGTTTAAAAGGCAAAGTTTCTCGTACGGTAGTGAGACCCGCTATGATGTACGGTTCGGAGTGTTGGGCGTTGAAGAAGACTCAGATTCAAAGGCTGTTGGTCGCAGAGATGAAGATGATCAGATGGATATGCGGATATACGAGATTGGATAAAATTAGGAATGAAGTGATAAGGAACATAGTCAAAGTGGTGCCCATCGAAGACAAGATGAGAGAATCAAGATTAAGATGGTTTGGACATGTGAAAAGACGGAGTGTGGACGCACCAGTAAGGAGATGTGAGACCATTAACATCCCCGTCGGTAACAGAGGGAGAGGTCGACCGAAGAAGAGTTTAGATGAAGTGATTAGAGGGGACCTGAAAGTGGTAGGAGTGACGGAGGACATGGCTCAGGATAGAAGACTCTGGTGGAATAGGATTAAGGTCGTAGATCGAGGAGCTTTGTCGACTTAGTGCGTTTCGGTTATAGTAGGGCTCGTTGGGTGTTGGGTGTTGGGTTTGCATTTGTTGTGTTGTTTGCAGGTTGTACTTGCTTTTGGAGAGGTCATTATGTGTCCATCACTGCTAAGGTATGGTACCTCCCCCTCTAACCCTTTTTTTACTATATCAGTGGCTTTCTCTTTAATCTTTCTTTTGCAAATGTTTACTTATGTTTTCACAAAATTCTTGCTTTGTGGGTCGTTTGGAATCAGCCTCTTTGCGGGCAGAAATGTCCGTTGAAGTAAGGTTGCCTACATCTGGATTTCCCCAGACCCTGCGAAAGCAGGACCCACACTGGGAGTTGTTGTTGTTGTTGTAAAGGGAGAAATGAATGCTTTAAATAAAATAGATAAGATTATATTTATCTTAGGGAGACTTGATGATTATTGTAAGATGCATACATGATCATTTATAAACGGTTAAATGTTTATTATTTTTTTTGAAGAAAAACTAGATACAAACAAGCAGAAACAAATGGATGATTAGACAAGTGATAAGCCAAATAATAAATTGGGTGAAGCTGGCATCACTCGGATCCACCCTTTTCGTGGAATCATCCACCTTGCATCCACCTGTGATTTGTATTCTTCAGATTTTCACTCAGTTTTTCAGTCGGGTGACATAAATGTGTATAAGGTGCAGATTGAGATGGGCAAACTCAAAAGATTAATCACATATTTTCCCAGTCAAGAAATACATGCGTGTTAGTGGGCCTTGGAGTTGAATCCAACACACAGGTGCATATAGTGAAGATGGACCGAGGTGATGCACTTGTTAAGGAGTAAGCCCAGAAAAAGCCACATCCGGGTTTTTTGTGCTCCGCAAATCTCAATGAATCCGAAGTCGCCTCTCACATACAGTACTGACGATAACAGATCCAATGACCAACTATTATAAAATGAATAAAAAATAAAAATATCATTTTTGTAATAATTATTTGTAAAATTTACTTAGTAAACATGTCCCACACAATTTTTTAAGGCCCAAAAATTACAACCATATTTTATTATATACATTTTTTTAAAAAAATTGAAACAGCAAACATAATAATGATATCATATTTTTCAACCATAATAGTTGATTATTGTCGTTGATTATTTATAAATAGTTGTAACTATTGTTGAAAATATTGATGTCATGAGATTTAAAATTAGGGTTGTACACAACTTTAAAAATCGAAATCTTTTATTATCATAATATTTATTAATAATTTCTGTATTACCAACTTTTTGTCAAACTTTTGGTAATATTGAAAATTAGATGATGTTATTGTGTATGTTGGGTTTTTGAAAATTGAAAGCACAAGATTAATAAGTGACATTGGAGGTGTTAAAAAAGAAACATAAAAGGTATTTCAAAATTGATCAGTTTTAAAAATAAATTATGCAAAGAGTAACATGTGGCAATTAGAGAAAATAGTTCAGTTCGCTTTAATATATATCTGTAGATTTCTGCGAGTCATATACTCTATCAAATATTCACTATCTTAATGCAAAACATGCATCAAAATGGGAGTGATCAAAACTGGTTAACCGAAAATTCGGTTCGTAAAAAGTGTAAACCAAAAATAGAACCTAAACGGTTAACTGAATTTTTCAGTTCTGCAAAAATATGAACCAGTTCAGTTAACCGAATTTTTGATTCAGTTACCGGTTAATTTTTAATTTAAATTATTAAATTATAATTTTCACTCATTTTTAATCTAATTTAACTATTTATGACAACAAATATGAATTTCCACATTATAATTGTCATGCAACATTTTCAGCTGTATTTACAATTGAAATTGCTTAACTATACAATATAAATGTTGATCTTGACAGTTTTTCAGGATTCTAGCACAACTTATTTAAACAATTAATCTTAGTAAAGTTTGCCGTCGAAACTATCAACCTTCATCAGAGCGCTGCATCAAAAATATGTATGCAACTATAATCTGGTTGATGTAACATCAATAGAGATGCGTAACAAATTAAACGTTCCATTTTTCTCATTAATCCTGGCTAATATGCATGGCTCCAAACTGATGCCAAACAAATTAAACTATACCAGCAACATGTAAGTGCCACCCACCCATATGAACTGCCTGCTACTACGTACTCCCAAGTCTCAACCATGCTATATGTCAATGCCTCTGAACATGTAGAGTTTGTAGTTTTGTCCGCACACAATTCATAGCTGCAAGTAAATTTAGCTATACGATCACTTTAATTGGCATATAATTAGGGTCTAAATTTAGCTCGATAATCACTATAATTGGCATATATATAATTAGGATCTAAATTTAGCTTCACATCTCCATCATCAAAAACGTTTGGAGGAGAGACACGCACTCGCAACCAAGTAGCTGGAAACATGTCATAATTTGCCATAGAAACACCACCTTCGCCATCGATGCTCTATATAAACCTTAAGCCATCCTCTTCCAAAACAATCCCAACTCGATCATTCATTTGTTAATCATAATTATTTAGTTAATAATAAAGATGGCTTACAGAGCAAGTAGCCTCACCATTTTCCTCTCGGCAATAACCCTGGTGTTAGTATCCTCAACCACCGCGGCACCCAAGGGCCCCCCAAAGATCACCACCATCCTGAATGAGTTCAAGGAGTTCAGCGTCATGAACGAGCTCTTCACCAAGTACGGGCTGGCGGAGCAAATGAACGACTGGGGCACGCTCACCGTGTTCGTCGTCGATAATGCAGCCATGGGGCCCATCACCGCCCTGCCTCCAAACAAGGCTAAGGAAGTCCTAATGTTACACGCCGTTCTGGAGTTCTACGCCCCAGAAAAGTTTAGTGTGAAGGGGGCAGGGAAGGACATCATGATGCTGACCACCCTACTTATGACCACCGGCGAGGCCCACGGTCAAAGGGGGTTCGTTGTCGCCAACAACAAGACCCCTGGTGGAGCCACCTTCGGGTCCGCCATGTTGGGTGCTCAATTCAAGGCCAAGTTTGTTAAGGGTGTCAAGGTTGAGCCTCCTGCTATTTCTGTCATCCAAATTAGCGAGCCTATCATACCACCCGGCGTATGATCAACTCAAATTAATTACTATATTGTCAATTACTTTTTTGGACCTTAGTGTCTGTATTTTTTTTTTTTCCAAAAAATGTATTTCTAAAATCCTCCTTGTATAGGTAACTAAAAAAAAACTTTCATATAATTAGGGGACATGTATACACATCCAAAGTACATAAAAGTTCCCTAAATGGGGTTTGGGATTTTAAGTACGATATATATTCGCAATTTAGATTATTGAAAATACTTGTGTGCCAGAAGACATGAGAATTGCTTGTGCGGAAGGAGTTCATGATGGAATTATGAATGCTGGCTGATGAAAAAAGTGCTTTATATTGTTTTGATGAAATTTCTTTGTTTAATTATATTTCATCAACCTCTAGTTCTAGCTAGCATAACACACAAAAAATATATATAGATCGAATTGTCATTTGGTTAAACAATTAATTAGAGGGAGCAATCATCATTTGATAATTTTTATAAATGAACGATGAATTTTTTAAACTGATAAACTTTTGCGAAAAACTGATTTTTTTTTAATTGATGAACTTATAATAAATTGATCTTTTTTAGTTTTCCTTCCCTTTTTCAATTTTCAATTTTCAATTTATCTAATCAGTTTAAATCAATAACCATTCTCATAGACAAGACGATAAATAGAGAAATCAGTTGTACAAAAGCCTTATATCACAACAATTGCATTACATCACATGAAACTTCATAAAATGTAATGCTAAATCTGAAGAAGCCGCATAGCCTATTATTCACAACAAATAGTGGATCATTTGATAAAATAACTATAAAAATAACATTGTGTGAGCTCCATCTAACAAAATTTAAGAAAATTTAGATATAAATAATTTTACTCTTATGAACAAAGAATACATTATCTAATGAGACTTCTTGAATTACTTCGTCTTTTTTCCCCCCTTTAATCAAAGACTTCTTGGATTGTTTCAGGATAATTGAAATCTAAACTTCAAGTCAACAATTCTACAGTGATTGTTTGAAGATTTTGATATGACTTTTTTTTCCTCATAAAATTAATAGAACTAATACTTTATATTAGAATGACTTCTTAATTAATCAGGGACTAATAAATTATTCAATGGTTGATGATGTATGTCTTACAATAAGGCACTTCTTAAGTAAGTGCATTATCGTAATTAAAATTAATATACTATATGGCTTGAAATTATCAAATTTTCAAAAGTTACAAATAACACCATAATTTAATCAACTCTATCTATAAAGTTATACCCAATTTTATAATAATAAAAATTTATTAATAAAAAGGTGATTTCACATAATGTACAAGTAATAGCGACCTTCCATTGTTCAACGACATTATCTTTCATAATCAAATAATATTATAACTACTAAGTCAAAATAAAACACTTAAAAAATATCTTATAGTAAAATATTTATCATTTTACTTATTCAATAAGAACTTTTATCAAAGCCACCATTGAACAAATTATTAACCGCATCATTTGAAGGTATCATTTGAAAGCATAAATAAATCTTCAAACCGAAAAACAACAGACGATGCCAAATTCTGTCGCAAAAGAAAAAAAAAAAAAAAACCCAAATTAGCGCAGTGCAGTCTGTGAAATTCTTGCTGGGCAATCACTTTCCTTTCTGATAAATCGCAAGCTGATTATCCCTTTCCAATTTCGGTGAGTCTCTTCAACTAGCGCTTCGATTATCATTTTGATTTGTTCTTACTAGTTTTTATTTCCTTCCGTTCTAATAAAATGACTGTTTAATGAAAGAGAAAGTTGTCAAAATTACCAATCTTGTATCTGTTAAACCCACTCTTGTCGAACCCTCAATCTTTCATCACATTGTAAACGAACCCTTTTAATTTATGCGGCATCTTTGTTTTCTACTTAATTAGTGTCTGATATCGGTCATATTCTATTTCGCATTTTTTAGAATTTAGCTGAGAGCTTACATTTCCTTACAGCTTCTTACATCTCGTTACAGCTCCTTATATCCTTAACATAATCCTTACATCTTCTTACAGGCCTGTTCTATTTCACATTTTAGATAGATAAATAGATGTAAGGAGATGTAAGGAGCTGCAAGAAGCTGTAAGGAGTTATAAGAAGCTGTAAGAAGATGTAAGAAGCTGTAAGGATGGATTTAAGGAGTTGTTGAATTGTTGAAGAGTTGTACAATATAATTTGTTTTACAATGAACATTTTGAATGAAAAATAATAATATTAAAATAATATACTTATTAAAAATAAATAATTAATTAAGTTAATTACACAATAATAAAATATATTAATCCCCATAAATTTGGTGAATAAAATTTTGTCTAAGATTTTTTATATGAACATTAGTTTGATCGAATAAGCAAAGTATACAAAAAAAAAAAAAAAACAAACTTTTTTGACAAAATTGAATACAACTCTTCAAATAAATTCCTATTTTAAGTAAATAATTTTAAATATAAATAAATATATGGTCATCTATAATAATATATATTTCATATCAAAACTCAAATATAATTAACGTCGTTATATTATGTTTTATGTTTATGTAAATGTTGTGTTCATAAGATATTTATAAATTTTGTATATTGGTAGTATCATTAAAAAAATATACATATTTCTGTAACTAAAATAAATGAATGTTATAGAAAATCTATGAGATTTAAGAAGATGTATGAAAATGTAAGGAGATGTAAAGAGATGTAAGAAAATGTAAGAAGATGTAAGGAGCCGTAAGGAGATGTAAGAAGCTGTAAGGAGATTTAAACTCTTAGCTAAATCCTAAAAAATACGAAATAGAACAGGGGTAGGGCCCGTTCTATTTCGCGTTTTAGATAGATAGATAGATGTAATGAGATGTAAGGAGTTGCAAGAAGATGTAATGAGCTGTAAGAAACTGTAAGGAGTTGTAAGAAGCTGTAAGCTGTAAGGATGGATGTAAGGAGTTGTTGAATTGTTGAAAAATTATATAGTGTAATTTGTTTTACAATGAACATTTTGGATGAAAAATAATAATATTAAAATAATATACTTATTAAAAATAAACAATTAATTAAGTTAATTACACAACAATAAAATATATTAATCCCCATAAATTTCGTGAATAAAATTTCATCCAAGATTTTTTATATGAACATTAGTTTGATCGAATAAGCAAAGTATAACAAAAAAAAAAAACTTTTTTGACAAAATTGAATACAACTCTTCAAATAAATTCCTATTTTAAGTAAATAATTTTAAATATAAATAAATATATGGTCATCTATAATAATATATATTTCATGTCGAAACTCAAATATAATTTACATCGTTATATTATGTTTTTATGTTCGTGTAAATATTGTGTTCATAAGATATTTATAAATTTTGTATATTGGTAGTATCATTTAAAAAATATATATATTTTTGTAACTAAAATAAATGAATGTTATAGAAAATCTATGAGACGTAAG
Source organism: Carnegiea gigantea (assembly GCA_029747015.1). NCBI lineage: Eukaryota > Viridiplantae > Streptophyta > Magnoliopsida > Caryophyllales > Cactaceae > Carnegiea > Carnegiea gigantea. The sequence goes on from JAKOGI010000077.1 coordinate 14,925, forward strand.
AAGATATATGAAGATGTAAGGAAATGTAAGGAGATGTAAGAAGATGTAAGGAGATGTAAGAAGATATAAGGAGATGTAACTCATGTAAGAAGATGTAAGGAGCTGTAAGAAGATGTAAGAAACTGTAAGGAGATGTAAACTCTTAGCTAAATCCTAAAAAATGCGAAATAGAACAGGGCCTTATTTTAGTTACAGAAATATGTATATTTTTTTAATGATACTACCAATATACAAAATTTATAAATATCTTATGAACACAATATTTACATAAACATAAAAACATAATATAACGACGTAAATTATATTTGAGTTTCGACATAAAATATATAGTATTTAGATGACCATACATTTATTTATATTTAAAATTATTTACTTAAAATAGGAATTTATTAGAAGAGTTGTATTCAATTTTATCAAAAAAGTTTTTTTTGGGTTATACTTTGCTTATTCGATCAAACTAATGTTCATATAAAAAATCTTGGACGAAATTTTATTCAACAAATTTATGGGGATTAATATATTTTATTATTGTATAATTAGCTTAATTAATTATTTATTTTTAATAAGTATATTGTTTTAATATTATTATTTTTCATCCAAAATGCTCATTGTAAAACAAATTATACTATACAACTTTTCAACAATTCAACAACTCCTTACATCCATCCTTACAGCTTCTTGCATCCTCTTACATCTTCTTACAGCTTCTTGCAGCTTCTTACAGCTTCTTGCAGCTTCTTACAGTATATCTCCTTACATGTATCTATCTATCTAAAACACGAAATAAAACAGGCCCATCATCAACTTTGGATAATATTGGTTTTGTTTTCTTTTGCTTTGGGGAAAAAAAAAAGTTCTGCTAAGCTCAGATTCCGTTAGCAAGTCCATGTTTGATCGGACAAATTATTTTGATTGCTGGATTGGATTGCATTTCTTTGTTGGGGTTTTCGTCTTCATTTGCCTGTTGGAATTTCTAATTCCTAGTGGGAGTTCCAGTGTCATTTTCAATTATTTTTTTTTTAGGCATATGTCCAACAAATGAAGTCGATAAAAGGGTTTTGCTTAGTTTTTGCACCGATGGTTAATTCCTTTATTGATTAATTGGAATCTATTGGTTAGATGAACTCTATACCAGTAATGGTGGATCTAGGAATTTCAGACAATGCTGCTTATTTTTGAGCTTTCGGGGGTTTGATCAATGCAAATGTGTTCATTGGGACTCAATGCAAATAGACTTTTTGGGAGTCCATTCAAAGATTTTAAAGGCTTTTAAGCATGATATAAGCATCCCCCTTTGGGGTTCAACAGTAATGGTCTAGGCTATCTTATCCAACAATTGGTGGAGATTTGAGGATCTTTCTTGCATACTGTTCGGGTTCCCTCTGCTTTTAGTCAAATATGAAGCGTCCTAGAATGACGTCAATTTCTCAGGGTTTGATATGGACAGGTTAGGATGGATCACAGTGCATCATAGAATTACATGTATTTCTGTAAATGGTTCTCTATCTGCATTTCAAGCCCCAACTCCATGTTGAGAAAAGCCATGTGTAGGCCCCTTAGTCAAAATAAGGTGATTTGGATGGAATAGATTAAGTGAGATTTCTGCTCTATGGTTTGAATAATTGAGCCAGATGTAAAGTGAAAGAAACAACCTCCTCGTTGTGTTTGTTTTGAATCCCTTTTGAAAGGTTTGATTGGGACATAACAGTTGCCAGGGAGGTGTTGCATGATTGGCTATCCTTAGGCCTATGAAGACAGCACTATCAAAAGAGTGGGTATCCAGATGACATGCTTCTGATCTTGTTGGCCAATGTTTTCAGGTTAATCAGGAAGTTGGCCTTCCAGTTGACTAAAACAAGTGACAAGATAGTGACGAATCAGTAACAATTTACTCTTGTAACTGTTCTTCTAACCCACTACAAGCAAAAGTTCAACCACACTTAGATAAATTACTATTTACATGCATTCTCCAAATCTAATACCCCAAAAATTCCACCACCAGGAGGGGTGTTTTGGAGCGGGGGGGAGGGGTCTGATACTCTAATGTAGCAGTCTTACTTATGAATTGCAAAATTACAGAGAGACTGGTTCCGATTGATCCTTGTTGGGTTTCGTAGCCCAAAATCCAAGTACCAGCACGGTCGGACCGTGCTACACAAGACATGGGCGTGTCAAGAAGAAGAACGTCTAGTCGAAGAGGATAGAAAACGGCACGGGGGTGCCGTGCCCCGTGTTTTTTACGCCGCCTCTCTCGGAAGGCGGTGAGAGTTCTGTTCAAGGGGGGATTCCACCTGGCAGCTAGGGTTGCATGCTAAGGGAGGAAAACCCTACTTTTTAGACCCTATATAAAGAGGGTCAAGTCTAGGATCTAAAATATCTCCAGTACTCATATATACATTGAGAGGTAGAAGTACTTTGTGGGAGATTACAATAGAGAGGTTGTAATTCTGCTCTTAGATCAAATCACTGTAGTGATTGTGATCGTGTTGTATTCTTCCTGCTCGTAGTGAATTGTTCTGGTGCTGTCGCCGTGCGTGGTTTTTCCTGCATTGGGTTTTCCACGTTAAATCTCTTGTCTTCTTATTTCTGTTTTCTGTTATTCACTTGAATTCTGAATCTCTAACTCATCCTATCGCTTCCGCTATTATTGTTGCTCTAATATTATTCCTAACAAGTGGTATCAGAGTTTTGGTTATAGGATGTCTTCTATCATGAGGGTAGATATTCAGAAGTTCGACGGAGAGATTAATTTTAATCTCTGGAAGGTGCAGATTAGAGCGGTTCTCATCCAGCACGGGTTGTGGAAGGTCCTGAAGGGACCTTATGTCAAACCCGAAAAGACAACAGATGAGCAATGGGCTGAAGAATAGAAGAAGCGGCGTGGGTCGCTGACGGAGGACGAATGGGAGGAACTGGAGCTGAAAGCGGTTTCAGCCATACAGTTGTGCTTGGCACCACATGTCCTGCGAGAGGTGCTTGATAAGACAACTGCGGTAGATCTTTGGGCTCGGTTGGAGGAACTCTACATAACGAAGAGTCTCGCCAACAAGATCCGTTTGAAGGAAAGGTTGTATACCTTTCGTATGGCTGAAGGTACCCCTGTCCAAAAGCATCTGAATGAGTTTAACTCTATTCTTGTTGACTTAGAGAGTCTAGATATGAAAGTTAAGGATGAGGATAAGGCTATTTTGCTTGTTGTGTTGTTACCCCTTTCTTATAAACACTTTAAGGAGATTATACTATATAGTAATTCTAATACTATATCGTTTGAAGATGTTAAGTCAAACTTGTTGTCTAAGGAGAAGTTTGATCTTGACATTCATGCTGATTCTGTTGAAGGATTAGCAGTAAGGGGTACAACAACTGAAAAGGGGAACGGTAATAGGAGTAAGAACCGTTCTAAGTCTAAAAATCCTCATGCTGGTAAGACCTGCAATTACTGTGGTAAATTGGGTCATATTGTTGCTAACTGCTGAAAACTGCAAAAGAAGAAGGAGAAAGAAGAAGATAATTCTCAGGAGCCTGCTGAAGCTTCATTTGCTGAATCTGATTCTGATGGTAACGTTCTGTTTGCTACCTCTACTGGAAGAGAGAGCGATTCTAATTGGATTCTTGATTCTGGGTGTACCTATCATATGTGTCCTCACAAGGATTGGTTTTCAACATATGATCCAGTTAACTCAACTGTTGTTCACATGGGCAATAATGCCCAATGTAATGTAACTGGAATCGGTACTGTTAAAATCAAGACCCATGATGGTGTTGTCAGGACTTTATCGAATGTTCGTCACGTTCCTGACTTGAAGCGTAACCTCATCTCGTTGGGCACCCTTGAATCCAAAGGGTGCAAATATTCAGCTGAAGGTGGAGTTTTGAAGGTCTCAAAGGGCAGTAGGATTCTGCTGAAGGGTTTGAGGCAAGGAGGCCTCTATGTCTTGCAGACATCTACTGTGGCAGGATATATGAAGGAAAGTTCATATAAATCATCTCCTATAGTTAAGTTCAAGCATTACTTGGACTTAGTAGGCGTTCACAGCCGCTGAGGGCCCTGCGGGGGATAGCCCCATAGGGGGCATCACCCTTCGGGGTGCGATGACGGAGTCAGAGAGCAGTGATTGGAGATTTTGGTCCAAGGTGGAGATTGTTGGGTTTCGTGGCCCAAAATCCAAGTACCAGCACGGTGGGACCGTGCTACACAAGACATGAGCGTGTCAAGACGAAGAACGTCTAGTCGAAGAGGACAGAAAAACGGCACGGGGGTGTCGTGCCATGTGGCACAGGGTGACCGTGCCATGTGGCACGGTCGTGCCCCGTGTTTTTTACGCCGCCTCTCTCGGAAGGCGGTTAGAGTTCTGTTCAAGGGGGGATTCCACCTGGCGGCTAGAGTTGCATGCTAAGGGAGGAAAACCCTACTTTTTAGACCCTATATAAAGAGGGTCAAGTCTAGGATCTAAAATATCTCCAGTACTCATATATACATTGAGAGGTAGAAGTACTTTGTGGAGATTACAATAGAGAGGTTGTAATTCTGCTCTTAGATCAAATCACTGTGGTGATTGTGATCGTGTTGTATTCTTCCTGCTCATAGTGAATTGTTCTGGTGCTGTCACCGTCCGTGGTTTTTCCCGCATTGGGTTTTCCACGTTAAATCTCTTGTCTTCTTATTTCTGTTTTCTGTTATTCACTTGAATTCTGAATCTCTAACTCATCCTATCGCTTCCGCTATTATTGTTGCTCTAATATTATTCCTAACAATCCTAAATTTAAAAATCGTAGCTGCCTACTACTCCACAGAAATGAAGCAGAGGAAGTTTAGAGAGGCATTTTACTTTAGCCTGTACAATCGTAGCTGAAAAAATATGTGTTGGACGGACACCAGCAAAGGCATATGGGCACTTCATGCTCCATTCCAGACCGTAAAACATGCAAAATTTGCAGAAGATAACACTTGACGCATGTACCCGTGTCAGATTTTTTCAACTTAGCCTCTGTAGCATATTCATCAGTTGATATCGCTTATGTTCTGCAATTTCATAATGTGAACAACTGTAATGTCAATAAGGAAACAATATCTGTTGTTGGAAATGTGGAAGGTCCTAAATAGTTTATACAAAGAAAGTACAGGAAAGCCGTTTTCTTTCATCTAAGATCTCCCTGTTCTGGAGATCATTGATTCTTGTCACTAGAGGTCCTGGTGAACACATCTCCTAAAGCTACCCTATGAAAATACATCACAGACTATTCCCCTGTTTTATTCGAACGGAGAATTGTGACAGGGTTCTTTCTTTATGGAGGTATAAATCACTTTCCAGTTGCCATTCTTTTCCTATCCAATTTGAAAAAATAAAGAGAACAAAAAACCAGTTGACGTCCATCTGTCTTTTCTTTCGAATTCGAAAGAAGAATGGGGACCTTAAATACTTCCTTCCTTGTCTTCTATGTACATCAATCGAACTGTTGGTTCCCCTGAGACTGACCTAGACCATGTCTTTGTCAGCGATCATTCATCTGAATCCCTCGCACTGGTTTTCTCTGACAGGAAATTATCTGGTAACCTGGGGAATGTCACACGGGTCCTTAACACATCTGGAGTTGGGGGTGACGATGGGGAAGCTGGGGAGCCACCACCACTATTGGTGTTGGCTTTCCTTTGTTGCAAACTCCTTGCGATATCGATGCAAGCTCGATCAACCATGCTAACGAAATTATTCACTATAACAAACAGTTGAAGTGGTTGTTTGTCCTTAAATGCTCCCGCTTGGTAGTACTCTGTTGTCCGCTTTACAAATTCCATCACCCTTACATGCTCCGCTTTGACTTCCTTCATCTCGTTCTCTGCTCCTCCCAGAAATTCTTTCATCTCCTTAACAAAATCTCCTGCACCGCCAGCCCCACATTTTAGCACAAGTTGCCTAGTTTCAGAAATGCGACCGGTCATCGATGAGCTGGAGCTCGAAATAATATCATAGTCAATCGTGGCTGCTTTCTTAATATTCTGTATCTCAGAACTCAGGCCGCCTACAATGGGTAATCCTAGCTTTAGGAACTCTCTTTCTTGCTCCTCTTTTGATTTTGGATCATCTGGTTTGGGGTTCGAGCCTGAGCTTCTCTGACTGTTGGACCGGGCTAGACTATTGTTTCGGATCATTACACATCGCCTCCCCTCATTTCTGAGAACCTCGTGGACCACAAAGTGGAGTAAAGTGGTCTTCCCATCACTGCTTTTGTAGTCAGAGAGCTTTAGCAATGCTGTGAGATTGAAACCCTGTGCATCCCCTCTAGCAGTCCCGGCATTGAGCCGGTTCCCAGCTTTAAGAATGGCTTCTAGAAGCTTTGTGAACACTCTACTGCTCCGAAGCTCATTGCAGGCAGAGTCAAGTGTTTTGAGCGAGTCCTTGAGTTGATTAATTTCAGAACCATAAGTGAATCTAAAGAGCATGGCATTGATTATGTTGAAAGCCGAGGGAACAGCCTTGAGGAGATGGTAAAGGAAGGATTCAGCATCGGCCAGCCTTCCTACGTCTCCATCAAATGCAAGGATTTGAATCTTCTCTTCTCTTGTAGGGGCTATTCTATTGAGCTTTTCAAGGGTTTCCACATTTAGGCTTTTTCCCTCGAGGAGCCCCTCAATCAACTCCCTGCGAGTGATGCCCAGAGAGCGAATCACAATGGCTGCATTTTGGGATCGCCGTGAGTCAAGGATGAAGATTTTTGCTGTTGGGCTCAACTTTTCATTGTTCTGGCCAGCAGAGGTGCCTTCCTGGGGCGTTTTCCGGTTTGTTGCAACATAGCCAAATAGTACTTCCATCATGTCAACGTTGCACCTGTCCCACAAAAATTAGCCGATTTGAGTTTGCTTTCTTTGTAGTTTGTCTTAGGATTTATTTAATGCAAAATATGACTGAAGTTGGAAACTTACTGGAACGAGCCACGATCGATCTTGTCCCACACCATGGAGTGATCGGGATTGACATTGACCTTTTCCCAGTGTAATGGCTTCAGTTTTACCTGCTCATTCTTGGCCGCTGATTCGTCTTCCCCTATGGCAGATACTTCCACAATACTCCCACTTGATGTCCTCCTTGGTACTGGTGGCGGTTTTGATGACGATGCCGATCCACTGGTTTTTGGTGGCGGTGGAGGCGGTGGTGCAGGACCTTTCCTACCTGGGACAGACGGCGGAGCTGGTGCTGCTGCAGGTCCTTTCTTGGATGGGACTGGCGGTGGAGGTGGTGGCGGTGTTGGCCCTTTCTTGGTGAGAACGGGCATTGGAGGAGGTGGTGGCAGTGCCTGGGAGTCGGCTTCAGTTGGCGGTGGCGGTTTGGAATCAAGCAACCTTGCTTTCTGATCATCTTGAGGATGTATTTGGGTATTATGAGAAGATGATGACTTGCCTCTAGAATACACCCTCTTCCCACTACTTGCCTTGTTAAATGCCTCCTTGTGAAAAGGACCACTTTTCCTTTGGCCGCTCCCTTCAAGCTTCCTCCAATACAAAACATCCAATCCATCCTCATCCACTATTAACCCCTTGATGTTCCCATCAAACCTTGCGAACTCCGCTTGAGGCGCAGGCTGCAATCTCCTACCACCGCCGCCGCCTACAGCCGCCGCAACTGCTGTGGCGCCACCACCTTGCTTCTTCCGCTGACTGGTGTACTTGGTGAAGAGGAAGAACACTGCCGCGGCCAATACCAGGGTGGTGGCGGCGGTCACACCAACCGCTGTGAATATGGCTTTCCTAGACACGGATCGCTTCAGATGCGATGACGTGTCTGGAGGAGGCGGAGTTGGCGGTTTGAGCGGCGTTGGTGAAGGAGGCAGAGGTGTAGGACCAGTTGGCGGTTCTGTTGGTGGAGTGGCAGCTGATGGCGGCGATGAGAAAGGATAGAAGGTTTCAATATTCTGAGGAGACTGGGATTCACAGACTGGAAGATTGATCAAAGAATTGATGAAGATGATCAGTAAGGTAAGAAACAAAAACTCTTTCTGGGTTTGGATTCCCATCTCCCTTTGTTTCCCCTTACAAAATTGTAGCATAAGAGAGAAAAGAGAGGAGGCAGCAAAGAGAGAAGATTGGGAACTAAACTAAGTTGATTAATTTCTCATCATTGGGGTTGGTTTAATGGTTTTGTTGTATTGGGAAGATGAGCTGTTTGCCATGTTTCTTTGATTGTTTTGGTATTTTTTGTGAACCTTTTGCGGACAATGTCAAAGAAAAGCAGGTCGCTGACTTTTTCAGAGAAACCAATATTTAATCCTTTCTGCTGTCTGTCTAATTGCTTTATTTTGTTTGATTAATTAAAAATTAATTGATTCATCTGGGCAGCAATCCATGCACATGCAATGCGTTTAGCTTTCTCATATCAGATGCCTTATAATTTGTCTCTGCATTTCTTAATCATTGGTGGTTGGAACGTTGAACTGATAGAAATCGTGGCTTGTTTTTTTCCTTGAATTTTCATGTCGTGAGTTAGCTTTCCAGAAATTATGTCACTATTTTTCTCAATTAGGTTGACTTTTACATGTTTGGTGCTGTTTCACCCCCATTGTCAACCCGTGGCCTTCCAGAATTACATCTCATTGGTTCATTGCGTAATGCTGTTTTTTTTTTTTTTCTTCTTTTTTTCCCGACTCCTACAAATTTTTATCATGACAGATGTTGTCTGCGTGAAACGGGAAATTTATACTACAAGCTCTTTTTTGAAGGTGGGGTTTCAATTTCGACGGACCCTGTTTGGATAAATAAAAATTTACGTCAGATTTGATTGGCATAATTTCAAGTTTTAACTTCGGTTTATTAAATTTTTTTACCAAGATATACATGTCAGATTTACGATATCCTTTTCTACATCTTGTCGTAACATTCTATACTTATTTCGAAGATGTGATTTAGCACTTATTGTCAAGTGACAAATTTCCTACATAGCCGCAAGACCGAATACGATTTCACATTTGTCGTTGAAATAAAAAACTAGGAAAACAAAGTCATACGCTGGAGGAAGATCAAGGTGTTTGACATGGGAATCATGGATATTTGTAAATTATTATTATTGATGGAAGAGGTCTAAGAATTTGTCAAAAATAAGATCATTTTATGGCATGTTTAGGTTATGTTGATTGAAGATCATGAATTAGGTGGAAGCTTGAAACACAAAGCAAAAGAAAGCGAAGCAAGCAACTACATATTCTGAGAAAACCAAAGAGTGTGCCTTTACTCTAATAAATTGCACATTTACAAACTAAACAATGTGTGACAGTCAAAATTTAGGGGTCGTTGCAACAAACATCATCCAGTCAAAGGAATTGGTTCGTCAGCTCATCTTCTTCCTGACATTTTCTTTTCCTTCACACCCTCATCAGGAAAAATGCTCCACTTATTGCCCATGTCACTTCTTATCTTATGCACAGGGAAAAAAAAAAAAAAACATATACTGATTATATATAGTAATGATACAAATTATAGTATGAGAGCGCCTGAAGCATTACATCTATTTTTTTTTTTTTGTGGTGTCCATGTAATTCGATACCGACATACAGATGAGAATCCTTTTATTTTATGCTTTCCGTATGTGACAATACCCAACAATCAAAGTCTGATATTACTCATTGCACAGAATTTCTGAATCTGTCCTGGATTACAGTAATGAAGTCAAATAAAGTCATCTTCCCCTTTCAGGAAGGGTGAGAGTGAGATCTATTCATGATATAATATTGATTTGGACTTACAAACAAAGCAATTGTATTTTAGCCATGCATGACCAAGCATTTGGTTTCCCCTTTTGATTGATTTAGTTGGTTATTTTGCCCGAATTGTGATTTGTCCGAATAATTGGAAGTTTGAAAAGCGTTAAGGTTGTGATACCAGTGGGCAATTTGGCAAATAGAGTATCAGAATCTACGCGGTGTTTGGTCCAATGGACGAGGGAGTGGTTTGTTGTGGCCGCGGTTGCACATGTGCTTATGCACCAAGTTTCTTTAATTAAGTACTAATGGAGGGCTCGGAGGAGTAGGTCACAATGGCTTTATTTATAGAACCAGCCTGGCTCAGTATGCTTCCTAGCAATTTTGAGCTAGGTTGAGTCAAGTTGCTTTCACTTGGTTGGTGCTCAATTAGATTATTTTTAAAATTAAATTTGGCCACATTGTGTGATAATGATAAGAGAGGGGTATAATAGAAGATATTTGAATCGTGATTAAATTTTTTTTTAGTCTTACATAGTCTCACGATAATTTATCGCGAGATCACGTACATAGCAAGCATTTTCCTTTTAGATTTAGGCGGCCTTTGATAAGGATGAGACATCTTACGATATAGATCACTATAGGACGGTCTCACACAAAACTTACACCTTTACTACAAGATTATTGAAGGTTAATAGCAAATAAACTTTTAGGCATAATCCAAAGATACAACTTAATAAATATGAAAGAATTTCTTTCAATATTTATGGAGATTGAATAAAAAACTAGAGAGAAATAACAATGCATGTGTTGGTGTGTCTATTTCAAGAAAGAGCAATTGATCCGTGCGACAACTGCTTCAGCCTAAAAGAACATAATCGGCTTTGGGGAAGGTTGAAAAACATACTCATTCAAACAAGAAAACACAAACATGGTCGTGCATAATCCGGGTTTAGACCCGCTGTTTCGTACCCAGAAGATGGGACATACACGGCCGTAAGTGATTAATTTCTGTTGGGCCATACAACGACATGAGGCCAACCCTTTGGGCCAGCGTCCCTATCTTCAGCCCTTGTTTCCTTTTGCCTTAAATATTTTATCGTGTGCTTGGACCAGCCCATATTGGCATTCATTCTTTGCCTTGATCCACTTATAAGTGTAACCCAACACAAAACATCATAGCCTCCCTTAACTTTTGTTTTTGGGCCCGGGGGGCGGGGAGGGTGCAGCACTTTCTTTTCTTTGTTGCAACAAACATTATTTAGTTTATGCCAGTAATTCTCATCTTTTCAAGGATCACCAGTGCAGCCTCGATTTTTTTTTTTTAAAAAAAAAAATCAGTTTAAAGTAGCCCATCCGGCCCAAACTCGTTGCTATATGTAAACATGGACTTGAGGGCGGGCCAAGGCACACATTCTTAAAGCCCCATTATCTGCCCACACGCTGGCCTGCTCAATCGTTTGTTTGTTCCTATCAAATTCTGTTGATTATGTTATTGGATTTATTTTTTTGATAAACTATAATTAGACATGTCGATGTTTCCCCAACCAAAAAAAAAAAAGAAAAAAGAAAAAATAGGGGGGGTCAGAGGCGAAGCCAAAATAACATGACTTAAACAGGAGCTAAAAGAAACCGCTAATATTTTTTCCTTAATTAGTTAGGCTGTCTATTTATTAGATCCCTTATATAGTATTGATTCAATAATATCTGTTCCACCATAAAATAAAACACAACTAATTTTATAGAACCGTAACTCCATCATCAAACAAAACACAATATAATGGTACTTTTAAAAAATGGTATTTGGAGAGTAATATGTTTTTCTTAAGGTGGAGGGAAAAAAAAAATAGGTAGAAAAACATGCAATGCGTTTTATTTTTAATTCAGAGTGGGTGGCAACGTATCAGAAAATAAAGGAAATGAAAGATGACCATGCATGAACCAAATATTCAAAAAAGAAGCCGAGAATACGTTTCGAATATCGAGGAGAAAATAGAAACTCTCCCTTAACCCACCAAGTTAAGTACGTACAAATTTACGATAATCTAAAATAAAATAAATGATACGAATATTAAAATAAGCAGCAAGGAATACGTTTCGAGAAGAGAACAGAAACGCTGAGTGAGCAGCACCAAAGTAGCAAAGTGCAGAACGATGATAATGTAAAATATTACAACCACTACGACCAAATTTGATACTTGAAGAGTATTTTAATTTTGTTGGGGATAGGCTCAGATCCAAAATCCCCCTCCCAACACTTTTTTTAATTCTAAGTTAGGGAAGTTGGGAGGAGGGAGAGAAGAGAGAGACGGGGGGAGAACTTGGTGGGCAGAGGCAGGGCCAGGCCAACCAAGGCGGGATACTGCCTGGGACAACCGAATCCCGTGGTTGGGTGGGGTTGTCAATTTCTGTAGATTTGGTCTTAGCCACTTCGAGCCAGCTCATCCCCCCACGAACCCACATGCGTCCAGCCCCCAGGCGTAACCCTTGTTTCATTATGCTCCAACATTTATACCTTCCGACATTAAGAATCTATTCTTTTAGTTGGTAAAAATAAATTGAAAAAAGAGAAGGATTAAAAAAAGGGGTGAAAGTTGAAAATGATTGATAAAATTTACAGTATAAAATAAAAGCATTCATTAATTTGCAAGTATCAGATAGAATAAATTTGCGCCCATGTCAATTATAGCCATAAACGCCTTTAGAATCCAATGGAAATAAGCCCACGTACATAATTTGTTCTCAACAAAACTTCAAAGTGTTGATTTCATTTGGTCTCCAGTACAAACTATCATTACATTATTTATAACGGTAAAATTGCATATATTATGTACATGAATATCCTAAATTTCTATGTAAATGAAATTCACACATACATTATCCCTCACGTCATAAAAAGAACGAAAATATCACTACACACGTGATTTCAAGATGACAGTTGTCGAAGATTTATGAAAGGATTCGGATTTGAACTTAAAAACATTAACTCATAGTTTTTTGTTTTTGTTTGATTGTGCTATCAATGTGAAAATGGACAAGGCATAGGATAAATCTAGACCCTTGATTAAATTAGCAACTGAGAGTATTCTAAGAAAGGAGACAAGGGATATCAATCCCCATCCGAATCATATCATTTCATATCTTTCCCATATCTTGAGTTGAGCCGTGACAGAAAGCCAATTCGTACCTCCTGATTATCTTCTCTTTCTCCCCCCCCCCCCCTTTTGTATTCTTTTTTTCAAAACACCAGCTTCCTCCCATTACAAAGAAAAGATGTCCTATTTTGTTAATCTTATGCGGACACATTTGATTCAGGAGAAGTGTTATTTTTGTCCCATTTCTTCTTTTTTTTTCCGTTTTCTCCAACATGCAATGATTATAAAGTCGATTAAAGAATCCCGTTGATTGAAGAACATGTCTTCAATTCAATTAAAATTTACACCTTTAAAAATGGGGATTTAAGAGCAGAAATCTCCTACAGCTTGATATTAATTATCCACAATAAATTATCTAAAACTGCTCCGGGCCTTCAAATGAAACTATTGACACCATTTCTGCCTACGGAGAAATAAGTAAAATGAAAATTTTACAATAGAAATCCGCGAATCATCTGTAGCCACAGAAGGAACAAAAATGCCGAAATGGAATTTTCAACGTGATGATTCGCAAAATCGGAGGGGACCCCCTTCAGAGATTTGGAATTGACGTTCTTGAATCATGCCCATGTAGACACTATTAATTTGCCACTACTAGCCTTTCCTCTTTTCATTATTTTCATTTTTTTTCCCTCTTTTTTTCTGTGGGGCAGAAACTTTGACCTACCAACAAAAATATTGAATACCAAATATTCCTGAAATTGGTGAAATGAAGATTTGACGGAGACGTTTGGTGAGACCCCACTCATTAATTTAATAAAAATACATATATTTAAAAAAAAGCGTGATAAATAAATAAATATAGAAAAGGCTTGAATTAGGCGCAAATTGTGAATTCATGAACTTCTTTACTAAAAACGGATCCATCCATTAATTACAGTGGTCGTAGTCGGTGTTCATCAGCTGAATCTTAGTATGATATGATAACCTGTAATTTTTCAAGAAATTCCCAATATAGCAAAGACATTAGAGCAGAAAAAGATAGGGGAAAAAAAAGAAAAGGGAAAAAACCAGAAACCGTTAGATGTACCGCGCAATTGCAAAACAACGGCATCAAAAACCGTTGGAAGTTTTAACGGGTAGTCAGTCGTCCAAATTTTCGTGCTTCTTGCGACCTTTCAATCTCGACCGTCTGATCATGCGGATGGGTACAATCTGATCAGGAACACTGATCTTAACATTGGGAAATCCAACGGGTGAAACTTATCCAAGTTGCTGGGTTTTCATGATCCTCCAATTTAGGCCGTCGGATCAAGGAGTGCGTTCTATCTCATCAGGGTTGGTCATCTTAAGCCGTCGAATTGGTGATGACGGCACAAGGGAATCCGACGGTCCATATGGTGAAGGCGGCATAGGAGAATCCAACGGTCCAGAAGGCGAGGGCGGTGTCATAGGTAAATCGGACGCTGGAGAAGGAGAGGATGGTGTTGAAGATGACGGTGATGGGGAGGCCAAGGAATGCGACGCTGATAGTAGTGATGGTGATGATGAGACGGACGGTAGTGATTGAGATTCAGGGGACATGGATGAATCAGACGGTGAGGATCTTGATGAAGGAGGTGATTGAGAGGAGAGATCAGAGCCGTCCCTTTGCTTCCTCTTGTTCATCCCGCTTTCTCTGCCCTTGGATCTATCCTCTCTGCTCATGTAGTCTCTGAGGCGCTTCACATCGGATAACTTCACAGGCTTTAGAATGAAATCTTCGGCACCTTCTTCCAAACAACTATTACAATTTACAAACACAAAACACAACTAATCAATTGAAATTCGACGGAGCAAATAAAAAATCAAAGAATTTGACTGAGTATACATATTCAATAACCCCTAAATTTTCACAGAATCAGTCAAACAGAGAATTACCGATCGATTCGCGCCATAACGTTTTCGGAGGACATAATAACAACTGGAGTTTCCTTGAAGGTCGATGATTCCTGCTTCAACAATGGCGACTTCATTTCAGAATTCTTTGGCGCAATTTCTAACGCCTAGGTCTGATTTTTGAACAGAAACAGAAACAAAGAGTAAAAACGAACCTTGATTCGTTTGAGGAGCTCATAACCAGTCATCCCGGGCATACAGTAATCAGTGATGATCAAATCCACCTTCAAACCCTAAGCAATCATCATCAAATTCTCAGCGATAGAGCCTAACAATCAATTTCTCAAAATCTACAGAAAAAACAAGCGTAATTCTGAAAACTTTGGAAGCTCACATCAACAACAGAGCTTCTCTGACGCTCATCCAAACCTAGAAATTCCAGAGCTCTCATTCCACTATCCACTGCCGTCACTGCGTCAAAAATAGAGAGAGAATCAGAATCATTTCGACCATTAACGAAACCTCATGCTTGACCACAAACGGCTAACATCAGGAAATCTCTTCGCTATTCTAATCTTCAGAACGACCTACCTTTGCAAGAAGAAGTTCGAAGCAATCTTTCAATAACTTTCCGATCAATAAGACTGTCATCAACGGCCAACACATGAGCTGCCGACTGAGATTCCGACGGACAGAAATCGATTTCCGACTCCGACTTCGACTTCCACCGACGGCTGGGAACGACGCCGTTTCTCGCCATATTCACCACCAAAATCGTCGTTTCAATACCCTCCTGTTCGCAAATTCAGCTATCAACTGATCAATCTTTCCTCTTATTACTACTGTACTATTTGTAGAGGAGCTGAGAGTTCAGAAATGAGGGGGAGGTAGATAGAGGAGCAAAGACTGTGGAGTTTTGGAAGTGGGGCGAGCTTTATACGCCTAAACAAGTATGACTTTCCCTCTCTTCCGATGCCTGAACAGTTGGACTAATTTTTCTATTTTTCCCTCACTAGAAAATCTGAGGGGGAAGTGAGGAAATCTTGGCACTTTATTAAGGGAGAGAGAAGCCAGATTCTGAAATCCACTTTGGTAATAACTCCTAATCCCAATGACATCCTTTTCATTTTTTTTCTTTTTACCTTTTGTTTTCTATAAAGTAGAAATTCATGCGGTTGTGCCCGCTTGTCAAATATCAAGTATAAAATGATCTAGTATAATATACAGAATCGAATTTGAATTCTATTTATTGTTTTATCAAAAAAATGTCAGCTCACCTAGAAAAGAGTTTTACCAACTGCTTCTATGTAAAAAGATGTATAACCCATCACAACCATAACCATTTGCTAATTTGTATTGCCATAAACCCTTAGTTGGGTTATCTTATTACCGCCAAAAAGAGAGGGGGGGGGGGACAAGCTCCTAGTCTTGGCAGTGAGAGGTAATTGATTTGATATCTTCATAAATAGTTCGTATCTAAAATTATATATATTTCAACGATTTTATGTTTTATAAAATAGTTAAAATACCATAATGTGACGTTTAGGTAATAGAATGCCATACAATTCGAAATGTATATATATTAATGCAATTGAAAAGGAGGGAAAATAATTCACATAATCAGTGTGAGTGCATCTTTCTCTGATGTGGATGTCTAAACATGTAGATGAATGCAATTTTGAATTGTCATGAATTTAATGCTTTGAGTTGAAGACATGAGAAGGAAAACATAAAAGAACTGTGAAAGTGAAATAAATAAAGATGCAAAAAATCTTTTATCAGTGACAAGTTGTGTGGAGATGAAATATTTCATCTGGCTATCTCTCTGTATCTGCAATTGTCTGATATATCATGTTGAAATTTAAATGTACCAGGTTGTAAGTTGAAACAAATAGATGTAGCAACAGTCGAATTAACCAAGAAAACAAAGGAAAGGGAGAAAATTATTGAGACAGTGTGGGTGACCTGTTGATTGAAGGTCGCTGTTAGTGTGAGATTTGATTGCTTTGAGAAAGCAACCACTCACCGACCTGATCCTAGTAAAATCTTTCGGATCACGTACAAGAGGTAAAACACAACACTCTGTAATAACTTTTTACTATACTTTCTTACTATCTAGCACTCAAAAAGTCATTTTATTTCTATCATATGTCGTTCGACTGAATCATGCCTTCGAATTTAAGTGACTCGTAAAAACTATAAATGTTATATGAAGGCTTATTTTCTCTTCTCTCAAATCACATTTCACAAATGGGGAGACCATCGCTATTGGAAGGAGCCAGAAATCGGGGTACACCTAGGTGGAAGGGAGAAGCGAAATAGATTTTTTTATTACGGTGGCCGTGTGCGGTGTGCGGTGTGCTTCATGGGGGAGCTCAGCTAGGGACTAGGGAGAAGGGTTCTCTTTTCTCGGCTCAAAATGGAGAGAGTGGCAGAAGAAAGGGAACAGAAATATTAGGTTTTTTCTTTTATTGTTTTACTTTTTTTATTTTGATCAAAAGTAGAGAACTGGAGCTAATATTTTAAGAGTAAAATAAAAAATATTAATTTATTCTCAGATAAAAATGTCTACTTCTGATTCTTTATTCCCCTCGTACATGGTGATGGACGGCTGGTGTGTACATAGACAGAAAATTCCGAAGCAAATATAGTTGAGCGGATATTTGCCTCCCAAAATGACAGCCAGTACAAAATGACAGCTATTTACCTCCTGCAGTATCCCGGTTAAATGCAAAACACCAAAAAATAAACACAGTGAAATGCCACATCCCACATTTTTAACCCCCCTCCAAGGAGAGAGACAGGAAAAAAGCAGTGTCTGAATTCTGACCAACTCCATAAATAAAAATGACTGACTGTCGTAGATTTTCATTTTCTCAGAGTACAATTAAAATTGGCAGAATAGAGAGAGAGAGAGAGGGATATACAGAGAGCGAGTGGGTAGCGAAAGAGAGAGAAAGATTTGAGGAGGCCCAGAGAAAGATATGGGTGGGGGCCCAGAGGGAGATGGATGTATGAATTATGATGCGTTTCGACTTTAGCAATGAATTCAAAAAAACGTATCAGACAAACAAATCAAAGCTTCCCAAGGATTTTCCTTTGCCTTCTTTCTTTTGTTCATTTTCCTTTATTTTTTGTTTTCCCTGTTATTGTGGGCATTCAATTTGGTGTTTGTGTTGAATTGTCCAGCCCGTGTTCACAAGCTGTACTGCGTGCCTGTGGCCATGGGGTTTCAGACAATGTTTCACGCATTCATTTCATGATTGTCTTGCCGTTTCGCCATCTCTCCGATCTGGGCTTTGATTCCAGGTTTCATAAAGTTTTTTGTTAGGCTACTAGCTTTTTTCTTTTTTTTTTTAAATATATGATATGTTTTATCTACTTTAAACAATTTTATTATATTTGAATTTAACACTTTAACATTGACTTGTTAATTAAGAGAAGAGTTAACATTTATATTTTTAATTAAATTTTAGTTTGGTATTGGATCACTATTCATTTCACTAAAATCGAGTTACAGTTGGATCAAATAAGCGGTAGAACTCTCCCATTATAGATTTTCTCCATTCACGAGATTCGAACACGAGACATTTCTTAAAATGAACAAGTGCCAAACCACTTGAACCAACTTGTATTGGCATATTTTTAAATTGAATTTAAACCTTACTCTCTTTCCCCTTTTTTTTTTAATTCACAGAAATTTAGGAAAAAAGTAGAGTTGAGACCTAGACCGGTTCAAACCAAAGCCACCTGTACCTGCTCCCGCTCATTCTCGGTCTACGCCTGCAATGAATGGATAAGGAGACGGGCTGACCCGCCCCGTTTTATTTTGTGGTACGAGGGTGGTTTTCAACTTAAACAATTTATTTACACACACACCCCCCCAAAAAAAAATTACATTGTCCCACTTTCATCCTCAACTCGACCTATTTTATTTTGCGGTGTGAAAATGAGTTTCTATTTAAACAAATTGTTTAAAAACAAAAAATATATCCCTCTTTCATCTTTCTATATGGGACAAGGATCCATAGTTTTCTTCCCCCCCACAATCAACCCCTTTAATCAACAAATTTTTCAATTATATTTCTAACAAAACTAAAATAGATTCATTCACAAATAGGCCCCTCTCCATGATACTATAGTATGATGGATCATGCGCACATAATAAGGCTCGACTAGCAGCCGCCACTGAGTTGTGTTGTGCTAACAGCTTAGCCTATTCATGCATTCCACTTTCAAGCTGATGTATAAGTAATAACTTCCTGATTATAGATGACAGTACAATTCGAATTCGATGCAAGTTTGATATAATTCAAAATAAAATTATCATATTTGATTCCGATAAAAATAATTCGAATTCAACTCCGACTCCAATTCGATCAGATTCAGAGGATGGCCCATCCAATGCGGTTAACATCCTATACGATGTATTTTTTTAAATAGCCCCACCTTTTAATTTTGAAGATAGAAAAATCATAATGTCATAACCCTAACAATATCCACATAAGATTCACACTCCATGTGCAGTAACACTTTTATTTGTTAACTAATTTTCTCTTCCCTCTCTATTTTCTTCTTAATCTCTCATCTTTGTCAATCGAAGTTGTACTTTATCCCCTTCTAACTGTTGTCCTACTTTATATCCCTTTCCTCTCTAAAGTGAATTCACATCCTCTTCTTCCAACACTTTTTTACATTAACACGTTAAAATATTTGATGCTAAAAGTTATTTGACATTAAAAAGGTGTTTAAAATTGTATTTACAAGTGAGCAAAAATAATGCTGGACATAAAAAATATATGCAATATTGAATAAAAATGTATAGTCAGATTATATCTAGATTTAACCCGATCTGAATCTAACTTAACATCCAATCAGACGAACTCCGATTTGGATTGAATTTTCAAATCCGATTATTAATTGGATTATGTTTGGATGTCTATACATCCGATCCAAATTCGACCCGTTGCAATTCCTAATCCTGATAATATTAATACAATGCATGTATGTTTCTACAATATTTGCTATGCTTGTGTCTAGTCAAACATCGAAATTTATAGATAGACCTACTAGTTTGGCAGACGGATTCAATACGGGTAAGGCGAATTCGAGTTTTGATAAAATATGGTCGTGTGTATTTCAATTTTGCGGTCTTAGGTCGACCCAAAAGGTTTAAGGAGTTTTCTTGATTAGCTATTTTCCTTTCATCAAAATAATAACTCAGTATGTTTATTACGTAAAATTGTTCATATTTAATAAAAAAGTATTGTAGTTTTAATTTCTTAAAAAAATATTAAAAATATTCAGATTTTCATTATGAAATATGAAAGCCGTGTATGGAAGGATAAAAAGTATATCCAAGAATTTATTGGAACAATGTACATGTGTCGCATATCCAAGAATTCATTAGAAGAATGTCCTTAATGTGTTGCATGTCAGAGCTTGAATTAGGGTAAAAATCGATTAATCAAAATTTTGATCAATTGAAAAATTGCATTTTTTAAAAAAGAAGTGAACCATAATGAATTTGTCAGTTGATTAATAACAGTTAATCAAATATTCGATTCGGCTAATCAATTAATCGGATCAGTTGCTTCTTAACCGTAAGTCCAACGTAAATTTTCAAATGTCCCTCCTTTTTTTATTTAATTTGATTATTCAAGACACTAAATATTAACTTCTACTACATATTTAATCCCTAACTTTTTTAATCTGAAGACTATACTTGACTAGTATATATAATTTAGATTTCTATAAAAGTTTAAACCTTTTGATTTCGGATGGTCAATTGAATAGCCAGATTGTTAGATCGGAATTGAAATAGAATTTTTGTCGATCTAATAAATGAATTTGAATTTTTTTAGAAGAATCTAATCGATTTAATGATATCAACTTTTCTATGGGCAGGGATGTCTGTATGGGGATGTCTGGGCAGTTGCTCCTTTGTGAAAGCAGAACCCAAGGCAGCACTACGTAGACTCAGGATGGCGAGAGCTTGGAACATTCACAGGTTATGGGTGTAGTTGGACTCCATAGTAGTGGTAGGCATGCTAAAAGGGAACATGAACTGACACTCCCCAACATCACTTTATTCTGCAACAATGTAAATACCTCATTAAGTAGTAAGGATGGAAGGTTAAAATCTCTCATTGCTACAGAGAAGCTAATCAAGTTGTGAACATGTTAGTGAATTTAGGAATTAGTTTAAACTTAGGAACCACTATATTTCAATCCTCCCTGTGGAGGTAAGAGATGCCTATCTCGCTGATTGTATGGCTACTGAATGGCCAAGAGCCATTAGAGATTAATAAGATTTTTTTATGAGCCATAGGCCCTCTTCCGCCCAAAAACAAATTACTTACATTTGAATTTTTTATACTCTACGAAAATAGAATCTGTATTGAAAAATATTATTATTGTAATTAGTTAGCTGATATTTAAATTTGAGATGTTAGTTTCACCTTTTTTTTAGTAACGATCTTGAAAAACGAAAACAAGTAACAATGGTAGACCACTACCCGTTACCCCCAGAAATAAAAACAAAGATGATACTTTTACAAAGTAGCGGGTACTTTCTTTTTAAACTGACAAAATTCTACAGTACCCGAATCCCAAGAGATCTTCCGACTATGTTCACGAGATACACTCGGTAAAAACGTCTACTTGGGTGGCTAGCTCGTATTCAAAGTATATGTACGGAAATTGGAGGTGAATTAAAAAGATATGCCCAAAGTGGGGAGGGTTGTGGCCAAGTTGCCATAAGAATATACAAAACGCATTACCATAATAATTTACGAAATTAATAAACAGTCATGAATGAGTTGAGCTGAAGGGTGTACGAAAACCAAGAGGTCTTATTAAGTGAGACATGAGAATCTTCTAAGTCACGAGATATACGGAATTATTGAATGTTATCTAATTAACAAATTCCACCTTCTTTAATTTATGTTTTTATCCATGATGATATTAATGTGTGATGATAAGATCGAGCTATGGTCATTATATGTATATGTGTTTATATATCTATCTAATTTACTCACACACACACACACATTGATATTATTAGTAAATGTAGAGAAAAAGGTTCTAATATAGTTAATAGGAGTACTTGATCTAAAAATTATAGTATTTTAACAATAATAATGACACTTTCCTATCTCTATTAGTAACCATTATAAAGAGATGGAACTACTGGGTATATTTTAGATATTTTTACCTTTTTTCTTAAAGTACATTGGGCTGATATCATGTCCATATACTTTGATTCCAATTAGAGAGATTTGAATTGTCCAATAACAAGTATTTATATACTAAGGCCCCGTTTGGCAAACAGCTGTTAGCTGTTTGTATTAACTATTAGTTGTTAGCTGTTTGAGTTAGTTGTTTGTATTAACTGTTTAAATTAGTTGTTTGTTGAAAAACTGTTCGATAAAATTAGCTATTTCTGATAAAGTTGTGAAACAAAAAGCTAATTTTTCAAAAAGCTATTCCAAAAAGCTCATAGAATTAGCTTTTTCAAATTAGCTTTTTGGACCCAAAAAGTTTTTTTAAAAAGTTCTTTAACCAAACACCCAAATTAGCTTTTTTACTTGTCAAAAAACTAATTTTGGTCAAATAAACTCTTTTTGACCAAAAAGCTCTCCAAAAAACTCTTTGCCAAACATGGCCTAAATTATGTTTTCTTGCCTCACACTTTTCAATAAGTTTCAAATTAGGAGTACTTTATTTAGAAAAGTATGCTGACTTAATTTTAATATTGTTTGTTTAAAAAAAATTTAATAAATAAGAATATCACCAAAGTAATGCATTAATATCAGCTAAAAAAGAAAACTATACATTTCAGACAATTCAAATGCATAATAAGATAACGGTTGTCATCAAAGAGATTACTAATGTAAGAATTTGTAGAATCACTAACATTTTTCAAAAGGATGCCACTTAAATGTATATTTATTTTGATTTGCAGTTAACAGTAACCAAGAAGAAAGACATTGATTTGATGGAGGAAAATTAGAAAGCAATGGTTGCACCAAACTTGAAACACACGGGTTAAGGTTTTGAATTGTGGAATAATACCATGATTACTTGGAAGAATTAATATGACAGTTAAAATAAATCTACCACTAGCATACTGACACTTGGCTTTCCTAAGATTCAGGCTGACATCAGCAGATACTTAAGCAAATCTCGAAGTGGATTTGCTGGAACACCCTCCTGGTTAATTCGCAAGAAATTAGTTTCCCTGTAAATCATAATTAATCAGCCAACCCAACCAAATTAGGTGATATTGTTTATCTAGTCACGCTCATATTTGTTTCTGCGTCATAATCATATCTTAGATTTTTTGTAAACTTGCAAGTTAATTAATTAATTAATGTGTCAGTTAATTGGCACTTTTGCTCACGTCACGTTTGTGCGCTAGTCGGAAATTTTGTTCGAAATATAAAGATAAGAATGAGAATAGAAGGAAATTAAGCAATGTAATGAGGGAAATTAAGCAAATGCATCGAAGCATTTTAACCGATTCCCCTCCTTGAATCTTAGAAAAGAGAAAGTAAAAGTGTTTTTAATCTAAGTTTAACTTATCTAGTTCTCTCACTACGTGGAAGAGATGGAAAGAAATAAGTTTCTCGAATATCCATTAAGATTAACTAACTAGTTGGCCATGACTATCAAAACAATCGTAATTTAATATCATTATTTAAAAAAAACCTTCTAAAATATAGAAGTAACAATTGGTACAATTTATATGAACAAATATCTCATAATTCCTAACAATGTATAATGTATATGGACACCTACAAAAGAAAAATCAACTTGTGGTAATTATTTATCATAAACATTCAAGCACATTTTAGCATAATATAACATGATTCAACCTGTTTCAATAATAAGAACCAATAAATATTTCTCATAAGTCAAAAAGATAATACCCTGTGATTATATAAATAAGAGTAGGGGTCTTTGTCTCTTTGACTTGCTGACGTTCACTAATCACTAGTCACTGGACTTATAACAGCAAGGGGAGCCCCTTTTTTTGGGGGGAAGGGGCGGTCATTAAAAGTTATGAAAGGTTTATCATTAATGGGAATGGAGATTAAGATTATATTATGCAGTATAAGTATTCATTAGCATGCGGGTTAACTTAGTCAAATAGAATCTCGACACAAGTTGAACTGAGGCCCACCCGAATTCAATTTCCGTCAATTTGCTTTATTAAACGGATCATCATTTTTCATTGAAACTAATTAATTGAAGACTATAGTCTAAGTCTAGGACTCGGAGTCAGTAAAGGGCTTTCATTTTCATTTTAGTGGGTCCTAATTATCATAAATTCAATTAAATTAGATCAAACTGATTAAACTAAGATCAAATATATCATTTCGATTATTAATCCTTGGGCGTGTGCACTGTGTGCCTTTGTAGCTTGACTAAGTTTATTCCATCCGAGTTCTCCATCAAACATGCTCATACATAGATCAATAGACACTTGTTAAATTTTGTAAATTATAAAAATAAGGCATCTTTGTACGAAATTTTTAAAGTTGTAATTGCTTTTATGGTAAAGTAATTTCCAAGGAAAAAAAACATGCATTTTTCAGTTCAAATGTTTCGATCTCTTCCCATCTCCACCGAGGTAGTCTGGTAGTATTTGTCTTATCTTCCGCAGAGAAGCTTGAGAGTTTAAACTCCACAAGAAGTATGAGAGGAATATTCTTTCTTTTATCACCTTTCACCTTCATATCTTAGCTCATTACAGTGTTGCTATGAAAAGGGGGGGGGGGGGGGAGCATACCAATGTGAAAAAAAATAAAAATTATAGAAAGTTCTGTGGATTTTCTTTATAAACAATGGAAACTATATATTATAATTACTATTTTCTATCTTTTAGATTACGTCATAAGTGAATTGTAGAAATTTCTTCGGAGTTTAGTATTAAGGAGCTGAAAATTCAATTTCATATCTAAAAAAGATTTTCCATCATAAATCCAGAGAACATATCTCATTTTAAAGAAAACGTGATAGATGATAACATTTGTCATGATCATCTATTTTTGAAAAACATGCATGCATATTGAAATTTGTTGGTTTTGAATTTAAGGGGGAGAGAATCTAATCAAGATCTTGGAAGCTTGACAGTTACATTAGAAACAAGATAGCATTTTGTAATATTACAGTAAAATTGGATTCCTTGGAGAAGCTCCAAATCAGTGACTGAAGCAAATTTCCACGGATAATGTATCAATTATCCATCATTCACGCTCTGAAAATTATCAAAATCAAGATGAAACTACCGAAATTTCGGCTTAAAAAATTCAAATTTTACATATATTTATTCGTTGATCTTTATGTCTTCATTCGTATCAAACAAGAAAGAGATAAATAAAGAAAAAGGAAGAGTAAAAGGGGCGACTTAAGCATGTGAATAATTATTTTTCGCCCAGATTTGGAGCATATCTTCTTTTGCAAAGGCTTTGCATTTTTTTTCCCGGTTGTACAAGAGCGAGATCATTAAAGACATAGAAATCTCTCTTTTCATTCATTGACAGACAATCAATCACGCCTTTAAAAAAATAAAATAAAATTGCTTTTCAAATTGAGGATAAACCTTTGTCCAATATTTGGAGGAATTATTTCATGTGCCTCATTTGCAAAAGTGTAAAGTATATGGTTTCGTACCGAGAGATCTACCGTGACTTTTTGTTTTTTTGGCATGGGGAAGGAAGGTCGTGTACACTTTGGTGAAACCAATCCAATCTTTTCATTTTTGAAGGATGTTATTGTAAAAGGGCAAATAAGATAACATGAAGTCATGAAGAGCAAGTGTATTGTGAATTTCATTACAATTAAAATTCTGTGGTGTGCCTAAAGTCATTTGTCATGAATAAGACGGTTGTTTATTCAATTAATAATTGTAAAATTCGAATCATACTTCAAACAATAATCATAGTTCATATGATATTTTCTGATCCAAATCTTAGCCCATTCTAAATTAGACTAAGGTTAAAATTGCAAGGAATATTCCAAAAAATATTCCTTGTAAAAAAAATCTCATGCAGGTAAAAGAATGTGATGTTACTCAAGTTATTTTATTTTATTTTTAAAGTTTAACCAAAGGCATCCACCGCTGATCGTAATTACTAATTCCCTCGCCCCGCAAGCTTCACCTAAGGGTAAAGGGCTGGCCAAGAATTGCTCTCCATTCTCAAAGGTAAAAGATCCAACTCCTAACCAATTAGTTAAGGGACGAAGTGAGCTACCACTGCGCCACAACCCCTTGGTTTACTCAAGTTAATTTATCGCGATATAATTGCTTCATCACTGTGTTTTAAATTCAAGTCACGACTCATACAAATTTCTTTTTTCTAAAAATTATATAGCCTGTTCTAAACATGTACACGTATAAAATGAAGGTTGACTGTACTAGAGGATGAGGATTTATCCGGAGTCTGGAATTCGGCTAACATAGAGGCCTCAGGCGATAACATCTATAACAATCGACGCTTTGGTCATTCAGTTGACTCCTTCATGTGGATCTGAACCGCAAAGATTAAATTTATATCAAAACTAGTTCTTCGTAGCTCCATATCCACTTCAAATGGTGGTAAACAAATAATCCAAAGTGAAACATAAGTGTGCCAACTTTTCTTTTTTTTACTTTGATTCCCTCCATGCGTCATCCAAGTAACTCAAAAACCTTTTTAATCTCCACATGCTTTTTCAACGTTGCTGAGCAGCAAAAGACAGGGCGAATATGTCGTAATAGTAGTATATATGGTTCACTTTATTTATTTGATCCTGTTGCTCTTTCAATCTTCGCCTTTCACGTGGGGGAGATATGGTCGAGATTATTATACGCCAAAGGTGAAGCTGTTAAAGATCTAACACAACGTCGGTCCAACTGGCTGCTGTGTGTGAACATTGATTGAGAGATTATATGATATAATTTGAGTGACCTTCTTTAATTAAGTGAATCTTGAGTCAGAGATTATTTCATATAAAAACTTACTTTAAAATAAAAGTAAAACCTTACGTTTATGGTAGGATAGTAGGCAGCATGGATGGTTTCACGTTGCTTTACTCTTCATCTTACTGTTCTTCATAATATTAGCATGAACTCGATGTAAAATACTCGTGTTAGAGAATACAATTAATTATGCAAATACAAAAGGCTCACAAAATTGGAATAGGTGGTTTTCAAAAGAATGCAACCGCGGAGGATTTTGAGCATGGGAACTCCAAAACTGCTCATCCCTAATTTCAGCATCGTTCATATCCAATTGCTATGATACCAATGCGGGTTTTGCTTCAGTAAGACCAGTCTTCGAGAAACAAAACCATGGCCGCATGAGTAACCAGAATCAGACCCTGTAGGGTTTCTGCCGAGGAAAATCAAATCATAAAGCATTCAAATTGAAGAAAAAGGAGACAGAGAGTCTGTCATCTGCAAAATTCACCACCACTCCTTACCAAATTCTCTGTCATCTGCAAAATTCACCACCACTCCTTACCAAATTCAATCTTGGGAGACTATTCGTGTAATTTTACATTTGTTATACAAATCTCACATCCCCTCTCATCCCTGTATCTGAAAATAGGCTAGGTCAAAAATTTGGTGCTTCACTAAAAAGATATAATACATCACATCCCTAGACAATCTCCTAAAAGTGGTTCCTGCAAAAAGAAAAGGATAGAGTTGTTTTCATTTTGTACAACTTAAATAGGGGAAAAAACAGAAGAACAATGATAATAATTCAATTCCCGGATGTCTGTCTCTTGGATCTTCTCGTGCTAGCTCTCCGGGCCACATCCCACGCCTTCTGAGGGGCGAAGACACCAGCCTGGGCGGCAAAGAACGACTCGTAGCCAGGCGAATCAAAGGCAAAACCAGTGTGCCTCGAGCTCTGCCCAGGCAGTTTTGACAAAGCATAGGTCCTCGCCTCTTCTGGAGACAGATGGCCATGTATATCCAGGAACTGTACCCTCTGGTTATCTTCGGGCTCATGTCGATGACGCTCTTGTATGATCTGATAATCATATGGGAAAAACCATCTCTGCACCCTGGAAAATCAAACAAGAAGTTAAATGTCCCATGATCATGGGCACACCTGGAAGAGAGGGGTTATCAATCATCATGATGCAAACAGCAGCATGCATCCAATATAATAAATAAAATCATACATTGAAATTGTACTACCTAGATGTTCAAGTTACTTCAATAAGTAATTAAGAAATTTTACCCTTGGTAAAGGAAGTCAAAAACAAGAGCAGTAACCGGAACAAGAACTAGGGCTAGATAGAAATATGGGGTACTCATCAAGATGAATATGACATAGAAGATGTTTTCCTGCAATAAAAAAGGTAACATGTTAGCAAACAAGTCTCGTGGATAGGCACATAAACCAATTGAATGCTTATCACTCAAGAACCATAACCACTTCAGATATTATCAAACAAAACCTTGGCTTTAAAGCCACTGATGGTTAAAACAGATATAAATAAGAATTCTTCAGTAGTCCCACATTATCGAATTTGGACAGAGATGCAGAGTGGGTCCTATACAGACTACATGTAACAGGGAAGAGAAAACCGCAATACTCGACAGCACATTCATCTTTTTGCCACTTAACTGAAACGCATTTTGATCCATTGAACGAACAACTACGAAAATTCATGTTAATACACATCAGAACTTCTCCAAACCCAAAAAAAAGGGAAAAAAATTAAAAAGCATAATGTAATATCCATTTAAATTTGACAACTATAATAGCATACAAGTAACAGGTACACTATATTCAGTCCTATAAAACAACAGAGACAAAGCATGTTTATAACACAGAAAGACTCACCTGCCGATCGTGTTTAGTCATAATCCCAGAATAACCAAAGATAAAAAGAAACCAAGCTATGATGCTTCCCCAAACACTAATGTGATGCCACCTTGTAATGCTATTACAGCTCAAAAGAAGTCGCAAGTTAACAGTGACAACGACACAAGTGAATGCCATTGTGCTTATATCCCACAAACCAAACATCTTGCCAGCTGAAGTTTGAGGACTAGAGCCAGATACTGTCACAAAATAAAAGAAGATCAGTGATTGATACATGGAGAAGACGGCCCAAACAGCCACAACTCTCCATCTAAAATACACATTCCTCAATCCTTCCATGTACAGCTGAGGGTACTTCTTTGAAAGAGATGCATTAACATCCTGAAAATAAAACAGAAGAGTGAGCATCGAGACAAAGTATCTATTCTCGAATAAGCTCCATACGATTAATTTGAAAGCAGAACCTTGTCAAAAAGCCCAAGCATCAGCACTGGTAAGGATGTAAAGAAGACATTGTAAAATGCTTGAAACCAATCATCATAATATCTCTGGCCCGAAAAACCAGCTTGAAGGGTGAACCAAAATTGAGTCAGTGTGAAAGTAAGATTCTTGTAAAAGAAATATAAGACAACCTGCAAGGAACGGACTCTCAGTGAGCATCTCCTCATTAACATTTAATCAGGTATAAGACGGAGAAATCATGAAGAAATCTTCACGTACCTTGCATATCCTTATATAGGACCACCTTCCGTGCACAAGAAGCAAGTCTGTAAGAAAGCGAAACTGTGCAATTGCAAAATCACTGGCCATGACTGCCTGCATGCCTTCCAGTCCACTAATGCCAACACCAACATGAGCTGCTTGAATCATGCTAACATCATTTGCTCCATCACCAATACTCAGAGTAATCTTTTTGGCGCCTTTCTTCACTAAGGTCGTTACCTGAAAATAGATCCAAATTGGTTTTAACTCTTTCTAACAAATATTGATTTCCAGAGGGGCCACTGGGAGGCGTTGTATTGATTTCCAGAAAGGCATCATAACACGACATGTATGATAACTTAGAGAAAGGAAATTAGTGGCATCTGAAAACTTGGCTCCAGGGTGGCAGAAGATGATACCCAATTGGGTGGTTTTTAGATCACTCTCTTTCCAAAATTGGCAAATATCAGATCTACGTTTAGTATCCCCTCCACCAAGCAAGTTGTACGATTACTCATTCAAATCTTCAGCAACATTGAACACCATACTTCCTTAATTGGATTCATTTTCATGGCAAATTAATTTTGCAAAAACATAGTACAATCACACAGTTCAACAAAAGGAGAGAAGTCCTTTGTATCCAAACAACCAAATGTCAACACATGATATCTTCATCTGAAATTAATTGGCAATGTATAACTCTTATTTCCCTATGGAAAAGATTACAAGATTATATTACAGTAAGCCACAAAGGCAACAAAGTTCACAAGTACCAACTTTCCAACCACTAAACCACTGATTTCCAAACCCAATGAGCAGCAGCAAACCAGACCTTCTCTGATACATGCAAAGCTAAACAAGTAAAACCCATCACTGCTGGAAAAACCTATCAACCTACTAGACAATGAACACCACATCCTCGGCTATGCATCAAAGCCACATCTTCCGCACTTAGGCCCTGTTCTTTTCGTTGGCAAATCTCAATTTACCAACCTTAGCCAACTTCAACCCACTTCAACCAACATCAACCAACTTCAACCCATTTACCAACCCATATTTTCCAACAAAAAGAACAGGCGCTTAGCTGAAATCCATTTTCTCATCTGCTCAACCATAAGTGCATCAACAGACAACTAAATAGATCAGACTGTCAGCTCCACTATGCAGCAAAACCTTAACACAACCACTAACAGTTCCACAATAACTTACCAGAACATCATCATATCCACTATGCCATTACCCATATAAGTTTCTAAATCTGAATAGATTAAATCAGCCAGCACATGATTTTTTAATGTTATTAGTTCTCTAGTTTTGCTAAGGGCAGTATAAGTTGGCCAAAAATTACGAAGAATTAGCTGATGAGAAAGCAGGTACAATTGTACTAGCACGAAAAGCATGGACCCTTATGAACATATAGCTATAGTTTGACAATAACAAGATATCTACACTGCTCCTCCCAAAGTTACAATCATTAGTCATATCAACATCTGTCTTAAGGTATAACCGCGCTTATCGGAAGGACTATTATCCTGAGTATGGCAGTGAGTGAAGCTAAACAATCAAGGGATTGAGGAGGTGGCAGCAAGAAATAGCACATGATTTGTGTAAAATAACAGCAGAAAGACACCAGTCGGATATTTAGAAAGCATACTGTTGCGCGAGCAGGAGGGGACACAAGATAGAATAGTATGGAGCATTAGACAGTTTGGTATTGCACATGCTCGTAACTTGGCCGAAAGTAGTATTAACAAATGCACAAATAGGCAAGAAGTTCATATTTCAATGCAAGAAGGGCTCAATTGAGAGTAATGTAAATAATGTTATTTATTTCTCAATAAACAATGAACTCCCATATGTCATGCATTATGGAATGCATTCTATGTTACTAATGTTAGGATCTTCCCCATTCCACAAATCTCACCTGTGCTTTCTGAAGAGGAGAAACACGACAACAGACTACTGATCTACAATTCAAGCTCAGATTCAGAAGCATATCTCGCAGACTTAGATCCAGTGCATACATCAGACACTTCCCATCTATCACAAGTGCTAGGCTAGGTCCAGTAACAGTACAAAGAATTTGCTCTGCTTCCTCAATGCACTTCATCAGCTGCGTTTTAACAGCTTCTTTGATGAACCGTGCAATTTCCACTGGGTCACCCTAGCACAGTGCACCATTTAAGATTCAAGTTATGAAATCGAAATCAAGCAGATGAAAGAGACAAATCAGGGAATTTAAGCATCCCGAAACAGATTAAACTAGAAATAATTGGAGCTAGAAAATTGCCACTTACTCTGTCTTCAACTTCTCGGATATCATCTGTTTCTGAACTTATTATGAACTGTTTCATGTCATTGTTGATCAAGTTGCATGCTTCATCATGTAAAGGATGCAAGATTTAGTTTAGAAGATGACATACACCAGGGAAACCATAGGAAAAACAGAACCTGATACTAACCATAAGCAATATTTATTGCCGTTTCAATTTTATCCCCCGTGAGCACCCATATCTTGATTCCAGCACTTTGTAGAGTCTCAATGCAAGCAGGTACTCCCTCTTGAAGCTTATCTTCAATGGCTGTGGAGCCAATTAAAATAAGATCCTTTTCTATAAGTTCAGCCACCTGCAGAACTCAAACATGAGCAATGTGACCTAGGGCACAACGTAACATAAACTAACCATGTTTCACAGATGCATGGAGCACAGAACATACCATTATCAAATAAAGAAGTTATGAATCACACAGAACACGTTCAGATGTCAGCGTGTTTCTGACAGAATACTCAAAGAAAAGCAATGCTGAATGGTCTAGCAGGCTGATTAATAGCTAACCACCCTCCCCCCAAAAAAAGGGGGGGGGGGCGGTGGGAGGATACGAGCAGTAGCCCAGCCCCTCCTTCGGCAGCTAAGGCACATAGTAAAATGATTCCTCAGACGGGGGAACATTATTTGATGAGCCCATGTATCATAAAACTCAACAGATACCACCACCATGATGGTCTGATCCCACCAGTTGCACGGGCAGGGAAGATAAAAAAGTTCACAACAAATAAGAACAATAAACAGACCACGAATATAATAGGCAAGCAACTGGTGATGTGCAAAGACAGGCATAACATCTAAGAAAGAAACTTTTACACCTTCTTAGAACTATGTCTGTCCAAGGCAAACATTTAAAGAGCACATATTATGTACAAAAAACAGAGCAGAGCACAGAAGGAATTATGCATATTAGACAAATTAGCACAACAAAATTCAGAATTAAATAAGAAAGGGGTATGCTGGCGGCTTGGAAGAGGGGGAAGGATGAGTTGACCATAGTGTGTCAGCTTTTTATTTGGACAATCAGGTGGGGCTTGCGAAAAGAAAAGAAATTATCATTTTCAAGGGACATGACGTTTGGAGCTCAATTTCTCTCCTTTCAAAATGCTGAATGGTAGGAGCCTAGTCCTTCACCACAAGTAGTACAAATCATGGGATCCCATTGGACGAGCCACGCATGATGGATGGAGGCCATGACGATTTTAGTTCTAGTCCTCTTTTGCTGCTCCTACGTGTGGGTGATAGACCCACACCCTTGGCATCCTTCAAATACTACTTTTTTACACTAAAAAAACTATGATGGAAAAAACCCCAACACATTACGAGTATAAAATTTTTATAGCTAAATGAGGACCAGGGAATTCAAGTGACAAACCTGAAAAGGATAGAAACAAGGAGTAACCAGGAAAGCATTCATAGAGAAAGGAATACCTCATCCAACTTTCTTTCACGGTCCCGCAGGGAAGATTTTGCCTGAATAAATTTCTCATTCCATGTTTCATACATATCTTGGCTCAAATCTCTATATGCCAGACAGAGTGTCCGCAACCCTGATGATCCAAACTGTTCCAAATGCTCTCTAGTCACTTTCTTCAGATCATCATTCCCTTCTCCCAGTCTTTCATATATGACAGTATCAGCACCCTGTGAGACAAATATCAGACCGATCCAACAGGATTCTTAACTCACATCCATAGAAGCCTAAAATTATTACCTTACAGTACAAAACAAGTCTTCCATCAGGATACCGGCATACAACAGACTGGCGCTTCCTTGTACTGTTCAGAGACCACATCAAGTAAGCTTAGAAGTACAATATAACCACATTCTAAAAACAAATGTAGCAACGCAAATCAGTAAACGGAATCCACCTATTAAACTCAAGGACGTTCAGAATTTCATAAGTCACGTCCTCAATTCTACCCATCTTCTCAACATTGGACTCGCGCACATAAATTGATGTTGGTGAACGCCTGAGAACATAATCAACAGAGGGAAAGAACAGGCATGTTAGAGGTACAAACAAAGATTGCCCAAACCTCATCCGGAACACCCTACATAAATGTCCTCCAGAGTTCCTAAAAATTTTTCAGTCTCAATAAAAATTTATTGACTAATCCTCCGATGGCAGTAAAACTTAAAAGAGTTATGGCCATCAAATACTAACCCTCTGATAAGCATGGCAAGTTGATAGATGAGTTAACTATACTAGAGAGGCTAGTGATGTAGGACGCTCTAAGAGCAATTCCTACAAAGGGGAACGATTAATGTAGGACGCTCTAAGAGCAATTCCCACACCAAGAAAATTCACGAAAGAATTCTCAAATATTCAATTTTTAATTCAATTCAAGTTTGCCTCCTAATACATAACAAAAGGGTTTAAATAAAGAAGAAACTTAAAACATTAAGGAAACAAATAGAAGCCTAATCTAAGAGATATTATTCGCTATCTAAAAAGAATAAACGAAAAGATAATATTCCTAAAAGATAACCTATAAAAATACTTCATATATGCTAATATTGAGAGATATCCATATCTTCTTAATTCTCCTTTCCTTATCCTGCATCAGCTAGTCTCAAACAAAACTCTTAAGCAGAAGTAGTGATTGCAAACCTGTAGAAGAAAAAGCCAAAGTTCTTCGCAGCAGTGACCAAGGCTGCTTCATCTGGAGATGCTGCTTGGTAGACAATTTTCTCAGGGGACTCCTCACCTTCAGGAAGCACAGTATGACATATTGCAAGGCACCTGAAGAACTCCTAGTTCACATAAAGAAAGGAGAAACAGCAATAAAAAGATTCTCAATCCACAGGTCCATCCAAACAAAGATAACCAAAAAACATGACAAAATAGTCATGATGATTGAAAAATAATCCCACTATCAAAGCACAATAGACAATTGAGCAATTCGAAAACCTTTCCCCATCTAGAATTCCTCTAAAGCCCCCAAGGGTGGCCTACTCAGCCATATATTCGCACACTTTTGCGAAACCTGGGCACTGATGCATCGAGGAGCTTATATCCACTGCCATAAGAACTTTGGTTACAAGAGCAAAAAACTCAATACAAAGGCAAATACAACAGCATTTCTAATATCCACTGCCAAGTACATCATCCAACAGAGCCTTCTGTTTAATTTTAAAAAAAAAAATAAATCAAAGACCTCGACACCACTTCAGAATTATCAGATGGCTAAATCACCTTGCAAATCTCAGGATTTGGCTCATTTCTCCATGCACCACGCATAAGCCTCACATCGTCAAAATTGAAGCCCTTTTCAAAAACAGCATTTGTGGATTTATGGTCCTATCACAGAATTAGAGAGTCAGCCATTCCAAATTTTAATTGGAAAAAATAATTCTATACCTCATATTATTATAATTGATAACCGTACCTCCCGGACCTTAACACCAGTTCGCTCAGCCACACCCCTCTCAATTTCAGTAGTGCCCGTTCCATAGACTTGTCCACCAATTGAACATTTGAAGAACTCCATTAAGTTTCGGGTTAGGGTCCCAGTTTTATCAGTAAATATATACTCCACCTACGAAAACAATAATGAGAAAGTTAGCCACTCAGCAATCATTTGGCAGCCACCTCTTGGTGCTGTAAAAGAAGGAAAAAAGGCACAGTTGAATCCTCAACAAGTAACTCAATGAAAGCACCACATGTCTCTGCCAAACAATATGTTAAAAATTTTGGAGGTTATTGTGTGATTAAAGATGATATACCTGTCCAAGTTCCTCATTTAAATTTGATGTCCTGGCCAACGCAGGTGTGTTTGTCTCAGCATGATACATATTCAAATCATTATTGATGAACTTGATGGACTGTATAAATTTGATACCCTGAAGTAACAGAAAATTGGCTCAGGCAAAATGTCGATGATCATGACAACCTCTTTCTCAAGGGCATCAAAGCTACCTCAATGGAAACATAAAGTGATATAGGGATGACGGTCGAAAACAGTGTGATCAGAGTAAACATTGTCAAGATAACCACCTGCAATAACCACAAGAAAAACAGAAGGTAAAGGGACATAGAGAGAGGAATAGAGTGAGTTACAAAAAGTCCAATCCGAAAGTAAGAAAAAGGGCAATGAAGAGCATGCACAAGGAAAGAAAGAGCATTATAAATTCATATCAACATAAGGCATACCAAAAATCTGTTGCCCGGATCGAATTGCCGGTCATCCACTTTTCCTTCAAGTCCCAAGTAAAAATACTTGCGGTTGATGAACAAACCACTAAGCAATAGCAAAAGAGAAAGGTATCATTATCACACAAATTTGGAGGGTATCTAAGAAAATGACTTCACAGATTACTTGAATATGAAAAAGAGACCAGTTCAATATCTGACCTGCCTATGGACCCAATTAGGCACATCATAAACAAAGTAGCGAACAGGGTCAGAATCAGTTTATCAAGTTTCCTTTCCAGGGTGCTTCTTTTAGAAGGAACATTCATTGAATTCATCATAACCTGCGAGTTAAAGCCGGCAAGGCCAGGAATAATAAGAAACACTCAAGAGAGAATACACAAGTTTAAGAAAGAATGACAACCATGCAGCCAATATAACTGCGATGCAGTCTCCATAAATTTGCACCACAGTGCATTTTTTTTCTGAATGAGATGAATTTCACGGTGAAATGAAAACAAAATAGCCAAGATTCTCAACAACAATCCAATGAATGCAAAACAATCATGAATGAATTAGACAAATCAACATTCAGGCATACCTTTGTCTCATGCCCAGTGTATATAACAACTCCAACAATGTATTCAGTATTTCTAAGACTGCAACCCTAGGCAAAATCAAAGAGAAAAGTGTCAGACTTCACTCTACTGTGCGGAGAGAGGGCCAATACACTAACACAAATAATCAGCAACCAAAATTTTGCATTCTTCAACACCCCTCCCCCACTTTTATGGAATTGAGCATATAGAATTAAAAAATAAAGAGCCAAGATCAAGTCATACTCTCAGCAAAAGCTGATTTGGAGAGAGAGGTAATGTCTGCTTGTCAATGACGAGGTTTCCGGTGAACGTATACAATGAGTTGTTTGGTTGCTCACACTGTATTTCACCTGCGTAAGTCAGCATAAAAAGAATCAGATAACCATATATCAACAAACATCAAACCAAAATTCACACATATTTCTAAATCAGTTGTGTGTCAAATCAACAATAATAAGAACATAACCATCATTGGCATATATGCTAGAAGATGTATCATATTCATGTTTATCCAGCTGAATTTTGGCAAGGTCAATTACTCATCTGTTTCACTGATCATATTGACAAAGCTACCAGAGGAGAAGTGCATTGTAGAAGCCCCAAGAATAGTAAAGTCTGCTCTCCCAGATTAGAAGCATATGGAAGGTGGTCAGACGTGATGCCAGAGAGCTTAGCACAGATAGATTATACTTTAACACCCAAAAAGTATAACTTTGAACCATCCTCTCCCCCCTTCCCCCCCCCCCCCCAAAAAAAAAAAAAAAAGCTGATAATTCAGGTACATTTGTTGGGGAAAGCAGGAAGCAAGCACGGTCTGGAAAAGTTCAGATATAGGCAAAGTCACAACACAAGCAAACAAGTTTTCCCACAAAAAAGAAACTTTCAAAAAAAAGTAAACCTCCCTATTTACGAATAATATACCAAACATACCCTATCTACATGTTCATCACCAAGAGAGCAATTGTTGACATTCCTAAAACTATTACCTTCTAAGCATGCCAAATTTCCATCATCAATGCATTGGACGGTTTAACCCGACCTTTTTGGAATTAATTTTTCGGCACCCTCACCCAATTACTTATGAAATTCCTCTCGGCATGCTGACATGGCACTGGGCAGCTACTTGTTTAAAGAAGTATGAAATATGCTTAAATCTCTATTGCCACGCCCCACCCCTTTTGACATATAAGTTTTCCATTTTTTTCCATCCATATTAATTAGAAGTACCAAAAAATTAATTTTTTTGTTAAAATTAGAGGGGAAAAAAGGTAAAATATTAAACTAACAAATTTCAAAAAGGATTGAACAAGAGAACTCATTAATCTTCATGAAAGCACTACGCGATCTCACAAAATTGTAGCTCTACCAACAACTGACTCCAAAACTTCTCTCTTTCAATAGAATCTATCATTTTTAAAGGACGAGTGGTAGAATTTATAGACTTCCACACCATGAAAGCCCGAGTCTCTCCCATGAATTGGTCCGAGAATCAACAACCACCAGCACAGCCACCCACAGGAATCCTACCTGAGTAGGGCTTGCAGCGATCGAAATGTAGGTGCCCTCGCCTTCCATACAGAAAAGCTAGTTTTAAGAGACCCACACTGCAGGCATAGGATGCAATTCTAATATAAATCCTTTTAAGAGATACAAAGGTTGCAATAGAAGTTGTTAATTTAAGAAGCTATTGTTTTCCGTAAGCACTGCAAGACTAATCATACCTGTGTGGGACCTTCTACACTTGAAAATAGCCTAATCATACACTTAGACATGTATTCGAATCGGACACCGGTATCTGAGTCCAAGTAACACAGCTGCAGGATTATTTACAGTTTCTTCCTCTCCCAGATGTTAGCAGTCATATATAGGGCTAGAGTTCGATGCTATTCATCAGTTAGATGAGTCAAAAAAGATTATAAGTAGTAACTTCATCTTTTCCCTCTTCTCCAACTGCCTCTATCCCTCAAACTTCCCTTCTATTTACCATTCCGCTACCTACCAAGGGCCTCTTCTTCACAGATTCAGGTTCTAAGTTCTAACTAGGACCAAGATCAAAGCAACATGATCCTGATAGATTTGTGGCATCAGCCAGGACTCACAATCAGTTGACATTAATTTCAGTTATGGAATCAAACCAAGGCCAATACAAGATACTACGGTCGCATTGTCAGAATTTTGGAGTTACCACAACCATGAACACTTGCTTTGTAAATGTGAATGCAATTCCCATGTAATATTAGATTGCGACTTCCCATGTAATATTATCTAGAAGTCTCGAGCTCCTTTAAAAGTGTCCTTTTTTGTATGGGAAGCTTGTCAAGGCAAGGTCTCAACCTTTGATAACTTACAAAAGAGAGGTAAGATCTTGGTCAACATATGTTGTGTGCAAAAATGGTCTAGAAACTACAGGCCATTTACTTCTCCATTGCCCGATTGCTAGATGCATATGGGATTTAGCCTGTAGCTGCTTGGGACTGCATTGGGTGATGCCAAGTTCTGTCAGTCATCAATTATTGATGTGGGAAGTCTTCTGAGCCATTCCTCATGCTATCTTTTGGTTATTGAGAATGGAGAGAAATAGGAGCATTTTTGATGGGATGGAAACATCCTTAGAGAGGTTAAAGGATAAGTGGCTCAAGACTCTTTACCTTTGGGAGGATGAGGTTTTTTTGTTCCTTCTCATCAGAAGTTATTAATTTTATGGATGGCTTCTTCTTGGGCTGTAATTAATTTTGTGGGATGTTGAATTAGCACCTTCCTTGTATATTCCCTCTTTATTAATATCTTTCATCTTCTTCTTATCAAAAAAATGTGAATGGCAATTCACAGGGCCGTTGTGAACAATCGGCCGCAATAAGTACCTGAAAGTAACTGAACAAAAAAGGGTATCGTTCTTTTGTTTGTAGTAATATAGTACACCAGCCAACATGGCTGCAATGCCCATGAATTTTCTTTGTTTCTTCTAATCATTATGTCTATAACATCTATGATACATATTATCATATACCATCCGCTTAGTGTATATTTTGGTGAAATATGTCCATAGGATCATTATTAATTAAAACTTTTTAGAGCATTAGCACACTGAAACACCTTATTGGTCTTGAAAGGATTCAACCATGACAGCAGCAGTTCCTTATGCATCCCTTGATTTCAGTCAAGATGGACCCCTAAAATTTAAACGGTTATTGCATAATTAAAGGGAGAACTATTGTGCTCAATTTCAGGTACTGAATACTAAGAAAAACAGGAAAGTGCATCGAATTCTACCATAATGCCACCGATTTTCCTACTTTCGAGGCTAATTGAAGTTTACCATAAATATAGCAAATGAAGAGATAATGCAATGCAAAAGTCAAAGATATGAAAAAGGATATAGTCTCTTATAGGCCTAAAGACAGTCACGATCAATAACAATGACAAAAAAAATAAAAAAAAATTAAAAATGAAACCTTTGAATTGCCAGGCCTTCTCAGGAGTCAAGTAATCCCATGTCTTCTCTAATGCTTTCCGGATCTTCAAATTTGTCTCACCATCTAGATTTGACGTCTGCAACCAATAACACTGATGTAACTCTACAGGGGGGGGACATTTTAAAAATTTACTGATTACAGAGGCTGTAGTGGACACGAAAATCTCCTCTATCAGTAACATAAAGGGTTTGTTTTCTTTTCTTTTTTTCTTTGAAATATATGACCCTTCAATTCAAAATTGACTGATCATGATCGCAGTTGAGTTTTCACAAATATGAAGAAGAATAAAAACAGACTGATTCAAATGGGCAGCGAAGGAACACAACCGAATGGATATACAAGATAAAAAAGCAATCGAGCCTTCGGATCATTAATTTGCACAGAGGAGTTTAGAAAATAGGGGAATCACTATGACATGGAGAAAAGTAACAGGTTAGATTAGCACTTTTGCAGACCTCAACATAACACACCCCATCCACATTTGTGCTAGCAAGAAAGAGAATATCTGCAGGGAAAAATCCATCCTGTTTAACCTGCAAAAAAGAGCAGATGCAGAGACAAAAGAAAACAGTATGAACAGTTGCTCAAAAGGATTGATAGTCATGTGTGTCTCTATGTGTGTGTAACTTTTTCCAGTAGAGTTAGCTAGCTTCCAGTCACAAATAAAGTAATGTCCCGTCATTTTCTGATCTTACCATCAGCTTGCCGAAGCAAGAAGCTTCTGTCATAAGTCAAACAAAAGTTTTCATTCCACAATGTGAAAATGCATGCATGATATGGCCATGAAGTATGAACACACACAACAAAGAGATAGAGAGACATGTTTCCCTACTTTCCCATAATTATATGCATTATTTTCACTTAAAGGGACCACGCCAGTACATGACATTCAGACACGGGCATTGACACTGAAATTTAGGCCAAACATAATGCAAAATGGATGGCTAGCCGCGATAAGAAAAAATGCTTATGGTGACTTTGCGTTTGAAGTTTGGAACTGGTCAAGCGAGGCATCCAAGCATGTATCTACGCTGGAGAGTCAGCATGACAAGCTACTTTCTGAAAGTACCTAAGCCTTCACATCTAATTAAAAAAACGTTATTATTAGCATTAGCAATATCAAAAAATGTTTGATATGAAAATTACATAATAGGTCATCAATAAATGAAGCCACCAGAAGATATAGCGTGAACCATCGACGATGGAAAAGCAATGCTCATAACTAATTCCAAGGCTTACACAGTTATACAGACTGGTGAAATGGAAAAGGAAGTAGAAGGATGAGAATGCAACCCCCCCCCCCCCCCAAAAAAAAAAAAAAAGCAGTTTTTGGGCTGGGGGGTGAGAGATGGGAGAGAAGCAAAAGGTGACTTGAAACAGGATAAAGGGATCAGAAGCCTGAAGTGGGGGTGAAGGCGCAAATCAAGATACAGATGACTGGAAGTCAAAGGAAAAGAGTGACCTTAGATACATACCATATAGTATAAAACCTAAGAAAGTTTTTTTAAAAAAAAAAAACAAACAAACAAACAAACAAACAAACTTAACACAAACACTTTCTTAGCATTAGAATAAACTTCAAACCTCCTAACTTACCTCCTCTTGGCCATGAGTGTGAGTGTGAGTCTGTGTGACTCATAGGGTAGTGATGCAAGCACATATAGAACCTGATGATTGACTCTTTTTGCAGGACAGCAGGGCAGAGACTCTAGAATTTTTTAACTGGATAAAATAATAGAAGCCAAATCCTTCCAAGATGACATATAGAAGATATGTACTTACTCGAACAATGTCACCGACTTGCAACTTTTTCCACGGAATACCTTCCCATCTTTGTCCTTGTAGTACATCAATAAGTGAATTGTTTATTGATAAATCATTCTGAAACCGCTTCTGTTGAACATAATCACGCCCCGAAAAAAGAGAGAGAGAGAGAGAGAGAAACGGAGGCAAAAATCAGGTTAAGTACCTGTAACTAATCCAAATATAACACCCAAAAAAAAAACATATGACAACAACAACAATAACAAATCCCAAAGTGAGCCCCACTTTCGCGAGGTCTAGGGAGATCAGCCTTACCTCTACAAGCACAAATGCAAGCAGAGAGACCGATTCCAAGAGACAGAATACCAAAAAACATAAAAAGGGAAAATGTTCATAATGGATTATCCACTCTAAAGACCAAAACTCTACAAACAAACTGGGCCTGATTGGCAGAAAACTCACCCAATCCTCAAATGCCTCTTTCACAAGAGAAATAAGAAGCACAATGCTAAGGGGGGCCACATTTGTCAATGGACTGACAGGACTGCACGAAAAGAAAATACCATTGTAGATCACATAACATAAACCAAAACAGAAAAATAGCGGATATAATGAGTAACGTGCTCCAATCCAAAGGAAAACACGGCAAATGATCAGCATTAGTAGAGGCTTTGACAGCACATGGCGCTAGTTGAGGATCCAAAAAGATAAAGGCAATCAGCTTTATCACACATATAGGCTGAAAAGAGATACATTTCAAGGCATTAAGAATTTTAATTCAAGTATTCAATTGCCAAGTAGAAAAATAGAATCCAACTAGAGCAAATACTGGATAAAAGGGGGGGTTGTCCTCGCAATGACAACTACAACTAGAGCAAATACTGCATAAAAGAAAGGCGTTTGAAAGGTCAGGTGCACATGAGCTGTCAAAGAGGCTATTTACTTAAGTTCTGCAGCTACATGAAAAGTTCATTTGGCTCTCTCTCTCTCTCTCTCTCTCTCTCTCTCTCTCTCACACACACACACACACACACACACACACACACACACACACAGTCCCTTGATGTGGGAAGAGGGGAAGTTGGACCGGGAAATAACCAGAAAAGAAGTGTCACATTGCAGCATAAATCCAGAGCATGGATGTCAAGCAGAAAATTCAGTATAATACAGTTGAGCTAGGATTTTACAGTTGGAATCAAGAGATCATACCTCATAGGCGTAAATGATAAAATGGAGATTGTAAGAAAGTATAAATTTGCCACTCGTCTGAACTGTACATTAAAAAAAGATTACTTCAAAAATTTGGCGCATTACAGGCAAAACGAGACAAAAACACTCAAACACAGCTTATTCATCCCTCTTAAGCACATGAAGTTTAAATAAATACCTGTTCAAATAATCCTTTAGGTAAAAATGTAAGGATATTGTACTTTGTCGTTGATACAGAATTTCCCTAAAAAGATTAACCCAATCTGTCAGAACTCAGAACCATATCCCCTCCAGTCTGGCAATAAGGCAAAAATCCAGTATCCAAAACCACAACTGCAAATCAGAAACAACTTTGAGGGACAAAGTACAAACAGAATCAAAAGTGAGTTCTGTAATAAATATCACACCTGAAACAGAAGTCACACCTGCTTCTTTTTTCTTTTCTTTTTTTTTTTTTTTTTTAGGAGATGGTCAAGAAAAGCTTTCTATTTCGCACACCAGAATACAGAGTTCTTCCTTTTTTTGTAGGTATTATTTTCTTTGTATTAATAATAAAGATAGTGCTTACTAGTTTAACAATGTTCTTTTCCCCCTGTTTTTTGAGCAATGATCTCAATTGCAATCATGAGAGCTCAAACACACAGCCCACACATCAAGGGCTTGATTACAAGGGGAAAAAAAATGTGTAAGTAGCAAGATAAGCTAAGTCTCCATCAAATAGTGAAGGGTGAAGGATCTTGTGGATATCCCCCTGCTCTTCCATTTGAGCATTTATCTAGGTGGTCTTTGTTTGAGATTGGTTGAGCACTTGCATTCCTTTTCTCTTTTGCAGCCCAACAGTGCCCTCTCTATTCTTCGTTTTTTGGGGGGGGGGCCATTGATAAGTTGAATGTCTCAGCAGCACCTACAAACAGGATGAGGAGAAGCTGGATGGCTTCTGAAGAATGTAAAGCCCAATCCTGGGACAATTTTAGGGTACACATGGTCAAAATTTGACTCTGCTCTCTGCCTCTGTTGCACAAGTAGAATTGCATGCTTTTAATGATTGACCATCAAGCACAATTCAAAAGCCCAAGGGCATCATCAGGATTGATGTTTGCCTGAATAGTGTACAATGGTGAATCCCCCTTCACATATTCTTCATCCTTAACCACTAACCAAAAGGGGGAGATGGTGAAATAGGTCCACCAGTAAAAATCACGCAGAGTTCATACCCTAGAAAACTCC
The DNA here is from genome assembly GCA_029747015.1 of Carnegiea gigantea. Classification (NCBI taxonomy): domain Eukaryota; kingdom Viridiplantae; phylum Streptophyta; class Magnoliopsida; order Caryophyllales; family Cactaceae; genus Carnegiea; species Carnegiea gigantea. The sequence continues at coordinate 58,850 of JAKOGI010000077.1, forward strand.
ACAATTAACCATGCTTGGGTTGAAAGAGTTCTACCTTGGATGACCTAAAGAACCAATCCAACCCAAGAAAACACAAATCTTGTCCATAGCAAACCCCATAAATGCTGAAAGGTACCAATAAAACTTCTATGTAAGTATCATCTAGATATTATCTTCACAAAGTCTACAAGAATACGAAACAATAAATAGCTAGTAAATTATAATAAAGCCTGATACTACAGCACTGGTCTTAATTGCACATACATGAAGTAGAGAACAATGAAGGGTGGTTCAGTAATCAAGACTAATGATTTTAAGTAGCATCAGAGTGACGACGAATTACACTAGAAAGGCTTTTGCTGGATTGTAAAAGCTAACATCAATTCAAAAGGACCAAAACCAGTGCAATTTAGCAATATACATCCAGAGCCCAACATGCTGAGTGATCACGGAACACAGCTACTAGCAACTAGAAAGCAGAAATTGCTGGGTGCTCCACTCAAGACTTCGTGGTCATAAGTGCGTTCTTGGGTAAATACTGCCAATATAGCACTACTTGAAAAGCACTGTGCTCGAATCCTAAATCGATACAGGATGAATCTGGGGACAAATATTCCATAGCGTTGCAAGCACTAGGATTGAAGCCATTACATGACATCTAAGTTGAAGCATGCAAAGTCTCATATCATGAGAGTCTAAGAATCGCAACACACATGCTGGAACTCATATGAACAATCCCAGTAAGGTAGGATGCAGATCATCAGATTTTCTCAACCAACTAGACAAGAAAGGCCGCCATTATAGCAATACCCACTTGGAGATTTGATAAAGCATACTTCAAAACAGTTCATACATAACAAAAGGGAGAGCTTGGCACATCATATAATCAATGTCATCCTTATATATCACCAAACTAGCAAGTGGCAAATAGCAAAGTCACTTCCATTTCTCAATCCCAACCAAATTGAAGTAGCAACAAGCAATATAGCATAAACAAAGCCCGGAAAAATCTATCATAACGGCTAAAGACTTTTCCTTTTTCCTAATAACTGCATTTTTTCTAGTAACTACATTGAGATGAGACCTACTACAGTTCCAACGTGGTGAAGTTATCAAACATAACTAATTGAGAGAGTATAGGGAGATAAGAAGGGGACCTTGAATTTGACAAGGGCATTAGCTTCACGGTCATTGCAGCAGATCGAACGGTAAGAAGGGGCCTGAGGGCGAATGCTGCCGAGCCGAACCGTCCGAGACGACGATCTCGACGTCGATTGAGCCCCCGATCCAGTCATATCCCTTTGAATTCGAACCCTATCACCAAATTAGGACCCTGCTTTCCAGTATTTGGGCTGATAAAACCAGAAAGAAGGGGAAAATCTCTGGGAATTTCGACGATGGAGATAAAGAATATGAAACGATTATTCATCAAAGACTGAACAAACAGACCAACACCATCAACAATCTCCCTCTCCCTCTCCCTCTCTCTCTCTCTATCCCCTTGTTCTTCGATCGCTTGGGTTGTGCGGGTCGAGGTGGACAAGTTCAAACTTCAAAGGCCTTTGATTCTGGACCCTCGCGAGTTCCCCTTTTTTTTAATTTATTTTTTCAACTTTCCCTTCAAAGTTCTGATGGCGTCAGACACTTACACTGCTATTTTTCACGCGCTAGGCGCATGGTCACATCTCATACTATTCTGACCCAATTCCTTGTCCTCTTTGTGGAGGGCTAAGGTTGAAAAAAACACAAGGAATGTGAAAGAGTGAGTAGGTTTTTTTTTAAAAAAAAGGTGGAAAATGATAAAAAGGATTAATATTATGTATGAAAAATTAGAACATTTTTTGTTTACAAAGTGGGAAGAATGTGAAAGAGTATGAAGGATTAGGAAGAAATGAGAATGAGTGAGAAATATTAGAAAATAATGAGAATGAATAAAAATAGAAAATTATTATTTACATGGAAAAGAAATAGTATTGAAACGCATTGTAGGCAACATAATTTTATTTTAGTTCGATATAAATGATTATGACCCATAAATTATTAAATATTGTTTATTTTTTAGTACATGCAATGAAACTGCTTACATGAAATATTATCTTAACTTGTATATTACCCTTAAAAAATAGAAATTGCAAGTTGACAGGCTGATAATTACATCCAATAGGAGTTATTCAATGATTAAATTAGATCTAACCAACAAAAAATTTAGGACACATGTCCATAAATCTATTTCTGAAAAACATGCACTATGGAAATGGAATCAAATTGGGTGAACAGACACGCGCAGGCCGCGGTGAGATGTGGGCGGCGAACGGAGGCAAAATAATAGCCAAGCATCTGAGATAGACGACGGGAGAATGCTTCTACTATTAAATTATTACTATTGTTACTCCAGGTAAATAAAGAGTAATTTAATACAATAATGACCCTGGGATATTTCCGGGAAGCAGGCAATCGGGCCCCATCGGGATGCGGGATGACGGGAACACAACACGCTTATTTGGGCTTTTTGGCCTGCATTTCTATGGCCTGACCGTTGAACCGTTTTCCACACGTGCTATTCTGAACTCATCATACGCGCGCGCAGCCGCGCACTTACTCGAGACTTTTACTATTATAACTTTTTTTTTTTAGATTTTTATGAACATTTTTGAGAAACAATAAGCTTGTTCACTTTGATTTTTCTTTTTTTTTGGGCCAAAGTTTCCTGTAGAGAAGAAGTGGAAAAAAGTCAACATGCGTATATGTGTCATCATATTTGTATAATATTTATTTTCATAATTGGGACATATGAGGTGAACATATAAGCACCTCTTTCACTGAATTTAAGCCAAGAACAACATATGACTGTTTGACTACAACTCATGCACAACGTTTTTTTTTTGGGGGGGGGTTAGCCAGCCCCTAATGGGCTTTGGCCTTGGTCCATAGAGCAGTGGGCCACCTAACGATGGGTGTAAATGGAGCTGGGATCCCGAGCAAAGCCCATTTACAAATCCCGCAAATTCTTCGAATCACAATCACAGAGTAGCCCAATAGTAATCCATCGACTGATAAGATCTCAAGTCATATCCGAACAGGAGCCTTCCACAATGGAAATTAAATTACTCAATCTACAACATTAATGCCTTTCACTAGCAAATGGAAGCCAAAGTACAAGATGTGAAGATGTCAATTGAAATATTCTTACAGACAGCAAGAGCATTTCATGCCCCTTTCCACTGATGTATACATATATAGCCTATAGGTAAGATGTCTCTTCTCTTTAGAAGGATATCTTGGCACGGGACTCGTATAATACAGCAGTTGTAGAAAAGAGAATCTATGTGCTAATTCAGCTTATCTTCAGTCGGGAAGACAGGCCGTGCAGTTCCTGTCACGTTTGTCTTCCAAAGCTACGACCAAGGTGCATGTGCAACCATTCAGGTGATGAACCCCGGCCATATTCCCTTGGAGGTTCGCAAGTTTGTGAACCATATAACATCCTCAAAGTATCAAATGCTTGTTGACCAAACTGACCAGCAAAACAAGGGACCAAACGAAAGTAAGAAAATACTTATAACAAATCTCTTCCAACCATGTACCTTGATAAATGTTTGTGGAACAAAGAAGAAAGAGATGCGATGCACTAAAGAAACCCATTCATTTCACAGGTATCAGGCATCTTCCTAGACAGGAATGAATTCCTTGCCTAATTGAAAGAACACCACCTACTCCGAAGAATCTGTAGAATAGCTTAGGGAGGAACATTTGTAACTAGATATCCCTACATTTAGTTGATTGGTAGAAAGTTGGGAGAAAAGATGAGATTTCAAAACTGCAGAAAGCGATTTCATCAACTCTGTTTTGCAAGAAAAAAGAAATCCTCAAGAGAAAACTTATGCACAAAGCTCCATTTTCCACAATGGAAAATGGGGAGGGCTTCATTTATCGAACCTGATTAGGATTATGATATGTAAGAATCCAGCAAGTAATGTACTCAATGTGAAGATTTATGAGGAAGATTGAATTTTAGACTTTAGAGTGCCTATTCTTTAACTAATGAGATTTAGTAGAAAAGGGAGTTGTCTAATGTAAATGGCACTCACAATTAAGCCTACGTACAAACTCGCAGGATGTTGTGCAACTACAATTTTTAGTGTCACACCGTATGATCAGTAAGGACCAATGGGCCCCGAAAGGCTCCATCTAACTCGATAAGCTGTAAAAGGTTGTGGCTTACGCTTACATCTTTTGGGGAAAATCCTTCAAGATCCGGAGTCATTCTTGAGTTGACTGCTTCTAATTTCATTGAGAGGAACTGCAACAAACATTTGATGAAATTCAAGGCTAAAGCTCAATATATGGGCAACATAAAATATATGGGATCAGAGATGCATACCTCAACTTGGTGCTGTAATGATTGAACGTAATTTATGATCTCATCGAGTACTAGTGCCTTGCCAATGACCTTAAAAAATCAAGGAAGAACTTGAAACATCAATGATATGTCCCATTAGTGGTAGAAAACAACCATGTAGATTGAAGACAATGAACAGTACACCATCCCACTCAACAATAGAAATAACAGCGATGACAGAAACACAGTGGAAGGAAACAAGACACCAGACCTTATTACAGCCAGGGACGAGATCCTGGAGAATTCTCATCCGCTCACTTATCTTTTCTCTTCTTGCCTGCCCACCAAATATATTGCATCTTTCATTCATCATTTATTTTGTGTGCCCATACTTTGACGGAAAATGGATAAGATATGATATACATTCAGAGTTTTCCATCCTGACAAAGCTTTGATTTTGCTTAGCAGAATAAGCACAAATAAGTTTGTTGTCCAGTGAATTACCCTTTCTGCGAGGCTGTGGCTGTCAGTTGCTTGACCTCTCCTTGCCCGTACGTGAATATAATCCTTATGTGGCTCGGATGGTGTTCTTGTCTTCTGTTCTGCTCCTTTCTCAGAACTTGCTTCATTATCAGCTTTCAAATTCATGTTATCATCTCCGGATCTTGATGTTTTGAGCCTTTTACCATCAGAATCACTCTGCACAATCATAAAGCAGACTATAAATCGCTTTCATTACATTCAATCAGATTAAAAACAGTTTCGCATTTCATCTAGTTGAATGTACACTTGAAGTGTGAACACCCATTTCCACTCATCAATCCACATTTATATATTTCACCAAATCCACAAGACAAGTACTCTTAGCTCCCAGCGGGCTTCCCTCTTAAAATTAAACTAAGCTTCCATGATCCACTTGCATAATTGTCCGTTTACTTTTACTATCTGACTAAATAGTTTTCCTTCTAAATGGAATTGGCTATTTCCATGATTAATATACACAATAGAACTTCTATTTTCTTTTTGATCATTACTTCAGAGAAGCAATAAAATGATACAATAAGTAGTTCAATTGATTTACCCAATAAAACTTACGGTTTAATCATGATATTGTAATTAGTGTAACGAAAATATATATAGAGAGAAAAGTGTAACAAAATAATCCTTGAGATAACTAGTCCTATAGTTAAGGTCATATATGTCGCAAAGCTGATGATTGGATGACACTAGTCTAATTAAAGTTCAATACATGATCTATAAAAGCCCAACACAAACAAAATTCATCATCGACCATATATTTCAGCACAGCATCAAATTAAAGCAAGAACAATGACGAGAGGTCACGAAAGAGCTAGTAATACCATGCCAATGCACACACCTTGGCCGAATCATCTTGTGGAGCATTATTCTCTCTCTTCTTCCTGACCAAGCCGGCATCAACAGATTCACCGCTTCCAGAGACTTCTCGATTTGGGGCAGGCTCCATGAAGCGGCCCAAGTTAGGCTCGAATGGGCCAGCCCTAGCCAGCAGGGCAGCTCCGGAGGCGCCATTCATCGGAATCGACCAGATCTCCGACAGACTAAACGGCGCCGTATTGATTGCGGTGGTGTCATTCGTCGTCGATGGATCCATATATCGTAAATTAAATCCACAATCCCAATCCCAATCCCAATGAACAAAATACCATTGAAATTTGAAATCTAGCGTTGACGCACAGTCACCATGGCATAACGCTGAGTTGAAGTTGGGATGAATTGTATTGTGTTGAGGTTGATTGATTGCTTCAATGGAGGAGGAGAGAGAAAGTGAGAAGTGACAGTGGCGTACGGTGGTGAAGAGGGGGGGGGAGAGTGGGTGGGGGTGGGAGCCTCGGGAGTTGAGTTTGAGAAGCACTCGGCTTTTGGTGGAAGAAGCACAGCTCCTATAAAGAAGCGAAAAAGAAAAGGAAAAAAAAATAAAAGAAAATAGAAGCGATGCGATCAGGTGCGCTGATTATAGATCCTACAGCCGTGTGATCGGTATCTTGGCGGACTGATGAGGACGGCCACACTTGATCAACGGTGATGCTACAACTCACAGTCGCTCTCTCCTTTCTATTCGGTGTTGCTCAACGCAAGTACAAAATAATCGGTACCAGTTGTGTCCGGGTTCTCCTTTTCTCGCCGTTTTCCTTTTTTTTTTTTTTTCTCTCTGTCTCTCTTTCTAAGCTGTTGCTAATTCATAAGCCCAGATCCTTTTAGCTTCAAGTATGGTTATGTTTGAAATTTACATTTTGTTTAGTATTCTTAAAAAATTCTACTATATTGATTTTTTTCAATTATAATAATTGACAAATCTGATTCGTTAATTTAAGTAGCACTGTAGTATCAATCTAACTCATAAAAAACTTCTATCAGTTATCTGTGTAATAGATAAACTAGATCCATGTTATCTTCTCTCTCTTGAGATCCTCAATTTTCACGACTTATGTCATGTGCCGTAAACCACATCCGTAGTCGTATGGTAACAGTGGCAATGGTGGCGGATGGTGCTTCCTGTTTGTTCTCTTGGTTTTATTACTATGTACAAACATTGAATTTCAGTTTTTAAGGTTCGGGTTTTATCCTTTCAGTGATTTGCTTCATCTATGACATTCTCGTTCCAGACGATCGCGAGGTGAGAGGAGCGTGAGAGGGAGACCAGCAACGTTTTTTTGGCTTCTCCCCTGTCAATTCCTCACAATGACACCCCCCCCCCAAAAAAAAAAAGAAAGAAAAAAGTATGGTCAAGCCATTTGTGTTGCCTTGGATTTTTGTCAATCAACGCTCATCATGCATTCTAACTGTGACAATTTTAAAGGAAAAAAAGAAAAAAAACTCAATCATGGTTGTGACAGTGACTTAGACTATTCTTTATGATTTTTTTAAACTTATATTATAACTTTTTATAATTTCTTACAACGTCTTATAATCTCTTATAATTACAACCAATAGGGCTTAATCAGATTGCCCAATTGAATCATTTAGGTCAATGAGAAGGAAAATGCCCTTGAAATTAAAAACTCATATGTGTTACGCACTCTTTTAATTTTTTAAGTAAGGATACTAAGGTCAAAAATATTCGAATAATAATGGTGTTACTAACAAGTGACAAATATTTTGCTACACCCTATTTGGCAAGCAGCTGTTAGTTATTAGTTATTTTACAATAGCTGTTAGTTATTACTTGTTTGAATTAACTATCTACATTAGCTATTTGAATTAGTTATTTGTTGAAAAACTGTTTGGTAAAGTTAACTCTTTCTAAGAAATATGTTTAGTAAAATTTTATTTATATCCTTATCTTTAAATTACTTCTTAATAGAATATTTTTTTATTTATTAGTCATTTTTTAAAAAAAAAAATTGTTGTCATGTATAGAGATTAACTTCATTTATGATCACAAAAGAAAGAAAAACTTCATTGATAAGACTTTACCTCATTCCTAATTCTACATAGCTTGTATTTGTCATCTATCTTATTTATTTTCAATTTGTATTTATGTAAATAATGCCAATATTTTACAGCGTTATTTTATTATTTTATAGAATTTTTTGGTTTATAAATTGAAATTGAAATTTGTACGAATTTCTAATGACATTATCTTCATTAGACTCAATTTATATAGATATAGTATCAAATGTTACTATTTTGCATCAATTCGAAGAACATTATCAAAGCAATCGTAAGCGGGACTTAATAATCTAAAGTATAAATGTCAAATATTTATAAAGGTCCATGGTGTGAGAACCAAATAGGTTTGATATAAGATACTAGCGAATTAGAAAATCTACGCCAAAAGGTAAATTACTTGGCTCAAAAAAAAAGCAAACAATGAAAGAGACAACCAACCTCAATGGTTTATTGTTGTCTCAAAAAAATAAAAATAAAAATAAAGAAAAGACTTATATTCTTGTTAATCATCAAGATCTCACTAGTTTCAAATGCTACTAGTATAAGCTTTCAAGCAACCATTTATGATACTCTATGCAAAATCTATTTCACAAAAGCAATATTTTATAAATATAATTTAATGGCATGTAGTGTAATTTGTTTAAACCCATGAGCAAATTTGTCATTTCTATTAAAAAAAAAAAAAAAAACTCTTTGAAAAGGATAAAGGAAATAGCCCTTTCAAAAAGAGTTGTTTGAGGCAAAATAATTGTTTACTAGACACATATTTAGCTGTTTGATCTTGTCAAAATAACTAAATTACCTCCAAACAGTTTTTTTTCTCCAAAAAACTGTTGTTACCAAACACCCCATAAGAGTATGTGCAATGTTTAGCCTCATTTTTAAGGGCTATTCTTGCTACATCATCCCATGACTTTTTTTTTTTTGCTCTTAAGCTTTCATCTTCAAATTGCAAGACTCATTACTTTAGCGCACCGAATATTATAATTTTCTCAAACCCTAAGAAAAAACTTAAGTAAAAGAGGGAGAAAAAGGTAAGAAAAGTACAAATGGGAGAATAAGCGAGCGGCTGCAAGCGACAAATTAGCTTGCAAGCTCGAGCCAGATCGCATACCACTACAGACAACATAACCAACTCAACGCGTAAGCCAAGGCTGCCCAAGCACAGGCTCTAAAGATATGTGGCTTGAAAGGTTGTACATATTTAGGTCCTGTTCTTTTTGTTGATAAACCTAAATTTACCAACATCAACCGACTTCAACCCACTTCACGAACTTTAATAAAAAAAATACTAACTTCAACCCACTTCAATCAATTTCAATCAACTTCTCACTATTTTAACCAACTTCTACCTATCATATCAAAAAAAAAAATCAATCCATTTCGACCCACTTCAATCCACTTTAACCCACTTTAACTTATTTCAATAAAAAAAATATTTACTTCAACTCACTTCTATCAATCTCAACCAACCTTATCAATTTACCAACTCATATTTTTCAGTGAAAAAAACCTATACTTAATAAAGAGTTGTGGGCAAGTTGGAGCTGGAGAGTATTGTGGGGATAAGCTGAGTAATATCAAACTCAAAAGATACCTCTTTCGATTGCCTAATGATTGTGATTTGTACTTGACAGGCCTAAGTTTCTTAGTCCTACAAATTGCATGGAGAAGTAGTTTTCACTCCTATATGTATTCTCCTCCAAATGTTAAGACTCGGTCCCTGCAGTGTGAAAACAATCTCAAATTACTGCATTATCCAGAAATTTCTACATTAGAAGATAGGTAACTATGTGAATACTCAGTATATGAAAGTTGAAGAAACCTTCAAAGATATATAGATGAACCTATAGGCACTAGAAATTTATTTATATCGTGCCAAAATAAAATAAAATAAATTAATTAGACCGATTCTTCTAATTAGTTTAATCAGGTCCAAAAGGCTCACAAGTCAGGTTCAAAAGACTCTCAAGTCAAGCCCAAGATGAAACCCAAATGACTTCCAAGTCAAGGCTCAGTCAAAACTCAAGATGACTACTAAGTCAAGTCACCACCTAAGGTCCAAACGACGTCCAAGTCAAGGCGCGGTCGAAACCAGGTCAAAGTCAAAGTGTCAAAGTCAAATATCAAAGTCAGAGGTCAAGTCCTAAATCGACTCCCAAGTCAAAACGTCAAACGGTTCTCGAGTCAACGTCCGGTCAAAATTCGAGGCGACTTCCAAGCCAATGCTCGGCTGAAGCCCGGAAGAGTCCCAAGTCAAAGTCAAAGTCAAAGCAAATAACTTTTAAGTCAAAGCAATCCAGGATGAGGGCCGATTGAACGCCCAAAACCAAAGTCAATACCCATCTTAACTTTCAAGGAGGAGGGGATAGTTTTACTATAAATAGGCCCCTACCCCTATTGATTCAAATGTTGAAAAATCAATCCAAAAGGAGAAGGAATTAGAGGATCATACTCATTGTATTCATAGAGGTTGTTCCCATACACTCAAATCAATACAAAAATTCAATCTTGTATCCAAGTTCATGTCGAATTTATTTTAGATTTGAAATTTGTGTTTACAGAACCATCATTAGTATAATTTTTTTTGATTATTAATTAATAAGTCCAAATCTTGAAAAATAGAATACAACTCTACCTTGACAAAGAAGATACGTGTGGCAAATAGACTCCAACTGAAATACAATAAAGTAGACCAACACAAATTTCCCACTGCTTATTGGAGACCACAATGACATACGGACTATCCAAATATACTTCATTGTTTTGGGCGTGATTAATATTGTGGACAATCTCCCTTTCAGGAAGTGGACCTGAGCAAATTGGGGCCGCAAACAGCCAATAGAGTAATGGGCTATGGAAGTTTGGCTGCTGCCGCAAAATACACTATAGATGTTAAAAGGTCGCCTATCCTCATTTTCTACGTCTCTTTGCTCTTTACCCACTGCTTTCGTATCACCGATGTAACCACAACACCAGTCAAATCAAATCAAATCAAAGTCCAAAATAGAAAGCTGGATTTTAACTCATGGAAAGTGCCCAACTAGCTCGCTAAATTATAATAGCATTCCCAAATGACTTGAGATCACAAGACACGGAGAATGGCCAGGCTGGGGCACCACGTTTCCCAGATAATTTGAGAAAATGTTAGATATGGTGGAGCTAATATTACGATTTAATTTCCTTATAAAATTGATTAAGATATAGTTGATTTGTAAAAAAGAACTTGTAAATTATCTTATTTAAGAATGACGTTAACATTTTAATAAATTATAATTTACATCCATATTTGTTGTTATTAAGATCTTAATATAGCTATCAGATACTCATGGATAACAACTGACTATAGCATGCAGTCCTGTCACATATATTGCAATTTGCAAGTGTTGCAAAGTGATTATATTAAAGTTTGGTTCTTGCATAAACATGCATTTATGCGAGGGTGAATTGGCAATTGGCAATTGGCAATTGGCACTAAAACATCTATGCATGTCTTTAGCCATGTCAATTTTCCCAATGACCTTCAAGTGACCATGCATGTACGCTATGTCAACATGATGCAAGGATGATCAAATAAAACAAAAGGTCACATTAAATTATATTGGTTGAATTTGTGTGTCAAACAGTAAGTTTCCACATTATAAATGTATTTTTTTTTCTCGTGCTAGTGTTATGATTAAATCGTGTCTTAATATTTTTATGTCAAATGTTAGCAACCCTTGTTATAGTGGAATATAGGTATAGTATATTGAAAGAGCACATAGATCCAAATCTACTCATCTTGTTTAATTGTATAAACAATATATATATATATATATAGTTTTGAATTATATTAATAAAAACTAAACAGATAACTTCTTTGAAAAAAATAATGAATAAAGGCATAACTATACCAAATCTAAACGCATAAGATTAAACTCCATTCTCTCTCTAAACTACCCACTCACCCTTAGCTTTCAGTCTTCTTCTTCTTCTTCTCCTAAGCAAGCCATTAGAGGCTGTGAATGTTCTTTAATAACCGTTCTGGACCCTCTCTTCCTTCCTTTTAAGCTACTTATATGTTCAATTATTGTTTTCTTTTCTTTGTTATGATTTGTCTCCCCAATTGTAAGATTTTGTCTCTACAATTGTGTAGGAGTATGTCGTTTTACCTTGGTTACGTGTTGTTTATGGTTGTCTTCTTTGTGATGTTTGGAATGAACAATGTGAATGTTATAGTAAGGCCCTTCAATGACATTTAATAATTCAAGTACAATCTCTCATACGAGATCTGTATTTCGTTCACGAAGTTCACACCAGATCAGCAAGTCTACGACATGAATAAGAAAATGATGGATCTATAGATCTCTTCCCCATACTGTATTTTTGGAAAATGGCGATTTACGTGAGAAGATGAACGTTCAATGTATACCAAGTTAGATTTCGTGAAGTTATAATTTTATTTTTATGAGGAAGATTGTGTTTATTATGTTCGAATTTATATTGTAGATGCCGGATAACTCCTTAGTTATTAATGAAATTACTGCTTTCTTTCTTGCCAAAAAAAAAGGATTAAATTTACCGAGGAAAGCTAATGGTCTACTTTTTGGGTTTTTAAAAAAGCATCGCAATCCATAACTTTTATCATCTAAAATTTATTTCAGCACTTACTGGTTTATATAATATACGAAACTTACCATGCTAAGCTAAATCTTAGATGTACTCTGCACTACACTAGCATCCAAAGTTCGTATTTTAAAATTAAAAAAATTACATGTAACTACCTTGATTGATTTTCTATATAAAGTCAGAAATATTATTATTTTTATAAGGTATATATTTTTCAATTTTACAATTTAATAGTCCATGTCTTTTAAATCCTTTAAATTTCTTTTAATATTTAATTCCTTTCTTCGTCTTTTTTTTTTTTTTTTCAAAGAACTGCGCTATTTTTCAATTGGGAAAGAAGGCTCCCTTTTTATTTCTCTCTCGCAAATTGTTATAACAGGCTAGTTTGCTGGAGGCCAACTCAAATTAATGACTGTAGGGGTGGAAATTTGTACCCATTAGATGGGTACCTATCCTTATCCATTCAAATTGGGTGGGTAATATCCATTAAGAATGGATATTTATCATAGTTGAGATGGGTATTTGGTTGATAGTAGGGTATTTAAATATCCAATAATGATGACTAAAAAGACAATACTATTATTGTATAATAATTAAAATTACAATGAACCACTTTTTTAATATCTTCAAGAATGATAATGCCGCCTGAAATTTATGAACAAAATTCAACTTTAACAGCTCGAATTAAAACTTGATTATCCAATTTGAAAAAAATTAAAAGAAAGTCAAATCTAAATTTTAAGTTTAACATTCTTTTGTTTGGTCAACATTTATCTCTGTCACAACAATTCAGTTGATATTTTTTTTCATTTAAACAATTCATTGATATTTGTTACCAATAAAACAAATTCAACAATTTAGATTGAAATTTGATTATTTGATAGTAAAAATGATAATAATCCACATGAATAGTACCCATGTGGGTATTACCTATATAGGTAGTACCCATATGAATAGCAAGAGTTATAGGGGGTATTTGGTAACAATAGCTGTTTAGAAAAAAATAGTTATTTGGGAGAATTTTAGCTGTTTTGATCAAGTGAAACAGCTAATGGGTGTTTGGTAAAGAGTTGTTTGCAATAACTGTTTATCTTCAAAAAACTCTTTTTGAAAAAGTTATTCCCACTAGCCTTTTGAGGATAGCTTTTTGTAGAAATTGCATAATTGTCCATAAGTTTGGAAAAATTGCATACATCTCATTAAAAACTAATTGATAAATAAGAACATAAATAAAAATTTACCAATATATTTTTTAGAAACAGCTAGTTTTTACCAAACACTTTTTCTAAAAACAGCTAATTCAAACAACCAATATAAACAGCTAATTCAAACAGTTAACACAAACAGCTAACAGCTAACACAAACAGCTAACAGTTGTTTATCAAACAGGGCCATAGGCTGCATATGGATTGGGTAATAATATTTTTGGATAAAATGTGGGTATGGTCATACCCTATCCATATCCTCCCAATGCCCATTCCTATTAACAAGGCCACATCTAAATAAAACTCTAATTTAGATTATCTAGTATTTAGGGAATAACTTTAACTTGATTATTCTTTTTTTTTGGGCAAGAAAGAAAGCGATAATTTCATTAAAAATTAAGAAGCTATTTAACATCTACAATATAAATTTGAACGAAATAAATATAATCTTGCTTACAAAAATAAACCAGCACGCGATGAAATCATCCTAAGTTTTGGCAGCTTGAAAAGAGAAGCCATCAGAAGTTTCTGGAAATGGTAACATGCCATGTGATCTGTTATTAGCAAATGAGGCGTCCAAATAATCAGATCTAATGTTTGGTCGCAATGCTTGCTTTGTCACCTTAATGACAGTTGTTTGAGCCGTTAAGTGGGCATTGCCACTTTAAATACTACTGTACTATCTGTTTACAAAAATTCCCAAGACTTTCGAATGGCTTAAATTCAATGAGTTGAAACCGTTTCAATAGAATTTTAAATTTTGGTTAAACATGTATGACCTTTAATATTTTATTTTCGATGACTAATTTTCCGGATGTTACCTTTAAAATTTTATGAGCGTTTATATAAATTTTTTGGGCAACACGGCTTCCAAAATGATGACTATGCAGGGTATGTCCAAAACTGAACCAGTAAAGAAAGGCCCGTGTCACTGGTAGGTCGCTTCAATTTGGGCCTATTTGAGGCCCAGAATTTTGGGCCTATAATGGCTGTGTGGAATTGGGCTAACCCTAGTCAATCTCAATAACTGGTGTCCTCCTACAGTTTTATTGCCCATTGTTAGGCCTACGCCGCTACCTTCCCCGCCTCTCCTCACTGATGCTTTTGCAAAAGATCTCAACAATCCAGCATGAATTTCACGAGGATTATCCCATCTCTCTCTCTCTCTCTCTCTCTCTCTCTGTGTGTACGTAAAGACTACGAAGGTCTTTTGTTGAGTTGAGCAATTTTCTCACGCGTAAAACCAGAGTAATGTCTTGTTTTCCATATGTTATTTATAATATAGTGGGTTTAAATTTACTTAGATACATTAGTCACATAAATCATATTACTTACTAGAAGCGTTAAATTTTTGATACCAAATATGTAATTGGACTTGTTTAAAGTGCAAAATCGAGTCAAATTTACATAAGTTAACATAGTAAAAATTCACAATATAAAATATAATTGTGCCCTAATCTCATATGATACGATATCAATTACAATTAATTTGATCCACACTATGTTTGTATTTGGAAAGAATATTATGACCGAGTGTTGTCAAAATTGATTGGCAGGCCCTGTACCATTTTGTCATGCTATGTGATGTTTGAAATTACACCCCATGAAATGTACATCTTTCACACGCACTTTGCCTAGTGGTGTGAAATAAAGAAAATGCAACTCTCGATTTTGCCTCATAATTGTGGATCCGGGTTCCTCTTGAGTCAACCCATTTGGTGCATTTATTAGTATTTTTAGAAGAAATCAGTTCAACTACTACTTCTGGTTTGTTGCTTCTCTTAAATTTCTTGGCGAGTTTCATGGGTTGTTTCTATACCTTTTTCTTGTCAAATCTCGATCTTATCCTGTTTTAGATTGTCGTATTCACAATCTTGTAATATACACGTAAAAACACTTTCAGAAATATTGACACATTTTTTTTCTCGATTATTTGACTTCCTAAATGGACAAAGGTGTAAGACAATCAGCCACCAATTACACCAATTAAGATGAAAGACTAAAAAAACAATATGAAGATCAATATAATTTGTAAACAAGAAAATGCTACCAGAAATATTAACACTTTAGATATATTACGAGAACTTCAAAATCTCATGCTTCATCTTGATTATTGATCTTTCAATTGCTTTACACCCAGAGTCAGAGCCCTACGCTTTGGATCACATGCTCATTAAGTTTCATTCGCTCTGGCTAGTTTTAATTATTTGTCCAAGCAGCTGAGGTGTTGGTGATAAATTTTCTAATCTTCAAATTAATGACTTTAATTGAAGTAAAATAGTGTTATGTCTAGAAGTCAAACATGTGGTTGAGATGTTTAGACTTTGGATTGAGAGAGTCATGCTAAGGCCATTTTTCGAAAGTTTGTATTTCACAAGAAACGTCTAAAACTTTCAATATGAAACTGATTTCCAACATGGCGTTATCATCACATTAAGGCCCTGTTTGGTGAGGGAAACTGAAATGGAATGGAATCAGGACTTGAATCTTGGGGGGTTGGGTATGGAACTTGAATCCTGAACCCAGTTGTTTGGTAAAAACTGGAATGGAATTAGATCCCATTCATTACTGTTTGGTGAGCAGTTTTGGAATGGAAAAAACTCTATTTTTATTTTAGAAATATTATATGCAAGTATGAATATTTATAATAACAATAATATTTACTATAATAACAATTATAATTACTATAATAATAATAATTACAATAATACTAATAATTATTATATAATAATTATTATAATTATAGTATAATAATAATTATTATTTTTTATTATAATTATAATTATATAATAATAATAATTATTATATAATAATAATAATAATAATTATTATTATTATTATTATATTATTATTGTTATTACAATTATTATTATAGCAATAATAATTATTATTATTATAATTATAGTATAATAATAATTATTATTTTTTATTATAATTATAATTATATAATAATAATCATGATTATAATATTATAATAATAATTATTATTATAATAATAATAATTATATTATTATTATAATTATTATTATAATTATTATTATTATTATTATTATAGTGTAATAATACTAATTATTATTATATTATTATTATTATAATTATTATATTATTATAGTAATAATAATTATTATTATAATTATAGTGTAATAATAATTATTTTTTTATTATAATTATATAATAATAATCACAATTATAATCATAATAATAATCATAATTATTATTATATTATTATTATTATAATCATTATTATTATAGTAATAATAATAATTATAATTATAGTATAATAATAATAATTTTTTTATTATAATAATAATAATAATAATAATAATAATAATAATAATAATAACAACAACAACAACAACAACAATGTTGAACCCTGGGGATGAGAATTTGAAACCCCCCAATAATAGGAGGGTTCAAGTTCCAGGGGTTTGTGGGGGAACTTGATCCCCCCAAGTATCAAGTTCCTTTTCCCAAATTTATCACCAAACATTAGGGATTGGAGTTTGAAACTTTAGGATTCAAGTCCCCAACCCTTTTTGGCTCACCAAACACCCCCTAATATTTTGATGGGTTGTAACTGTATGAGTTTTTTTTTTTTTTTTTTAAAAAACAACAACTGTTGCCTACTCTCGACGCTATCATGAATGACATGTTATGATGTGAATATTATGTGTGACATGTAATTCGATCAATAAAATTAACATAACATATGTGTACTTCCAACTGTTGTGATAATATCATACGACAATCCTACATAGTTTTTTTTTTTTTTTTAATGACAAATTATTGCTTTTATATTTATTTTAACTCTCATTAAGGAATCTCATCTTTCGATATTACCATTTTTTGTTTGAAAAAATCTTTTTATGTATTTTCTTATGCTTTGAACTCCAACAGTTAAGCTTTGTTGGAGACACTTTAGTCTTGGAAGCTAGAGTCAACACACCGTCTAGTATTTTTGGTTATTTAGAGGGTATCAAAAATTTTTATTAAGATGGTGTTTGATTGGGGGAAAAATAATTTTCTAATTTTCAGTCGTTTGGCATAATAAAAGATGAAAAATTATTTTCTAAAGAAAACAATTTCCTTTTTCAAAAGATATGGTCAATGAAAATTTATGTGTAAGATTTGCTTTTAGCGGTTTGGATTAAAATTTGACTATCTGATGGAAAAAGTTAAAATAAACTCAAATCTAGAATTTGAGCTCAAGTTTCTTTCATTTGGTCAACATTTATCTCCGACGCATTAAGAATACATAATTCATAGATTATTGTGGAAGGAGACCGTCAGAATTTGATCTCGAAGCTCAAGAAATGAGATTGCCCAAATACTGAATTAGTACTCCTGATTCAGAATATCTTAGATTTAGCCAGTCATTTTCAGTTTTGTGCGTTTAATCATGTAAAAAGAACGGAAAATGCGGTAGCTCACACCCTAGCTCATATCCAACCCTTTGATTTGAATGCTCGCATATGGTTGGATGAGGGTCTAGATTGTATCTGTGATATACTTTGTCATGATGGTTGTAATATAGATCCAGTTTAATTGAGGGCCTGTTCGTTTTCAGCATTTTGCACCTGCTACCTGCTTCAACCTGCTCGAAACTGCTTCAATTTGCTCAAATCTGCTAACTGTTAGTCAAACCTACTACAACCTGCTCAAACCTGTTCCAACCTGCTCCAACCTCATCGAGAGAATATTTGGAGTATTAAAGAACACTTGGACAATCTTAAAGGACAGAATGTCTCAAGTGAGTAGAGAACGACAGATTGATATAATTATATCATGTTGCGCGTTACACAGCTTCATCCGAATGCATGAAAAAGGTATACCAATTTTACCGATGCCAACAAACATTACAACCATCCCCAACATTGGGTCGTATGGTGCGCGAAACAAGCAAGTGATGAATGAATATAGAGATGCAATAGCTAATATGAATTAAACATCGAGAAACAATAATTACAATATATGCTAATTTTAGTTGTAAAGAAAGGCATATGGTTATCATAGACTAACGTTTGGTAATGTATTATGATGACATTTAACTTTTCTGTTACATTATTTTCGTAAATCTATTATACAATAATTGTTACAAAATGTGATGTATTCAACATAAATTATCATCGATAATCATAACATTAGAATAATCACAATAAAAACGTTCCAGAACGCTTCAACTTTCTTCCAACCTGCTTCAACTTGCTCCTACCTGCTCATACCTACTCCTACCTGCTAACTGTTAATCAAACCTGCTTTAAATTATTTCAACCTACTTCTACCTCCTTCAACCTACACGAACAGGCTCTCGATGAGAATTCTTATTTTTTATATTAAAAAAAAAAGTGTATAAAGATAGCATTCACTCTTTAGACTTTTTTTGGGGGGGGATTGGGAAATTAATATGACGGGTGATTATTTTGATAGGGCATGCCTAGCTGGAATTCGCATAAAGACATATTGTCAACGGGGCACTCCTAATCATGGATGGCCTTTTTGGGGGGGTGTTGCAAGATTTTAATTTTTAAGCGTGTAGATTGGGTTCCAAATCTGTAGGATTTTGTTGACAGGTGAGGTGATCACGTCCGTGATGCAAATATAAAATCTCATCTTATATATTAAATAATTTCCAACCCCCCGTGCGGCCAATCTATGTCACTCTCAATGGATTTTTTTTTTTTTTTTTGTGTGTGTGTGGGGGGGGGGGGGGGGGGGGGGATTTTTAGTTGAATGTTCAATGGCATTTTTGGAACTCTAAAACATAACTATAGAATCTAACGTGCGACTTTTAGTTCGTGGTTGCCAACTGTGCCACAACTTCGCCAATGACGTGATTGCGCCTAAGCTCAAGTTTAAGTACTTGAAAGCTTGTAACATTTTGACTCTATTTGACAATCAACTGTTAATTATTAACTGTTAACTGTTAACTGTTTACTGATTGTATTAGCTATTTGATTTAGTTCATTACATTAGCTATTTCAAAAAAAAATGTTTGATAAAATTAGTTATTTGCAACAAGATTAATTGGTACAATTCCATTTATGCCTATAACATAATTTCATTATGTTTTTAACAATATCAATCGTTTTTATTGCATATTTATTTATTTTTTTCAAACATGAATTATGAATTATACATTGTGACTTATGAAATATATAGAATTACATTTATGTCTTTACACAAATTTGATATTTATTATCACAATATATTTGTTTAATGTTGACTTAATTTTCTTTTTAGTAATAATTAAAATTTATATGTCATAATAATATTTAGAACATTGTACTTCTCAAGAGACTAATTAACCTACATTATTTATTAAATTCAAGAAAATACTAAAATTAAAATCATTAATTTCTTGGATGCAAATCCTCAAGGATGACCACCTTCTTTGAGTTGTTGAGTTGAAGAAAGAGGGGTGTGGAAAAAAGAAAGAAGGTAGGACAAGCAAAATGAGCATCAAATTGGCAAGATAATAGAACTTTATGAATCTTATTGAATGTAATTTTGACCCAAAAAAACAGACAATATGGTAATTTTGATGCTAAATAGTAAAAAAACTCTTACAAAAAGCTCATCCAAAGAGTTTTTTACAAATTAGGTTTTTGGTTACAAAAAGTTATGACCAAAATCAAACGGCTAATGCCCCAAAAAAGTTATTTTTGACTCTAAAAAACTATTTACCAAACAGGGCCTTTAAGATTTTAGTTCATCTTAAATTATATGAATGTCGCTTTTAAAGATGGGTTTTTTTTTTTTCCCACTTTGATCTATTAGTTTAAAAAAGGCACACATATAAACAACTAATTTCTTCTAATTTTTATATGAAACAGATCATTTCATCGTCCCTTCTATTAAAATTAAACCAAATGCGACCTTCAAAATACCACAAATATTATCAAAATGAGCTAATTGAGACTGAAATTCCTTGGTACATTGCAACCAAGGCCTCAATTTCTTTTGGTTTGTTGCAATAATCTGCAACCTGAGAATTGAGATGGTATTAAATATGCCGTGACACTGATACCTTTGCTTGATCAGCTTCTCTTTGTTATGCTTTTAGGACTTGTTAGGATATCAACATGTGATATGGAAAACATGATTAATTGGGGTCAATTTATCTAATTTTGAATACTGATTCAATATAAGAAGTTTGTCAAAAAGATTGTCCATTCACTTTCTCACCAAATAAATGAAAAAAGGCAGTGAAGTATATTGCAACTATTGATTAATGCTAGCCTTTAATCCGTATTACGCACAGTTTGTTTTAAAATTTAACTAAAATATTTTTAAAAATATTATAATTAATCTTAAACTTTAAAATTTTAGAAAAAATAATATTAATATGTCTGTAATTTATTTTCCTTTTTTTTATTGAAGTAGTTGAAATGACACAATTCATCATGATGACTTTAAATCACATATTGTTTAAATTTTTATTTTTAAATCAAATTTTAATAAATATTTAACAGAACGCGTGTCACAACCACATAGTTCAAACTCACTTATATATATATATATATATATATATATATATATATATATATATATATATATATATATATATATATCTGTGTGTGATATGGATAACCAAAAAATTCTAATTTAAGAACTCCACGCATCCCATATTTTTTCTAGTCTCATATATATCATTGTCAAATTTTATTTTTTTCAAAAATTCAACATTGTTTTTATTGGTTGAAAATTATCTCAACAATGTAAATGCATTTAATGCTTTTTTTTTAAACATCTTTTAGACTTGACTATCAATGTGGGATAGGAGGAGAATAATTTATCCACTGATAATTTCAAAATAATTTCAATTAAGTTAATCGACATTTACATAAAAAAATATTAATTACATGATACATCTAATAAAATACTCATAAATTATGATGATATATGCATTCAATTTCAAAATATAGTTCTTCTGTACACTAGTGAGAAAATATGCTGTTAAACATGTCATGAGAGGGAAACTGGATAACAACAACAACAATAACAATAATGTATTTTAAGAGAATATAAATCCTCTGTGATACCCTTTTTTTAAGATGATCGAAACAGAAAAAGAAGAAAAAGAAAGGCACTACCGTTTTACATCATGCTGAAAAACAAAGAAAAACCAACAAAAAAGGCCACTGCTGAGCCATTTTATTGATCCCAAAAAAGAAAAGTTACCTATCATTCTATCTACATGCAAATAACAAAACATGCTTACTTATATACATATAAAATTTACATTTTAGGTACTATGAATATTTTGATAAGACAATTTTCACGACTTCTTATGAGATCAATATCAATGTAAAAATATACATACGATAGGAAAAAGTCTATAGAATGGTCTCATGCGAGACGAAATGCTACTATGTTCAAAAACTTTATATTTAAACATGCCTAACTATTATAGTAACCTTGCAATCGCAAGCTTCTTAAAATGTCTCAAAAAATATTTGGCTCAAGTTAACACCCAAAACATGTAGAAAATACTTGGGGTGATATGCGACTCAATTTAGAACATGTTTAGTGGTGATCCAATATAATTAAAAAATTTGGTTCACTAGTGAGGGCCTACTACCTCTATATCAGCTTCTCAACCAAGTTTTTTGCTCACAAGTCTTCCTTTCTCTGATGTAAGACTCATCACTTGGGCTTATCGAATAAAATAATGCTCATGAACCCCACAATCAAACATATTTAATTACTTTAGTTTTTATATGTTGCTTTGTTATTTGACTTTATTATTTTTTGTGAAAATAATTTGTACATAATAATTTAATAATAAGACTAATTAAAAGTTTTTATTTTTTTAAAAAAATACAAGAGGCCGATTTAAAGAAAAGTGTCATACATGCTTGTTTTAATTGAATACAAATTACAAATACTTACTAGATTTCTCACTTTTTTGATGAAACAAATCATAAAAATTAACTAACTTGCTCACAATTTTGTTTGAGAGAGGAAAATTGAGATTTTTGTGTATAAAAATTTGTGAGAGAATCAGAGCTATTTATAAAGTATGGAAAATAATTGGAAAAAAAAGCCCAAAAATAGTCGTTGCACAACGGCTATTTCCAAGCCCAACGGGTACAATGGCCTGCCCCCAAAATGACTTTTCCTTTTTTTAAAAATCACCGCGATGGTTAAAAAAAACGCCAGTCAAAGCCCAAAATAACGTCGTTTGAACCACACAACGACCAACCAAAGGGGGGACTCTATTGAGCAAGCCGCTCGGCGCGCCTCAAGCCTCAGGCTTGCTGTTGCGGGCCTTTGAGCCTATCACTTGTGCAACCAGCCTATTTTTTTGGCT
The DNA here is from genome assembly GCA_029747015.1 of Carnegiea gigantea. Taxonomy (NCBI): domain Eukaryota; kingdom Viridiplantae; phylum Streptophyta; class Magnoliopsida; order Caryophyllales; family Cactaceae; genus Carnegiea; species Carnegiea gigantea. The sequence continues at coordinate 81,726 of JAKOGI010000077.1, forward strand.
CCCAAGTCCATCGCTATTGGTGCTCTTAAGAATAAATGCTCAATAATTACAAACGAATAAAAATGTAGTTCTTATTTAAAAATCAAACACATGTACTGTTTAAGAAATAACATATATTGTAAAATTAATCTAAAATTTTAGGATAACTAATAATACATTAGAGATTTCAGTTGATTCAACTTCAATAATAAAGAGTTTAGTTTGGGGATCGATATTAGAATTCAGAGGCCTCGGTTTAAATGTTTAATCTGGTTTTCGTGCGGCTTTTACCCCCTATTTTTTTTAAAAACTAATTCTAATAGAAATTGGATTTGGGAGAAGTTAGATAAGTCCGAAAGAGCAGATATCAGAGAAAGAGAGAGAAAACAAAGCGGTAGTTCATGGTGATTACTGTAGCTGAAGGGCCTTGACTTTCTCTCTCCGACCTCTGCTTTATATGATTTCTTCGACTCAATATCCCAATTGAATTCATATACTGGGTTTCTCTCTGCTCTTTCCCTTTAATTTGCATTCGATCAAGCTACCCTGAAATTTGAAAACCCAGATTTTGGTTGTCCGATCCTTCTTAGTTTTCTTTCTCTCTCTAGCTTCTGCAATTGGTGGGCCAGAAATAAGCAGAATTTCTAGAGAGAGAGAGAGAGAGAGTAGTTGGTATGGGAGGTTGCATTTCGATCCGAAAAGGGCACGAATTCAACCCATCAAAGAGGTCCAAGAAGAAGGTTGCTCATCATAGCAGCAGCAGCAGCACCACCACCACTACCACCAATCGGAAGAGGAGGAGGGCGATGAAGAACCGCGTTTCTTCCTGCTTCTGTGACCGTTCCAAGTCTGGTCCCTTCCCAGATCGCTCCTTTTCCACTCCCACCTTTCAAGGTGTCTCCTTTCTCTGTCCTAATGAACAAATCTGCCAATTTCTTTTTGTTTGCTCTGCAATTTGATTTTATCTGTGATGTTGGAGTCATATTGGACTTTTTGTTTTGGGTGACTTGATCATGGGGGCCAATCATATGGTGGAGATAGTTGTAGCCCTTTGTTGTTTTTGATAATCGTCAGATAAAATGTGCATTGAGTTTGCTGGGATTTGGAATTCAGTTAACTTTTTGACTTAATTTGCTGAGAATTACCTCTGTTCCCCACCTTTTTTGGTTTCCCTCCCCGCGGGTCCCGCGGGCCCCCCGGGGGGGGGGGGGCGCGCGGGGGCGGGGTGATGAAACATATACATAGCTACATGGGTGTTGACTGAATTATTTAAATGCTAGGATTAGAGTTAAATAATCGTTTTAATTGAGTGTATTTGTGCTGCTTTTGCTGGCATCTAGCTTGTATCAAAGGGGAATTCTTGGATCCCCTTAGACTAACATCAGTATTGGAAAGTGTAGAAGAAATGTAATTGCTGCTTATAAAGATCTCTGATTGCCAACAAAAGAAAGAAAGAGGGGCAAAAGGGAGTTGATGGAGCGGGGAAAGTGAAGAGCGAGGTAGTTTTGATTGACTGTATTAGCTCATTGTTTACTTACTACCCTTAATCTTCTTAGTTTGATGTAACCAAAATAAAAAGTCAGACGAACACTGGTAGTGGTAATTGCGTGGCATTTGATTTGGGTACAAGGAGAATACATAGTCAAAGATCCCTACTTACCCTTCCACACGATGAACGGAAAATGAAAAGAGTACGGAGCTTGCTTCCCCTTTTTTTTGGGATGTTGATTGGGGGGGGGGTGTTAGATTGACCAAATGTAATGAGTGGAAAATCATTTATTTACTACTCTTCTAGTTTGCATGGTAGAATCTCCATCTATGATCAACCTACACGGGCATGGTAGAATTTCTGATGAGATTGTGGGATGACCATGATGAACTTGTCCACTCGTAGTCGCTTCTCTTCTTATGTAGTTCTAAATGCTCAACTTCTAGTTAATTCCAGTCAAGGACAACTAGAGGCTAATTTAGACTCTTAAAACTCAGCAAGAGATTATGGAATGGATCCGACAAGCTCTTTTAAGTAATAGAATCAAATTTTTCCCCATAAGCAGAAGGTCAGTAAACTATGATGATATTTGGAAACTATATTATCGATGATCAGACTATTGAGTTTTACATATAGTCTGTAAGTTCAGAGCACCAGTTACATAGCCATGCGACATGAAAGGTTTATACGAACAGGGACGTTAAATCCCATTTATTCGTTTTGGTGCAGTTGAAGTGGCCTCAGGTCCTGATACCCGCTTTCCCAAATGATTGTATGTTCAAGGATAGAATGAATTTTCACTAATGGTGAGCTATGTCACTATGATAAACTTCATGCTTCAATTTGCGGACATGATAGTGTTATATTCAGTCATCCCTTCCGCTTTCAGTCTGGGCGTTGTCATTGTGGTACTATTCACCTATAATCCATCTACTAAATGAATGTGCAAGACTTAAGGGTTCTTGTCTTAGCTTCATTTGGTCACGTACACCAAATTTTATTGTGCTTCCATTGTTATCCCCCCCCCCCTCCTAGTCTTCCAGCTCTGTTCTCAGATTGAATGTTTTTAACATGGGTTCCAACTTCCAACAGGAAGTACTGAGGAGGCGTGGTTTGATTCGACCACAAGATTTGATTCAGACGGTGAAGAAGATTTTCAAAGCATTCAGGACGGTATGCTTTTTCTCTTTGTTGATGATCTTACGAAGAATTGTAATTCTCTTCATGATGGTCTTATTGGAAAATGATGCTGATGGTCTAGATATACTGTCTCAAAACGGTTTTGAACGGTACCACGTGGGTAAGCATTCTCATGAGGTCAACTCTGATCGGAATTCGCTCAGTGATCTTGGTAGACAGTCAGCTGAAGGAAAGCACCCTGTGTTCCTGCATGAAATGTCCTCTTCTGCTGGTGAACATACTGGCAAGGAGGATGGGTTGTTGGATAATTGTGGATTCCTGCCCAATAATTGTCTGCCTTGTCTCACTACCACTACTGCGGACTCAATTGAGAAGAGGAAATCACTCATTAGTAGCCCGCCAAGTGCAAAGAAGAAAGCAGCCTTAAGGCATTCCTTCAAAGGGAAAGAGGGACACCTCAGTCCAAGATGTAAGGCTATTTCTTCGTTTCTGCCTAAATTTTTCCTAACTACATATTCAGCAGGAATGCTGCTTGGATGTTGATTAAAAAAAAAAAAAAAGAAGGAAAAAAGGGGAATTACTATTCAGTCTTTAGGTAGAAATGCAGATTGCTACTTGTACCCCTCGTTTGGCCTAGCTGAGGGTCCAGATTAGTCGGCCTCGGCATGCCACCAAAGGGGTTTTGAGTGTCCCCTTTAGCTATAGCTATTCTATTGAATACTTGAGCGCGTTTGCTCAGATGAACAGTTTAAATTGAAGTTTCTGTGTTCTCAGTTTCCTCAAAGATGCTCCTGCAAAGACCAATGGCTGGTTCTCAAGTACCTTTCTGTCCAATAGAAAAGGAAGTCATGAATAGTTGGTCTCATATTGAACCTAATACATTCAGAGTTCGAGGGAAGAATTATTTAAGGTGAGCCTAGAACCTTACTAATCCTTGAAGGAGAGTGTGACTATCTGTCGACCCTTGCTTATGAAGTATAAAATGTTGCACATAACAAGATTTTGTGCCGTTGTCCTCACCTTAAGATTTTCTCTTTCCATGGCAGGGACAAAAAGAAGGAATTTGCTCCAAACTATGCAGCATATTATCCTTTTGGTGTTGATGTGTTCTTATCCCCGCGTAAAATTGAGCATATTGCTCGATTCGTGGACCTTCCTGCAGTAAATTCTTCAGCAGGTTTCCCATCCATTCTTATCGTAAATGCTCAGGTAGTCTAGCATTTGATTGACTGAGAGTTAATTTGGATAATTTATAGCTTGTTTAAATTGAGGACTCAGTCGTTTAGGCCAAACATCTTGTTATTTAACCCACACGTGATTGGATCCTGAGCTAGTGTACCAGTTATGGCTCAAAATCATGGCACATGCTGCGTATCTTAATAAATTGATTTTGATTCACCTTCTTTGATGCCTAAGCCTAACTGTAACCTGATGCTAGGGACACTGATCAACTTGGGATTTTTACCCTGTCGGATCACATTGTTTTACTCCTTAATGTACTTTTGGAGGTATTACTTTCAATTTTGTGCCACTGACTGATCATGCTTCTCACCTAATAGTTCTCCAGTTGGGAATTGAGTTCTGAATTGATAGATTGGTTCTTCTTCTTGCTTTACTTACATAGAGTGTCTCGATGATCCAACTTTTGTTTTCCTGCTGTGCAGATACCACTGTATCCTGCTGCATTGTTTCAGAATGAACCTGATGGGGAAGGGATCAGCATAGTGATGTATTTTAAGATTAACGAATGTTTTTCTAAAGAACTGTCACCTAATTTTCAAGAAAGCATGAGGGTAAGATGTGATACACAACACTTCCATTCTTCTAGCCCTTTCTTTTCTAAGGGACGCAATTTTTCATGCAATACTAATATGACTATGCCAGCCAGACATACATGGCTGTGAACTCTTTTCTCACTAGATTGCTTCATTTTGCTTCAGAAATTGATGCATGATGAAGTTGAAAAGGTAAAAAGCTTCCCTATGGACACGATTGCACCTTTCCGGGAAAGGCTTAAGATTCTGGGCCGCCTCGCGAATGTGGATGACCTTCATTTAAGTGCGGCAGAGAAGAAGCTTATCAATGCCTACAATGAAAAGCCTGTCCTCTCTCGTCCTCAACATGAATTTTTCATAGTACGTTGAACTTCATTAATTCATATTCTAGCACATATTATTTTTCATTTCTTGCAGTACTTATGGCCCATTTTGTTGCCAATGGAAATACATAGTAACATTTCTTGTCGTAAGATGCTGCATATGATAGAAATGAACGTATAAAGTTGCATGAAAAGGCTATTGTTTCAAGGCTTTTGGATTCATGTCGTCTTCTGTTGAATTTTCTGCAGGGAGAAGATTACTTTGAAATTGACCTGGATATGCACAGATTTGGTTACATCTCAAGGAAAGGATTTGAGGCATTCCTTGACAGATTGAAGATGTGCATTATAGATTTTGGACTCACAATACAGGCAAGTTTCTATGCTCCCAGGAAAAATTGGATATGTCCCCTTCCCCTTAGCTTGTTGAGGTCAATGTCTTATACTGATATAATATGCATTTGGATTCTCAACAACAGGGAAATAAAGCAGATGATTTACCTGAACAAATACTGTGTTGCATACAGTTGAACGGAATTGACTACATGAATTATCAGCAATTGGGGATGGGTCAAGAGCCCTTTTGGAACTGACTGACAGATACTGCTACACTTGTTATTGTAAAAGAAATGTGAATAGGAAAATGTCTCTTTTTACAGAAACCTGGGTTGTGTCATTTTGTATGATTCCTAGTTTTTTTTTTTTTAAAAAAAAAAATTCCCCCACCGCCCTCACTCGATCACTTGCCCTTTCTGTAGTCGCTCTTGCAATGTAGATAGCTCGTTCAAAAAAGAGCGGCCTAGCTGGCCGTAGCAGAAAATTTTGCATTTACTCTTGTTAAGTGAATTTTGTCCTTAATTTTCACTATAAAGAGAGAAAATTTACGACAAGAAGATAACAATTATTAAATATTAAAATTGAGTAGAGAAAATAAAACAAAAGATGTTTATTGTTTTATTGAAAATTGGCAGTGACCCTAACATTGTAAAAAGGTGATTCAGTGAAGAAATGGGGTAAAATATTCCTCAAATTCGACAAAAAGAGGGCTCATATTAAAAGTTGTTATTTTTATTTTAAATGACGTAAGAAGTTAGTAGTAAGCCAGCGAGACACTAACAGTTGTCTATACCGTCATCGCCTGTATCCCTACATTTGTAAGCACTCCTTAAATCTTGTAGCAGTTGTAGGAAAAGGTCAACCAAATACATTGGTAAGCAATCCTTAAATCTTGTAGTAGTTGTAGGAAAAGGTCAGCCAAACAACATTGATAATTGATAATCTATTTGCGCAAGTCTTGGCTTTATTTTTTCTACTTATTCATATGCGCTATTGTGTATTGGTCTAAATGAACTAATAACACGTACATTTGTGAGTCAAAATTTTTGCTCACACGTGGGTGCTTACTCCCTTCAGCCCACATCATTGCATGAGCCAATTTTTCGGCTCCTAAGTTTTCTTCCTGACAATGCAGGACTCACAACTTTTACTCATCAAATAAAATAATATTCATGGACCTACTCTATAACACACAACTTTATCTTCAAAATTAAAAAAAAACCCAATTAGAATTATTAAAAAAAAGCAAGAAAAAAAGAAAGTGAGCCGGCTCATGGCCATGAGCCACTCGAGCCTCAAAATCAAAGGCGCTACATGTGCTCTAAGATCTCACCTACTATTGTTCCTCTTATTTCGGCTAGAAAATTACTAAGAACAGATGCAAATTATTAACATTACGTCATTGTCAATCAATTTATTATAATCCTTTATCACACAAAAAGATATACAAAAAATGAAAAACAACATGCATATATATATATATATATATATATATATATGTAGTCAGGTATATAGCGACAGAGTTAAAAAACCAACATGAAGATTCCATATATAATCCTAAAAAAAGTAAAACTCTGTTTACTCATTTGATTCAACCAAGAAGACAAACATGAGCTTAAAAATGCATATTCTCATTACCAAAACAATAAAAAGATTTATGGTAAGACCATCTTATATTACTAGAATTTAAAAGTGCTCCTCTCGCTACTACTGAATAGCCGCAAGCCTAATTTCATTTCCCCGGAAACAGAAAAATCGAACAAGCTCGGCAGCCAAAAACGAGAAAAAGAAACTAGAAAACGGTCAAGAAAGCAGAGATCATACCCTCTGATACATACACCAAAAGAACACAACCATTGCATGACACTTCGATTCTGTGATTCTCCAGACTCTGAAACTTTCTGACACGTTTCGCCCTTTTCTCAGCATCCTTCCATTCTCTCTCTTTTTTAAAGCAGAAATATTAACAGGGATGTTCAAACCTCGAAACCACCAAGAACGAAGAGAGACAGAGAGAGATAGAGCATTTGATGCAGAATATCTAAAGCTGATACACTTTCAGATTCGAGTGAGTTAAGTAACTACAAGGATGAGATCTTCATGGATTGTAAACGTAAACTACCAAATTAGGTTGATTACCTTACAAAACCCATGTATCCAAACGTGCTCCAATTTACCCAAACCCCCCCCCCCCAAAAAAAAACCCCACAGAATCTGGAACCCCTTCGAATCCACACTTGTGGTTTCTCTACCTTGTAAAGACCTTCCTTTTTCTGGATGAACAGGGGAGGAGAGAGATGAAGAGGGCTAAGCTTGAGTCGGTTGTGACTCTTAGTCGACTCAGGTCACTGCATTTCTTCATGGGTCTTGTTTTTCTCTACTTCCTCTTGATCATCACCCAGTTCCCCCTTCTCTTCCGATTCCTGGACAGCCATCACCCCCCAGTGCGCCTCCCTAATGAATTCCCACAACACCAACAATCAAGAACCAGAAAATTTCCCCCAAAAATCCTTTCAAATTTGGTTTTTAGAGAGATGAAATCCGAAAATAACACCATGTACAGAGCCGCCATGCAAGCTTGGGTTCTGGGTACTGAGCTCTGGACCCACTTGACTAGGGTTCCGGCGCCGCGGAGCAACGAGACGGCGTTGCCGGCGTGCCCCGAAGTGGTTTCGCTTTCCGGGTCGGAATTGAAGTCGGGTTTCGTGGGCCTGCCATGTGGGCTCACAATCGGGTCCCACATTACAGTGGTGGGGAAGCCCCGCCGGGCCCACCTGGAGAATGAGACGAGGATATCGGAGACGCCGGGGGCGAATGTGATGGTGTCGCAGTTCATGCTGGAGCTAAGGAGAGAGAAAGCGGGTGGGGATAAGGAGCCGGCGACGGCGAGGCTGCTGCATTTTAATCCGAGGATCAAAGGTGATTGGAGCGGAAAGCCGGTGATTGAGATGAATAATTGCTACCGGGGCCAATGGGGCGCCGCCATCCGATGTGAAGGGTCCAGGTCACCCCCTTCTGAGAACACCGGTAATGCTCTCCACCTCCATTTCTTCTTTGTTTATGTGTCGGTGATGATGACAGTACCAATGGTAAATTGGAAAAACACGTAAGTATTTACGATTAGTTGAAAAGAACGCATTAGTGTAGAGGATAATAAGTCAAAAAGCGCACATAAGTATTTATGTGTTGATGACTAGTACAAATAATAAGTTGAAAAGAACGTATCCAAGTAGTAGTCTCCATCTATGATCAAAGGTGTTAGGTGTCCATGTTGGCAGTCACATTGAGGTTCTAAAAGCAAGGGAAATTTGGGGTTGATATCAACTTTTGGTTGTTGAAATTCCTATTCCATATGGATTGTCATTCAGTTTTAGCAATTACGAAGTGACATGTAGAATCAATTTGACTATTAATTGGGTAGCATATTCTCTTCAGTATAACCTTCTTCTGGAAGATATAGTTTGCACTTGCCTTTGAAATTTTGTTATATCTCATTAATTTATAGAAAATAATCGGACAAATATGTATATAACGTAGAGAAGTGTGTTGTGAAATCTGACATAGAGAAATATGTAGAAATTTGTACGAGTACAAAGGAGGCCAATCCTCTCACATCTATTGTCTTTTTTTTTTGGGGGGGGGGGGGGAGATCGTCGATATTAGAAAGAATGATAGCAAATTCTAGAGGCATATATGAGCGCCTCAATGAAATTCAAAACGAAGAGTAAGTGTTTTGAATACTCAAGGTTGGCATCATTGGGTTAGTTATTATTGCCGCGTGTTCGCATGTGCATTGCTAGAGGAGAAAGAGAAGAGGCAATTGACATGTAAGCTTGGGATAGACTGACATGTACTTATTGGTTTTAAGCATATTATCAGAATCGGCTACCTAACAAACATTCATCCGGCAGCACCACAAAGAGCATTCATTTTTTTCTGCGGGATGTCCTTGAGCGGTTTTGGGGGGGTTGGGGGGAAGGTGCTGTTGTTTCAGACATATGCAGGCATACAGCCTTTCCCCTATAGTTATATTGCGGATTACCCCCCCCCCCAAAAAAAAGGGGTGTAAAACTGTTGGTCGTGCATTCCTGTGTCCAGCTTGATCTATTTGGGAAGCTGTGATCTACTGGCATGGTTTTAGGATCGGATGGTTCTATTTTGTTCCATTCACAGTGATGTCACTCTTTCAAGGACTTCCATTTCAGGCACCCAAAATGTCCAAAAAGATTTAGCTGATAACTAAGCATGATCAGAGTAGCGTAAAAGTTGGACACTTTTGCTTGCCAATTGACCATCTTCAAGTGCTAGGCATGTTTCTTTTGTTGATACATAGATCATAATTCCACGACCTGTTCTGGTTCATCCGCAGAGCAGCTCGTGCCTGAAAATAGAGCTATTATCTTGTGTAAATATCTAATTTTGATGAGCTGAAACGGAATCTGTAACTTAGTTTTTGTGATGCTCTAACAAGAGGAATTGACTAAGCCCTAGCAACTTGTATGCGTTGTGTACTTGTGTGACATTGTGCAGTTGATCTCACTGTAGATTTGATTCACCTGGGAGGCATTTCTTTTACTGCATTGAAAATGATGATGATAACCGGGTCTAGCTTTGCTTAGATGATGCCATAATTGGTTCTTATCATAGTTCTACAGGGATTTCTGTGTTCTTAAAAGAATTAGTTGTTGCCATGTGTTGGGAGGCCTTTTGTCCATTATTTCCTGCATAGACTGTTCTTATGATTGTAAGACATTGTCTCCAGTTGATGGGCAGGTTAAATGTGAGGGGTGGGTTCGTGATGATGTTATCTACTCAGAAGAATCAAAGGCTGATATGTGGTTGGACAAGTTGATGGGGCGGAGAAAGAATGTGGAAATGGAGTGGCAATATCCATTCTCGGAGGACAAGTTCTTTGTTCTTACCATCACTGCTGGCTTGGAAGGTTATCATATAAGCGTTGATGGAAGGCATGTCACCTCCTTTGCCTATCGCACTGTAAGTATCCGTTGTGAAAAATTGGACTTGGCAAATGCATATCTGGCTAATTTCAAGTAACATTGAAATTGTTTGATAGAACATTCAAGTTAGGTTTGGTCTTATTCGAGTTTGATATCAGTTAATCCAATAAACATTTTCAAAAACTTGGAAGTCCTGTGACGTATACAAATTCAGATGGGCTCACTCTCGGTTTGGAACAAAATACATGATTTCATTTTGAGTATGAGTTGGATCTGATTTTAGATCATGTATGCGGGTTAGTTTACCAGGTCTAGGGAATTCAACTTCTTCTAAATTGCTGGCTTTGTGGGCACTTGACAGGGATCTGATTTGGAAGATGCCGTGCTATTATATGTATATGGGGATGTTGATGTGCATTCTGTATTTGTTGCTGCTTTGCCTACATTCCATCCGAATGTTGGTCCTGAGAGGCATCTTGAGATGTCAGCCACATGGAAGGCACGACCTCTTCCCCATGGACCCCCCACTCATTTCATTGGTGTAATTTCTGCTGGAGACCATTTTGCTGAACGAATGGCTGTCCGAAAATCTTGGATGCAACATCACTTGATTAGATCTTCAGCTGTTGTAGCCCGCTTTTTTGTAGCATTGGTAGGTTCTGAAGACTGCAATTTCTCCAAGACTACATTCCAATGATATGTTTCAGCAGAAGAGCTGACATGTATATATATTTTTTTTCTACGTCATTATGCAGCACAGAAAAGCAGGAATCAACAAGGAGTTGAAAAAAGAAGCTGAATTTTTTGGCGACATTGTCATAGTGCCATACCTCGATGACTATGAACTTGTTGTGTTGAAAAGTTTAGCAATTTGTGAATATGGGGTAGTTACTTGGAAAATTCCATAGAGTATGAAATCAACTGTTCTCGCGGAACTTAATAATTTGCTTGCACTATGGCGATTCCAGGTTAACATATCGGCCAAATACATCATGAAATGTGATGATGATACTTTTGTGAGAGTAGATGCTGTGACTGAGAAAGTAGGAAGTGCTGATGGTGAGAAGAATCTTTATGCAGGAAAAATTAATTACTACCACAAACCTCTAAGAACTGGAAAATGGGCAGTCACACATGAGGTATAGATTTCCATTGGGTTTATGTCTAAATTACACCCTGCAAGATCTATTTGTTCAGATTACTGGTGACAATTACATCTGAAATGTTTTAGGAGTGGCCTGGCGAAGTTTATCCACCATATGCTGATGGAGCTGGTTACATCATATCTTTGGACATTGCTCGTTTTATCATAATGGAGTTTGACAAGGGCAGACTTAGAGTAAGTCGCATGCTAACTCCTCTACAGGCTTGAGATGAATAACAGGAATTGACACATAATAGTCGAGACTTGGCAACAGACTATCACTACCAGATTATCTGACTCAAGAGACCTGAAACCAGCCCCGGTTTTTTACCTTAAATAAGCTTTCCAGTAGACCCATAGGCAGAGCCATGTTGGGGCAAGGGGGTCAATTGACCCCAGCTTTTTGGGGAAAAAAATAATTAAATGTGGGATATTTTTGTGGATAAGAAAAATAGAAATATATTAATTAGTTTATAAGTGCACATCATAGGAGTGCATAGCAGGGTGGTGGTTGCCCCTTGCTTTGTGTGGGGGGTCCCTGGTTCGACTCTTCGTTTCGCCTTTTTTGTTTTTTTTTTTTTTGGAAGTGCCCGTTAATTTTCCCAATCTCGCCCCCCTTGCTTAGAATCCTAGCTCCACTAGTGAGTAGACCCAAAGATAAATTCATGCAAGTAACCATAACCTCAACTGGTTCAATCCCAAAGCTGCATAATTGTATTTTTTTCACAATCTTATTTGACAAAGCTACATCTGACCCGAATATTGACTTGTGGAGTATTGTGCATGGTGCAGTTGTTCAAAATGGAAGATGTGAGCATGGGGATGTGGGTTGAGCAGTTCAACAGCTCAAGACGCGTGGAGTATCTACACAGCAAGCATTTCCATCAGTCTGGCTGTGTCGATCATTATTACACAGCACATTATCAATCCCCTAAGCAATTGATGTGCTTGTGGAAAATACTCCAAAGTGAAGGGAAAGCTAAATGCTGCAACTTTGGATAATACTCATCTTCAGTTTGAACAGTTTCACAATTTTTACAGTTGAAAGGGAATTAGGAGGCAAACCAAAGAAGTTTGTGGGTGAATAGGCCTGTACTTGCATAGTCATTGTGAAAATTGGTTGAACAAAATGTACATTTGTCCCTCAAAATTTATAGAAATGAATCCAAGCATTCATACTGTCATTGTTGAGAAAGATGAATAAATCGAAAATTTGTTCTTGCCACCCAGAAATTTGTTGAAACATAATCATGCTTTTTTTTTTTTTTTTGGTTATCACAATTCCTTATTTTGAAACAGATCAAGAGATGAGCACACTGGATTTGCTTTTGAGAGCGGGATTCGCGGATCAAGTAAGGGTGCTTGTGCTCCCATCATGATCGTGAAGGCATGAATTTTCTTTGGGTTATCTTTTTGAGGACAAAGCAGATGTGATCAATGGATGCTGTTGCTAGAATTGACAATACTGAAGCATGTATGTTTATCCTTGCCCAAATAACCTACAAAAGTGAGGCAACCTTATCTTAAACTGAACCCAAATTTCTCCCATGAATATTGGGAAGTAATGTGAACACGTAATCTTCTGATTTGACCCAATATGACCTGAATTAGTTACGCTCCTTGATTTCATCAACGTGCTTCTAGCTCAATCTAAGATTTAACATAATCTGAACATGAACCGAATGACTCATTTCCCAAGAGCAAAGTTAAAGGTTGAATCCTTTTATCCTTCTGCTGATGTGTCCGTTCCATACTACGATGACATGATTTAATTTTGCAGAATCTCCATTGTGTTTAAATTCTTCGTGTTGCTCGATTTTGCCCCACACCCTAATGAAAGTGTGCATGATTGAGTATTTTTTATAGCCTAATCACAGTCAAGTGTTCTCCTAGTAGTTTCGCTACATTGGAAAATGGGTCATTAGAATGGGTAATCGGTCTGTTATCACTATCTAGAGGCTTCTCTTGCTCTAAAGTGATGGATAAAAGAAAGCTGTTTCTTTATGATTGACTCCTTACATGTACGTGGTGGCCTAACAGAAGGAATCCTATGTTTCATTTAAATTCATTTTGAGGTATCACCATCATTCACATTTGCCCTTCTGTTTTTTTGTCTGTATGATCTTGTCGTGGCTCTGCACAATTCAGAGTTTATGATTGAGATAACCTCTTCTCAGCTGTGGCAAATTATATATGAAAAAGATTGCATGTGTGCATATTGTCATTTTCTGAACGCACCCCTTGGTCTACTTGGCCTTTCAGTTGGGGTTTTGTTTAGTGTGGCTAGAAATGCCAGATTGCTAGTGATTGCTTAGAAGAGTATCTTATAAGAGAACATCACACACAAAAATAATCTCTTAACACGTATATTTTCTTCATATTTACTGGCACACATTGTCACAATTTGTATTCGCTACTGCTCGTTGCGCTGCTTAATTGCAAGAACTTCTAGACGAAAGCGAAAAGAACCAACATACATAATACACTCTGGAAAATCTGACTTCAGAGTTTACAGGGATTCAGCTACGGGGCCTGAACTTCTTCTGATGTCTCTCAAAAGTGATCAGCACAAACAGTCGACAACTTTCTACAGCAAGATGCAGAATAAAAGCAGAGCAATAAAACAGAGCAAGCATCTTCCTGTACAGACATCCAAATATCAACACTTTATTAGTCAAAGCTCAATCCAGGGAGAGAAAAATAGAGGAAATCTGTGCTTTACTTGCATAACAAGGGAGAATATTTTCCGATCTTACCTTTACTCCAGGGAGGAAATTTTTCGGTGCCACTAAGAGCAGCAGACTGTAAGTAGCAATCTACAGTAGCATTGACGGCACTTGGGCAGTTACATGTAAAGCTGTTATAAGTCCCTGTATAAGCACAAACCCCACCACTTTTCTCACAGTTCCGGCAGTACTCCGGGTAATCATTCTTCACATTAAACTTGTACTGCAATGCAATCCCATACTTCCATGCTGCTGGGTTCGTCTCCTGTCCGTTGAAGCTGTAAACTGCCGTGTACCCTTTACAGTGGAGCTTGTCGAGGTCCATCTCGAAGGCAGGTCCTAGGTCCATGGGGGCGTACACGCAGCATGTAGAGATGGGCACGTTGAGCTGGCTGATGGGCTGGCATGAGTAGATTGCACTGCAAAGGGTGGTACCTGTGTTGGCGCATTCAGGGACATCGCTGGTGTTTCCTGCGATGGCTCCCTTGTATACAGGGGAGGAGTCGAGGGAGCAGTCGATGAGGGCGAAGACAGTGCTGTCGTGAAAGGAGAAGGGGGCGTCCCAGTCGAGGCTGAACCCGTTGCTAGGCTGGCTGTAGAAGCAGGTTGACATGGTTGGGTCCGAGATGAATAGGACCTTGTGGTCGTAGTCGATGCTCGTGACAGGGTATGAGCCAGTGTGGGTGGTCAAAGTGAGCTGCCTTCCGTTGCAGGTTACATATTTCGTGAAGCGGGGGTCACCGCACCCGGGGCCACCACCGAAGGGGTAGAAGAGGGGGATGGCTCCGCAGAAGCGGGGGCATAGTTGGGAGTAGACTGGTGAGAGGAGAGAAAGGAGGAAGAGGATGAGGAGAGAGAATAGAGAGACATAGGTATATTGGTTCATCATGGTTCTGACAATGGGAGAGGTTTTGGAGGTGGCGTGGGAGGGCACTGAGACAAATAGTGGGATAGTGAGGACAGTTGAGGCTGTATGGCCTTCTTTAAAGAGGGAATTTGATACATGTTTGATTCTCTTTCTCAATCCTTCCAACTGTCCTCATGTCGCTTTTTCTAGGTGTACTTTAGCTGCCTAGAGCATTATGGAAAACTCATATAGTTTCTAGTATCTTGCATTGTAGGGCATAGTACACAGCAATTGTCTCATATTAAATGCAGGTCTTCCCTCTGCAGGCAGAATTGATTCAATCATGAAAGAGATTCAACATGAAATAGATGGTTCGATAAAAAATCTCTCAAAGAGGAATTTGTATAGAAATTGATGAATCAGTAAAGGGGTACTTCATGCATGCATCGTTAATTTTGATCCCACTGCTCACTGCTGTACCTTCCGGCAGTTTTCTGTAAATTACTATTAGTTTGGTCCACAGCACACACGTGATCGGGAAGAAAGAATATTTGTTGCGGTCAGGCTGGGGCAACAGTCGAAAGGTGACTTTGGCAATGAGAGCGCATGCTCTCGGAAGTATATAATAATTTGTCTCATACGCATGGTAGGCTACGCTATAGTATCAATTGAATTGAAGATCGGCAAAATATTAACCCAATCAAAGACTGCAATTTTCGGTCAACGCTCAAAAAAATCTCAATAAGTAGTAATCTTTTTTAAAAATCGAGATCGGTGTTTCCCTTATTGATACATTCACACAAAATTTATTGGGTTTTGGGAGGATATCGTGCAAGATGATAGTGGATCAAATCTGATCCTCTCTTACTTTTCGGTTTATTTTCTTGTAATCTTTTCAGTATAAGACTCCACCTTTTTGAATGAGGCCATGGATTAATACTTCCAATATATGCACTTTCTGATCAAGCTTGACTAAAGTGATGGACAAATTCTCCACCGGTTGCCTTCTCATCCTATTCTTGGTTCTCGCATCAGGTTTGTTCCCTTTTATTTTTTTGTTAATTTTAAAAGGAATTTTCATTTTCATCTAACAAATGTGATTTAAAATTACAATTTAGTATAAAAACATATACTTCAAACAATCCCAAAAGTTTTCAAAGTTTTGATAGGAAAAAGATATTCGGAATCGACTTCTCTATAAGCAGAGATATCTGCAGAGGTAAGGTTACCTACATTTGAATATTCCCAGACTTCATGAAAGCGGGATCCACATTGGGAGTTGTTATTCGTTGCATACTTGGGTGAATGAAATAACGTCTCAGATTCTCAGCTGCTATGCTTCACTAAGACTGATTAATCCATGATGCAGTGGGGAGGAGCAAAGCAGCAACAATAACGTGCGAGTATGTGGGTATAACAGGGGGAGGGTGTCCGGACTTGGATGCGTGTGGGAACAAATGCAAGGGTTGCTACGCAGGGGTTGGGAAAGTACTTGGAGCATGCTTTTCAAAGGGGAGTGGGCAACCAGAGGATGAATGCAGATGCTATTTTCTGGATGGTGCACCTTGTATTCCTGAATGCCTTCGCCCTCCGGCTGCTTCCCATGGTTTACCACCATCTGCCAGCCGAGCCTACAACAATGGAACTCATGTTATTATTGGTTCATCATCTTGATTGCATTGCTGTTGGTCTTATTATATGCATGTAACTTGTTCTTCTCAAATAAAAGAAAGAAAAAACCTAAAAAGTGGCTTGTTCTAGCCTCAATTTGCTATGATAAATAATAATGAGCATGTTGTCGCCTAAATGAAAGTAATCAAGATTGGTTAAGCAAATGCTTTCATGGCTAATTGGAACTAAAAAATTTATTCCAAAATTAATGTAGATTATTTTATTTCAGTTTTTAATTATTTTTTTGGTCTGTAGGAATTACAAAGGACAATGCAATACAATTACAATCTTGATTATCTTCATTTCGGCAACAACATGAAAGATAGTAAATGAGACGGACCACTGACCCTCTAAAGTCTCCAAAAAGTTGGAACTCCTTACAGATAGGGATGGGAGTGGGATGGATACTGGACAGGTAGAGTTATACTCACATTTATACCCATTTTCAAAAGTCATTCCCATACCCACATTCATGCACATCGGGTTTTCAAAATCTATTTCCGTACCTATATCCATTGGGTATTTTGTGTTTTATTTGGTTATGTACGTATATTAAAATAAAGTATCCATCGGGTACAATAATTTTTTTTTTTTCTAAAGAAATTCATAAAACTAAATTCAACTAGGCAGAATGTTCTAAAGAAATACAATACCCATTGAATTAAGTGCAAGAGTTCATACTTAGCTTATATACAGAAACTGTGTTTTGGAAATGACTAGTATGAGGGAGTGAGGGACACAGCAAATAAGGGAATGAAAGACACATCAAATGAGCTAGGATTTTAGGTTTATGAGTCGTTAGTCACATGAATTCATGTATTCCATAGTTAATGAACGACATAAGTGCATGGATTGCATCATGGTTGCGGCTAGGTTGGGTTATTATGCATCTTTTTTAAAGAACTACCAATGTTCAAAACTCAAACCTCTATTTATCAATTTATTTTACCCCCAAAACAATTCGGATACAGGACAGTTATGGATATGGGGCGGATGATGCCTTACTCGTACCTTTATTCATAACCATTTTCAGTGTACCCATTCTACACTCTTTTTTTCAATTTTTTATATCCATACTCACTATAAATGGGACGAATTCCAAACAAATGTTTTTGAATTCGTGTACAACACTCATCCGTGCGTACGGGGTGAAATGGGGGCGGACTTGTCCCCGAAAATAGGAAGCAAACCCTTCTCGTTGTTTTTTGGGCTACGTAACCTAACAACAAAAAAGGGGCCCAATAATATCCTCCTCTAACTTTCTCCTTCTCCCCGCGTCTCGTGTTTCTTTGATTTGATTTGATTTCAACTCATGTCATGGATGAAAAAGGCAAAGCAAACCCAGTAGGTACTCCAATTCCGTCATAATCTTCGTCTGCACCTACGGCACCTTTCTACCTCCTTCCTTCTCCCCTCTATCTAATTTCCCTTGCGAATCTGCACATCTCCATCATTTCTTCACTGCTGGGTAAAACCCTCATCCCCCCAACCCCCCGAAAGCTCGGTTGATATCATATTTGAAATCCACTCATTTTTTCTAGGCTACCATTTATTTGTGAATGAGGATAACGTTATATGAGGCCCTTATTCATTCACATTCATTTTCAATTGTTTCCCATTACTGTGAACTGGGCAGTCCCTTATTTGCTGTTTTAAGTGTGGGCTCCGTTAGTTTTCTTGCGCTGGCGCCCTCCAGGTGTTTGATAAAATGCCTCACTGAGAATTTAGTTTGTTTTGGTGTTATGCGTGTGGGGTTTTGGGTACTTTTTAGACATCGCTTTTTACAGCATTTTGTTACCGCGCTTGTATGCTTATGTTATGTTTGGCTGTGTGCAATGTGATGCATTCCATTTAAAAAAATTCACCAACTTTATGGGATGATTTGCATTGTATTGTGTTGACCCTACCAAACAAGGCACTAATGTTAGAAGGAACGAAGTTTCATGAATTTGACATCAAGTACATTTGAGATGTAGTTTGAGTTTTTTTTTTTTCCATCAATAAGGTGGCAACTTCATGAACCCTGTTGCATTTGAGGAGCCTTTGGTTGATCATTTACGTATCTATGCTTATGCTTTGCAGGCGATGAGCTGATGCTGATGCCTTTCCTAGTTGGGGCATCTGGAGTTATTCTTGCAGTAACTGCTTCTTGAATCTGCTTTGATGGATCTATTCCAAGGAGATGAAGAGGGGTGCCATCTGTTTGTCACATGGCTGTTCTAAACTTGTGTCTCATAATGGTTTCTTGGATCGTTTTCTGTGTTTATTATTCAAGGATAGAGTTTTGAGCAAAAATCTTTGCACTTTCTACTCAACAAATAAGAGACCCTTCCCAGATTATTCACCTAGAAAACCAACTATTAGGGACTCTGAAATTGTACAATGCATTTCTAGCACCCTAACAAAACGGCAATCTGAGACATTAGGGCACATTCTGAAGCCCTTCGAGTCCAAATTCAGGCCTGAACATATCATTTGGGTTTTGATGAACATCAAGAATGATTACAAAATCATGTTGGACTTCTATAAATGGGTATGTCTTCATAGAGAACCTTCATTGGAAGTCCGGAGTATCGTCATTCATGCTGCTGTTGCTTCAAAGGATTCAAAGACAGCTCATGATCTTATTTATGATTTTTGGGTAAAACCAAATTTAGATATTAGTGATTCTTTTTCTTATTTTGTTGAGAAATTGATCTACACTTACAAGGAATGGGGTTCAGATCCCCATGTTTTTGATTTATTCTTTGAGGTCCTTGTTGAAGTTGGTCTTCCTACAGAAGCAAGGAGGTTTTTTGAGAAGATGTTGAATTATGGTTTGCTGATCTCCGCTGGCTCCTGTAACATGCTCCTTTCTCATCTTTCCAACAACTTGGATACAAAGGAAGCATTCAAGGTCTTTTGTGAGTTCCTTGAATCTGGTGTTTTTTGGGATATTGAATCATATAACAGAATAATCCACATTTTCTGTCAGTTAGGAAAAATAAGAGAAGCTCACCAATTGTTATTGCTCATGGAATTGAGAGGTTATATACCTGATGTTGTCAGTTACAGTACTGTTATTAATGGATATTGCCATGATGGTGAGCTAGAAAAGGTCTTGAGGCTAGTTAATGAAATGGCAATGAAAGGGTTGAAGCCAAATGCATTTATATACAATGGCATTATTCTTCTTCTGTGCAAATCTGGCAAAGTATCTGAAGCACAAAGGGTTTTGAGGGAAATGATTGGCCAGAGCATACCACCAGATAATGTAGTCTATACAACCATGATTGATGGTTTTTGTAAGTCTGGTAATGTAGGTGCTGGTATCAGGCTCTTTGAAGAAATGCAAAGACTGAATGTATTGCCTGATTTTGTAACATTCACTGCTATTATACATGGGCTTTGTCAATGTGGAAACATGGTAGAAGCAGACAAGCTCTTCCGCCAAATGCTTGACAGAGGATTAGCTCCAGATGAAGTTACTTATACCACGCTCATCGATGGGTTCTGCAAGGCAGGCAAGATGAAAGAAGCCTTTTTTTGGCACAATGAAATGGTTGAAGTGGGGCTGAACCCAAATATTGTGACCTATACTGCCCTTGCTGATGGCCTCTGCAAGCAGGGGGAGGTTGACACAGCAAATGAGCTTTTACATGAAATGTCTGCAAAGGGATTAGAACTTAGTGTGTGCACGTATAATGTACTAATGAATGGTCTCTGTAAAGCAGGGAACATAAAGGAAGCCATAAAGCTAATGGAGGACTTGGAGACGGCAGGATTTAATCCTGACACCATCACTTATACTACTCTGATGGATGCTTATTGTAAGTTAGGGGAGATCTCTATGGCCCATGAGCTCTTGAGGAGGATGCTGGATCGAGGACTGCAACCCACTGTTGTTACATTTAATGTGTTGATGAATGGATTCTGTATGTCAGGGAAGTTGGAAGATGGTGAGAAGCTGCTGAAATGGATGTTGGCCAAGGGGTTTATGCCAAATGCGACAACTTATAATTCTCTTCTGAAGCAGTATTGCATTAGAAACAACATGAGTGTCACAACTGAAGTTTATCGTCAGATGTGTGCTCAACATGTAAAACCAGACAGCAACACATATAATATATTAATTAAGGGGCATACTAAGGCTAGGAACATGAAAGAAGCATGGTATTTGCACAGAGAAATGGTTGAAAAAGGTTTTGATCTCACTATCAGTTCCTATAATGCCTTTATCAGGGGTCTTCTTAAGAGGAAGAAGTATGGAGAGGCAAGGGAAATCTTTGATGAGATGAGGATGAAAGGATATGTTGCAGATCTAGAAATTTACAAATTCTTTCTGGATAAAAACTTTGATGAAGGGAACATGGGAGTGGCTCTTGATCTTTGTGATGAAGCAATAGAGGAATCCCTAGTTGATAGGGCCAAGGAGGGGCAAAACACGTGATGATCAACGAATTCTTATGGACAAAGGACCAACTCGCGCTCATGTTCACAGGGATTCAGGTCATGCTACCTGCTTAATTTATCTCATCTAACAAGCAATTGATGTGCTTTTGGTCTGTTCAAGGTACTGCTCTTCCTAGTCTTTATGCTACATAGATGAGTGACATTCTGCATTTTATTGATTATTTGAAGAGAACATAAACAGATGTCAATGACAAGTTTCACTGTTACAGAGATGCATACAGACACTTCTTACTCACACATATAAATAGATAGCTTACCAAGAATGTGGTTTTCTGCAGAATGTTAGTTTACAAGTTCAGGATCTCTTATGGCCTTGTAAATGGATTGTATGCCTACTAGTCTTGATCTGAAAATAGTGGCCATATTTCATGTCCCCCTAAAAGTGGCGTTCCCCCTCTCCCCGTTTTCTTTCTTTCCGATTAGGGTATTGATTTTGTTTTTTTTTTTGGGGGGGGGGGGGTGTAAATACATCAGTGGTTGATTAAATTATCGAAAATTGCAAGAATTGCAATCAGACATTCATTATGCTTTTTTTTTGTTTTGGGGGGGGGGGGAGGGGAGGCATGTTGGCGAAGCTAGATAAATGGGTGTTATGGTTAAATTATTCAAGTAATGGGCAGTTAAATGATCATTTTCAATTGAGTTTGCTTTCTGCTGATTTTGCCGATGCCTATCTTGTACCGAGAAAGGTTCTCGAATCGCCTTAGACTAACGCTGGTATTGCTAAAGTGTAGAAGAAGTGTAATTGCTGCTTACACCGAAACTTAAGGAATGGTTTGATTCGACCCCAATTTCAATTCAAACAGTGAAGATTCAGGGTGAAGAAGATTTCCAAAGTGTTCGTGAAGGTATCTTTTCTTTCCATGCTGATTAACTTACAAAGAACAATTATTATGTTTGTAACCTTCTCAGAGGAAAATGATGTTGGTGGTCCAGATATATTATTTCAACATGGTTTTGAACGAGGCCACATGACTAGAAGTTCTCATTAAGTGCTCTGCCCGGAATTAGCTAAGTGTTCTTGATGGACATTCCATTGAAGCTACACACATTGTGCTCCCTTGTTGTGGATTCAATTGAGAAGAGGAAATCACTTGTTAGTCACCTGCCAAGTGCAAAGAAGACAGCCTGAAAAGGATCCTTCAAAAGGAAGTATGGAAACAGCAGTTCAAGATGTAAGGCTATTTCAGTATTTCTTTGTTTTTTGTCTAAAGTTTTCTTAACTGAGTATTTATCAGGAGTGGATCTTGATTAAAAAGTGGGGAAAAGGGGAAATTTCTTTTCTCAGCTATAAATATAGAATGCTTTTTGTGCCTCTAATTTGGCCTAACTATGGGTTCAGGTTAGTCTGCCTCGGATGGCTGACATGTGGGCTTTTGAGCATCCCCGGTATTTATAACTGAGATGGTATTGAATGGTTGGGCTCCTTTGATGATATGGAAAATGTTGATCAAAATGAACTTTGTGTCGCTAGTTTCCTCAAAGATGCTTCTATAAAGACCAGTGCTGGTTCTCAAGTGCATTTCTGTCTGAAAGAATTATTTACATCAGAGTTAGTGGCTAGAATTATTTTCGGCAAGCCTAGCACATTGCTCGTCCTTGAACAAGAGTACAACTGTCTACCGACCCTCACTGATGAAGCTCAAAATGTTAGACCTAGATAACAAACTCCTGTGCTGTTGTCTACACTTTTGTTGTCCAATGTCAAAAGTACTAGACATTCCCAACTGGTGACTGGAGTTATATTGGTCTCTGTTGTCATCAAACTCAGTAGCTTGGTTTCATTGATCAATTGTTTTTGGAAGTGATAGCTGCTCCTGAAGGTGCTTGATTAACCCCACCCCCCCCCCCCCCCCAAAAAAAAAGGAGGGTGCAGCCGCGCATCATTGGCGTTGCAAATTTGTAATTTTTGACAGTCTTAAAAACAAAAGAGAACGTTGTGTACAGTTGAACAGTTGCTGTGTAACTTTCTGGGAATTCTATTGAAATAGATTTATGTGAGCTTCAAGCTGTAGACATGAATAAGCGTTGATCTGTGGACCATTTTTTTGTTTTAATTTGTAAGGTTTCAGTATATTTCATGTAATTTACTTTCAGCCTTTTGTAGCTTTTCCAGAGCTACAAGTATAGTATGTCATTGTTATATATTCCGCCATTCCCATTGAAAAATAAAAGATTCTGGTTCTAATTCCATTCTACTAAACTGCCCATCTTCTCATTGGTTGGGTTTTTGGGGGGGGGGCAGCAATCTTATCATTTAATTGATTTGAGAGGATTGATTGTTTGTTATTACCCAATAATAAAAACAGATTTGTCAGCTTGGCATTAATCCAAATGTGAAATTTGTTCATTGTAAATTCTTTAATCTTATTAACTATTTTACTTTTATTGATGAAGTTACTTGCTCGTCAATCAGAGACGAAGACAATTATTATATTATTTTTTTCTGAGACGAGCCAGAAATTTTGTTTTGGGGGGGGAGGGGAAGGGATTGGATTTATCATAGGGATAACGGATTTTTTGGTAAGTGATGTGCAAAGAAGCAGATTCAACAAGCGGCACCAGTGGTCTAGTGGTAGAATAGTACCCTGCCACGGTACAGACCCGGGTTCGATTCCCGGCTGGTGCATTGTTTTTGCCCCTGCCTCCCCTCCTTCCGTCTTCCATTCCCTTCTCTTTTGTGTTTGTGCCCGTGCGGATCTGACGCTTCTTTGGTCCTTTTGGCCCTGCTATTGTATGTGAATTATGATCTATAACTAACATCATATATGCATATATATGATTGTAACTTGTGTCTATTAAATATTTATTAAGATTTTATTTTAGAATAAAAATTTAAATAATATGTGATTTAAAGTCATAATAATAAATAGTGTTTTTTCAAATACTTCAATATTTCTTTAAAATATATTTAACTAAAATTTTAGAATAAAGTCGTGCGTAGCATAAGTTTAGAGGCTAGTAAATATATAAAAGCTCACAATATGATTAACACATGACGAATTAGGTAACACACATAGGGCTTCAATAGTAAAATCATTTATCAAATTTGGTCCAAGGAGGCGTCATCCTTTGTTAGCCGTGCAGAACAAGTTCCAGCAAATGTGATGTTGAGTGCACGAAAATTGAAGATGAAAAATGTTGTGAGTGGCAGGTCTTTGTCAGCTGGAAGAAGGTTTTTCTTTCTTGCGAAATGTAATGGTGGCCAAATTAAATATAATCCAATGATAATACTTGTTGTATGTTAAGGATGCCTCAAATTTAGTTTCTATAGGTGTTTTACTTTGTTTACATGTGATTTTTTCTGCAATTCCTGTTTATGCCTTAAATTATCAAAAGCCAAATTCAAATTCAGTACCTAAAAATCCCACCATAAGATAGGGTGTTGGGGGATTTCATGTAACATCCTTATTTCTGAATTGTAAAATTACAAAGATACTGATGCTGATTAACCATAGATTTTAAAATCGTAAACTGCCTACTACTCCACAGAAACGGAGCACATGACGTTTACAGAGACATTTTGCTTTAGTCCATACAATCCAAGCTGAAAAAATAGTCCAAACTTACCTTATTCAGCTACACAAATTTAGGACATTTAAGTTATCAAAAGCAATATTACTAATTTTCTCAAACTTAATTTAGCTTTAAATAATTTTATTAATTGAAGTTTCAGGTTACTTAATCTTCCTTATAACTCTAAATTGAAAACAAAATGAGGATAGATACATTTCTACAAATAATTGAGAATATACTTTGGAAATAAAAATGTGAATGTTATCAATATATTTAAATAGAATGTATATGATTCATTACTTTAGATTAGACTTGCTACCAAAAATAGGCTTTCATGCTGTAAAATCATATATGATTTTTTCCGTCTTGTGCCTTTTTATTATTTATTAATTTATCACTTCTCACATCTACCTAATATACTTTGTTATCATGATAAGGTTTGTTATTCACAACATGTGCATATACACATTAGAATACACTAATAAACCGACATGTAGTGCAAAAGAATTTTTTAATACCTAACAAACACCATGTAAATTAATATTAGATATAAACTATGAGTATTACTATAGATCTGTTTAAATAATTTGATATTTATTTTTCTTACATATAATACCTCATATCCAAGTTTTGTA
The DNA here is from genome assembly GCA_029747015.1 of Carnegiea gigantea. Classification (NCBI taxonomy): domain Eukaryota; kingdom Viridiplantae; phylum Streptophyta; class Magnoliopsida; order Caryophyllales; family Cactaceae; genus Carnegiea; species Carnegiea gigantea. The sequence continues at coordinate 106,717 of JAKOGI010000077.1, forward strand.
AATCAAAAAAATATTTATTAAATATAAACTATGGGTATTACTATAGATGTGTTTAAATAATTTGATATTTATTTTTCTTACATATAATACCTCATATTCAAGTTTTGTAAATCAAAAAAATATAATAAGAAAGTTCTACTCTTTATGAGTTAAAATAACTCAACTCTAAAAAAAAAATTATATGTGTCCGTTAATTTAATGGATAAAATTGAAAGATGGGTAAATACAATTGAGGTGTATATGGCCTGTTCTTTTCGTGGGTAAATTAGGTGGGTAAAAGGGTGAAGTAGGTTAAAGTAAGTTCAGGTAGGTTGAGGTGGATTGAAGTTAGTATTTTTTTTTTGAGGTGGATTGAAATAGGTTGAAGTAGGTTGAAGTGGATTGATGTAGGTTGAAGTAGGCTGAAGTTGGTATATTTTTTATGTGGTGGGTTGAAGTGGATTAAAATAATAAAAATGTAATTAATGTGTGATAATTTATGAAGTTATCGAAATTTTGTGGAATTTTTGTTTATTCGTTTTATTTTTTATTTTTTATTTTTTTTATTTTTTTATTTTTTTATTTTTTATTTTTTATTTTTATTTTATTTTTTATTTTTTTAATTTTTAATTTTTAATTTTTAATTTTTAATTTTTTGAAATTTTCTGTAGCTTTTGTTTGAAATAAAACTAAAAAGATAAAAAAATTTAAAAATAAATACAAAAAATTTTAAAAATACAAAAATACAAAAATAAAAAATAAAAAATAAAAAATGAAATATAAAAAATAAAAAATAAAAAACAAAAAATAAAAAATTTTAAAAATAAAAATAAAAATTAAATACAAAAAATAAAAAATAAAATAAAAAATTAAAACATAAAAATTTAAAATTAAATACCAAAAATAAAAAATAAAAAAATAAAAAAATAAAAAATAAAAATAAAAAATAAAAAATAAAATAAAAAATATAAAAATAAAAATTAAAAAATAAAAAATAAAATACAAATAATTAAAAATAAAAAATTTAAAAATTAAAAATTTAAAAATTTTAAAATAAAAAACTAAAAAAATAGAAAAATAAAACAATTCTAAAATACGATAATTTACAAAAAATTAGTATAGTGAACTTTTTGGTGCAAGAATGATTAAATCTCACATGATACTTTACAAATTATTAAAATTATAAAGGGGATGAGTTGAAGTTAGTTGAAGTGAGTTGAAGTAGGTTGAGATAGGTTGAAGTAAATTAAAATTGATATTTTTTTAAGTGAGTTAAAGTAAATTAAAATAAATTAAAGTGTATTAAAATTAATAAATTATAATTGACCTACAAAAAAAACAGACCCATAGTTTGTTAATTCTGGGAAGATGACACCGAGGAAGCTTAAATGGAAAGATGACAAAGCAGTGCGGACAGATGGATGAATGTAATGCGAATGCCCTCGATTTATATCCAAAGAGAAAACTTCGAAGCCGAGGAAACACACTCAAAGTCTCCAAATTCTCGTGTGACCAAAGGGGTTTTCGGTGGGGTTCGTAATTCCTTCTTGTATTTCGACAATTGTCATTTTTACTTCACAATCAAAATCAATCCTTCTCTGTTCTCGAAAATTTCTCCATACTCATATTACCCAGAACAGAAGAACAAGAACAGGAGGAGATAAAGATGGGCGAAGAAGATAAAGGGCTTAAGTTGGATAAATGGGGATATCAAGTGAAGACTTCCTCTGATAAGTGCATATATGCCATTAATGAATTCTATGATCAGGTTTTTTCGCCCCTTCTCTCTTTTTGTATATCTGTTGATCTTTCCCTTTCGTGTAGTGAACTTCTGTTGATAGTTTGTTACTTGAATTTATTGAGAGGGGTTGGATTTTGGATAGGTGCTTAAATATGGAAGAAGGAGGTCAATTATATTGGAGGCCCCAGGTCATGATGAGCACTGCGTTTTGGGCAATATTTTGGCTGCCCATTATCTATCTTCGACTGGCTCATCTAAAGCTTCCTGCTTTCTTCAGGCTGCTAAGTCCCACTATGTAAAAATCTCTCTTGCTCTCTCAATAATTGCTGTTAATTGTGGGAATTGTTCTTGTTATGGTGTTTGGTATTGTGGGTGTGATGCAGGATGAAGCAACGGCTTATGAGAAAGCAGTTTTTGATGCAGTATCTTACTTGATCTCAGAGGACAGAGACGATGAACTTGCTCTTGAGCTACATACTAAGGTTCCTCTTTGTAATTGGAGCTTTAAACCCTCTTAAATTTCTTGATTTATTCGTTTATTATCAAGTGAGTGATTACTAGCCATCAAGTTCACAATTTTGAAAAAATTTGTGCCATTAGTTATTTGTGAACGTTTGGGGTAAATGTAGAATTCAGCGTCGTATTAATCATAAACCTACTAAAAGGCATCATATGTTGATTAGATATTATGGCATGAGACATTTTGTTTACTTACCACAGGACTAGTTGTTTTACTTGGGAAAGAATAAGGACTGGGGATAAGTGTGCGGCTGAGTGCATGAACTGTCTGTTTTGCAGAGCTTCATCTAATGTTATACTTATCTAGTCCACAGTAGGTGCAAAATTCAGTTTGAGCAGTTATGTCACATCATGTCTGGATGTTCATGGATATTTTGGGTTGTAATGGAGGGTCTAACATAGGAGCAAAACATATGTTATGCCTTTGGAATTCTTCACATAGGATGAGCATTTGAATAATGATAATCCTTCTTGGAAACTACAAGAGTGCAACTTTGTCAGGGTTCAACAAATTTCATATATGGCAGTGTTAATTTGAAGTTTCTTATATGCTTGATTGTATTCACATGATTGGCTGTTACCTGATTTTGTGGTTGCTTTTTGGTTAACAGCTATTAAGAGACTTTCCAAGAGATCTAGTCACTTTGAAGAGGGCTCATTTGCTTTGCTTCTACATGGGGCACCCAAGTCTATTTCTTGATGTTGTGGAGCAGGTGCGGTTATATTGGGCTATTGAATGCTATAGATTTCTTGTCTTCCTAAATTGGCAAAAAAGCACAGATCACTCTGCCTAGGACCCTTGAGCCTAAATTAAACTTGAAGATGTTGAATTGGTGACAGGTTCTACCCAAAAATGAGCAGGAAGCTTACATATATGGCATGCTTGCTTTTCCCCTGTTGGAGCTTGGTCGTATGGATGAAGCTGAAAGAGCTTCAAGAAAGGCACTTGAGATAAACCAGCAAGATTTGTGGGCACAGCATTGTGTGAGTCTAATCTTTGAAAGTCTTCTTCCGGAAATCCAATTAAGCATACATTTCGCCACATACTTGGATGATATATCCTTTTGCTTGGACTTGTTTCATCGACCAAATTTTTAGAGGCTTATGTTTGTCAATGCAGTTGTGCCATGTTCTTCAATATGAATGTCGCTTTGCTGAGGCTGTGAAATTTATGGAGGATTGCTCACCTTCATGGAGCACTTGTTCATCATTCATGTGGGTATCTGCTTTCATCGTTTTTTAGCGCATATGATTAAGCTTAGAGACACTTTTTCGCACCTAATATTGTGCTTAGGACTATTGATTGATCCTTAGGTACACACACAATTGGTGGCATGTAGCACTTTGTTACTTGGAAGGTTATTCTCCACTTGAGAAGGTGCTAGACGTGTATGACCATCATATCATAGCGGAACTACATAGACCCGATGCTGCACATCCAGAGGTTAATTATCTTCTTTTCTATTAGACATGATTTGTGTATGGTGTTTACATGTCTGCATCACTTCTCGTTTCTCGTTGGATCAGAATATCTCTTTAATGCAAATGCGATTTTATTCTAGGTGTATTTAAATGCTATAGGATTATTGCTGAGGCTGCATGTGCGAGGTGATATCAGTCTCTATGAAGATCGTCTGGAGACTTTGGCCTCTCATCTGACAGATCAAGTTAGTATATGTTGACTTTGGCAAGTATTTTTCATAACATCACAATTCTCAGCCAGCAACCTAGAACTTGTCTTTGTAGGCCTTTTTGCTTAATACACAACAAACTTTGGTCTAACTGTATGTTCTATATCTTTAAATTATGCTGCGTATTTCACTATTTTTTCATATGTTACATGGCAAAAGGCTTTTGTAATCCATGTCCATATTCAAGTTGATATCCTAGACTCCAGCTTAAGATAATGACTTGGAGTACCTGGGAAAGTTTCCCCGGGGGGGGGGTTGTGATGAAGCTGTACCCTGAATGGCCAAGAGGCTATATTCATTGGATCCCAGATTTTTGAAGCGTTCCGCAACAAAAGAAGTACAGGGCTATTTCACAAGTGTTTACCTCTCTTGGAATCATTTTTTTGCCCTACTATATTTTGTCAGCAGGTACTGTTGTCTCGCTTTCTGTTACCTTATATGTCAAATTAAATTTGCTGTTTGGCTTCATTAAGTAGGAGTATTGCCTTTACATTTAAAACTACTTTGGAATCATTCTACACTTGACACTAAATAGCATACTTGTGGTGAATCTCAAAAGAGAGCTGAAGAAAATAATGCTTGCAATTTGCTGGCTCTCTTATGATACCTAGGCGATTTGGTATATGGAGTGGCATCTTGATGTGCTTATACTCTGGGCCTTAGCCAGAACTGGGAAGCTTTCTCCAGCACAAGAGTTGATTGAAGGCTTGAGAACCAGGTCAGAATTGGCGACAATGTTCTCTTCTCTGGCATTTAATTAGGCATAGGTTAGTCATTGATTGAGTTACTTTTTCTCTCTCTTTTGTAGAGTTTCGAATATGAACAAAAAGAAGCAGCAAAAAATGCAAAGAGGGCTCTCGGTGTGTCTCTTACTCATTCTCTCTTGCTATAAGAGCTCCCCATGGTCTGATCTTATAAACTAACCTAACATATCGTGCTAAGATAGCGTTCTTGGGGATGATTCTTTCCTTTGATGTTGCAGAAATAAATTTCTTTCTGACTTCACCCAATCCAATATAACATGCTTTATCAAGGTGACTATGTTTTTTTTTTTGGGGGGGGGGGGGGTGTTGGGGGTTTGGGGGAGGTCTTGTCTTTAATCATAGAAGGAAAGAACTATCTAAGCTGGAATTCAATCGTGGATGTAATGGGGGCAAGGATTCAAAAATGCGCTTTTGGTAACGATTGCGGTTTCGGTCACAGTATAGAAAATTCGCTCTAATATGGAACTTGTGTTCCATATCACGGTGAAATCACAGTTCATCCAACTCCAAAACTGTCCATTGCAGCCGTGTCGTTGTGGAATGGCCATATTTTGAATCCATGAATGGGGGTTAGTTGGTTATTGCCAGGGTTCTGGGATTGAATTTTATGAAATTAAAGACTGAAGGATCTATAGTGAATACTAAGAAATCTGCAGCGAGCAGCTGTCTGTTAGCCCACCGGGTGATTCAGCTTTTTTAGGTGTCAAAAGTTCGGGTGCTGCTTTTTCCCTAATGGCTGATGTCATACCTAGAGGAGTTCAACAAGCTAGTTCTTGGCTTTAGAAATATTTTTGTTGAAGGTGATGATTTGACTATTATAATTATAACAGCCCTTCATGGCTAGCTGTGATACCCGGCCTTTCCATTTTGGTCCACCGTACCCGTGTTGGACACGACACTCCACAGATAGGACATGGGATACTTGTCGGACCCTTATCCAAGGTCTAAACTCTAAAGTACCAGGGGTGATAAAAGTTAGGAATATATGATCTTTTTCCTGCTTCGTTTTGTTATTATTTGAATGGATCTTGTTATTCTTTTGATGGATCTTTGATGTCTAACGGTTTGGTAAGTGAATAACCTTTAATTATTGAAATGTTACTGAAAAATTAATTTGAAATTGCAAGTTCCATATGTAAAGATGTGAGTCCTCACATCCATGTCCAAATTTGGACAGTGTCCCTGTGTCCTAAAGTTATGGCTTCGACAAGTCGGACACTTGGATCCATACTCGTGTCTGACTCCCCCATACCCGAGTCCATGTAAGGTAGATGGTGAGTGGGCAAAATGGCATATAACTAGGGAGATTTATTTGTGAGACTTCTTTTGATCAGCTTGCCTGGGAGTGAGATTATCTATATCTGAAATTTCCCAAACTAAAAACCCATACAGCTAGATCCATACTTAGCATTTGTTATGCATGGTATCCCCTGCCACCATTTCTTTTGGAATTTTGGGGTTTTACACTGCTTCTATGACCTGAAAAAGCTGATCAGTGAGGACCTTGACTGCCTGCCTGTCTGTTTGTGGTTTTATGCCCTTTCTGATTCTTTTGCCAACTGTGTGTCTAGCTTGCTGAAGCTTTATATGAGTATGGTAGAGGGGATGACGAACGGGCTGTAGAGCTGCTTGGCTTAGATTTCAATGCTAATGATTACAAGGTATTTGTGACTTTATGTTTTTTTTTTTTTCTCCCCTTCGAGACTAATGACATCGAACTTATCTAGCAACTGGCAATTCAAGGATTAGGTTGTATACATCTATTCCCATCCCAACCCTAGCTACCAGGCAGCAGGACTCTGGGATATTGTTTATGTTTGACTCTGAACATTTCTTGTATTGTACATTTCTATATCCAAGCCGTAAAGAAAACGAGTATTTGATTGTTGTAGGCAATAGGGGCGTCTGATGAGCAACTTGATGTTTTTAATGAAGTTTGGTATACTCTGCTTCTGAATACTAGGCAAGCCTCTAAAGGTTAATTCCGCGGACCTCAGACCCATATATTTGATAATATTTGCATTGAATTAGCCTCTTAAACTAAGCTATTCTGTGGTTTGTTCAGCGATTGAGGTCATTGAAAGGAAGCTTAAGGAGAGAGATGGCTTGCCTTTTTTGTGGCGTCTATTGGTATGCTTCTTTTATCTATCTGTTCATTTACTCGCTGATGTTTTTAATGGAAAGCTATTCTGTGCATTCTAAGCCTTTGTGTTTTCGGGTTTGGATCTCTTTTTCAGGCGAAAGGTTACCTGATGATGGGGAGGGAGGAAGCAGCAAGTGCGACTGAGAAGGCGAACGCACTGGAGAGAGCCTATTTTGATGGGTAGAAATGGTGATCATCTTTGTATATGTCTCAGCAATCAGCAAATCAACATACAGTTGATTAGTTGAATAATAAGGCACACGCTGATTGGCGTACATGTAGACACAGGTACACTCAGTCATGTGAACTCGTTAGGGTAGCCAAAGTATGGTAGCCAAAGTATGAAAAGCCAAAGAGAGAGAAAGATGGTTATGTGCTTGAAGCTCTCCGTACCTTCATTTTCTGTTTGAAGTTACAAATTATATCGGTCTCGAGTCGATAAATCTAAGATTATGAATCTATACTAACTCCCGGATTTCATTTTTTATATTTACCTGCCTCTTCATAACCTCGTATCGCCATCCCATATCTATCGACTTAACTTTAGGTTAGTGGTTACTAGTTTTCATATCAGTGGTGTTGTTTGTGACTTGATATGTGAGGGTCAAAATAGTATTGACCACAGTGTGCCGTGGTGTTAGGGAGCGGTTTTGCCCACACAGATCTTGCGCGTTCAATTCCATTCCTGGGTTTTTTTCCGTCTAAATAAAGTTTAAAAAAAAAAAAAAACAAGAATTGAGTCAATTGACCGAACCAGACGTGTGCAATGGTGCCACCATTGCAGTCTCGGTGTAGATTTGCTGCGCACGGGAAAATCAACAGAAAGACTTCGACGATCGACGCCGGCCTGAGGCCTCCAGATTTTAAGCAATTTTTTCAAGGTCAAACCTTGGCGTTGACCATAGAGAGATTGACCCCCCCAAAAAAATGAGGTCTTCTTAAAGAATGACAAATGATCACATGTAGTCAAGAGCTTATATGTCACTTATATATGCATTTGTATTTATCAATATATTTCTTTTCTAATATATATATTTAATGCTTACATGACTCTTAAGAGTGCATATTTTTTGATGCATGATATAAGAATATGTTTTGGGATGCTAGTAATTCAACATTTAGGTAGCACTGGTCCACCAAGTCGCCTAGTAACAAAGTAACACAATTAATAGTATAACTCAGAGGCTGTGCATTGGTAGTAAGTTTTTGAAAAGTTATGGGTATGTTCTTTTCAACTTACCATTAGCATTCAACAATTTTCAGTATGATTTAGCAGCTTTAGGATCATTCAGCATAATTCAACATCATTTAGTACAATTCGACACAATTCAATTTTGTTAAGTACTTATTGAAAATACATATTTATAATTTGTTCAACCATTCAACATGTTTTAGCATATCTAAGTATGTTTCAGCATATTTTAGTAACTTTAAGCATGTTTCAGCAATAAACACCTCTCACAAGTCGAAAAACATTTCATGCATTATTCTATACATAAACATAAGTATGAGAAGATTTTTATAAACAGTACATCATTTTGGTAACAGATGTTATAAGCAATTAATGAGTTGAAATTTCAAGTAATTCATCTTCATTCGATTTAATATATGTCTCACTTAAAATGTCATAACTTTTTAAAACAATCTCGTATTTATTTTGTTACCTCTCGAAATCATACTATAATTAGTCTAAATATAAATGCTTATTCATTTGCAAACGCAATAAAAAGTTTCTTCAATTCCTTAAGATCAACATTCTTTTACATTGCCATTCATAAGCCATGGAGCACTAACTCCGATCCAACCACCTATAGATATATTTATGTAGGTATATTCATATTGATCTTTTTGTGACATGCATGTACATATATTCTTTTATAATGCTGCGCGTGCTTCAAATCATGATACCTATGCCACTGACCAATTCTTTCATGCGGTCCAAAAACCATCCCATTCCTAGGTTTGGAAGTGTTTGCTTCGGTAGCGAGCCTTTATAAACAAGGGCATACGATGGCAATTAGGCAATGGTCAAATGATTAACTTCTGGACACAAGCCTGGTGCCATGATACCTGTTTACTGGATTTAATAAATGTTGATAGCGCTCTAACCATTGACCCTGTGCTCAAAGTCAGTGAGTTCATCCTTTCTGACAGACAGTGGGACAAACTCAAGCTCTCGCAAATTGTACCTGTTTCGGTTCTTACTCATGTACTCACGGTGCCCATTCCCTCAACTAATATCCCAGATCATTTTTGTTGGGGGCTTACAGGCAGTGGTCAGTTCTCTGTTAAGTCTGCTACTTGGCAGACACATCATAATCTTGGACCTGACCCGTCTCTATGAAAGTTTAAATGGAGATGGAAGATGGATGTGTTGCCGAAAATTCAAATATTTCTTTGGCAGTTATGTCATGTAACGCCCCCAATTTCTAATGTTTGAGTACTCTAACTTAACCACTCATTTATTGTTAATTTGCAGCGGAAGGCTTTTAATTTGATTGGAGGCATTACCGCCGTTCCGAAATGGAACAAGGCTACCTGGTTCATTAAACCTTGGAATTGCCCAAAATAAACATTTGGCTACTTATACAGTTCATAATACACATGATAACTTAATGTATTAATACTAAACATTATTATCCTCAGGCTTCAGAGGAATAACAATACATCATCTCCAAGTTACCGACCTATCATCACTGTGAGCGTTAACTAGCTAATGTTCAGGAAACGTCCATTGTTTGCTACCTTTTGACTTATCAGGAGGACGACCATCCATTGCTCCCCATACCTAAAACAGAAAACATAAAAACATTCGAATGATGAGTCGAAACTCAGCACGTACATTCCTCTGCAGTAAAATAAGTTTTATGGTAAATTAGTTGGACCGGCCGCATTTCACAATATTTTGTTTTGCAAACAGGAGAGAGAGAATGTATAAGTAAAATTGATTTGCCGATTATTATCTGGAAGTGGACCTCTTGATCGACGTACGTCTTGAAACGATCATACGTTAGGTGCTCACCCCCCAGGCCGATCGAGAAGCCTGAGTTAACGTCGCGCGCGGGTATATTGATGGGCATAAGCCCTGATAATTGATAGGCATAAGTCTTGATGCTTGATAATTGGCGGGGCCACTTGTTTATGTGACGAAACATTGCGTAAAATGATTCATTATGTGATTATCATGTTGACTTTGCATAGTTCGAGAAACATGTGAGTTTTCGAAGAGCACAGGCAATGTACGTACCTGGTCTTTGGAAATCGCTCTCTCTTGTGCTGAAAATTGTTTGCTGGCAGCTTGAAGCGACTGACGTGACCTCACTTCTGCTCCAAACACGTGATTTTCCTTTGGTTAGTGAAATGTTAAGGAAGCTTTATTAAATTTCGTGGTTTCTTACGTAATTTAAATCCTTTTGATTTCTCTTTTTAACATGCATATAGCCATTATTTCTAATGCCATTGGACTCCATTTTATTTGATTTCTGTTATGTTCTTCTTACCTTCACGACCAAGGAATTAGAACCTTTGAACGGGTCTACTGGTAACGTAAGAGTATGGTTTATTGTGAGTTAGTCATTAACGACGTCATCGATTATTATTATTGTTGACATTGGCAGTCTCATTGTTACCATCATTATTACCTTTATTATTATCGTCATTATTATTATTATTGTAATGATTAAATCATTGTTATTTTGAGTTTTTTGTTATTATTATAACGCCTTCGATCCCGTAAATTTGCATGGTTAATCAGTAGCTTCCAGTTGCAATAATAAGAATCAGTTGTAATTATTATAGAATTACCGCGTTAGATTTATAACTGAATATTATTACTAGGATTATTATGATTACTATCATTGTCGGTATTAGCATTGTTATTGCGGCTATTCTTAAATTAATATTATTATGGCTATCGTTCCTCTTTTATGATTTATTGTTTAAGGTATGTTTGAAGGCGATTCAACTTCATGGGATCATGCTCAAGTTGAACCCTAATCATAACATCACTTATTAACGGAATAAATTATATTACTCAATCCTTTTCCATTATTTATACTTGGAAAAAAAAAAACTTCGCCATGGTTCAGACGATAGCATAGCGTACATGCTTAGTTTTTCCTTTTTGCTATCCAATAATCGAGACTTGTTTAAATGCTAAACATCCCAAGTGGAGGTAAATCTCTTCCACACATACTTTACATTCCCTTAACCTCTATTACTTAACTACCACATAAGTTAAACCCAAGCATACATTTGTTTTTACAACACAACCCTTAATCACCTCCTCATAAGTTACATACACCCACATATAAGTATACATGCTCTATGTAACATCAATTAAATTAGCCCATCTTTACAACACAACCCTTAGAATTCACATAATTCACTTAAATATACCTCAACCCTAACCTTAATCATCCCCCATAACCAAGACATTACAACCATGTTATATGCATATATAACTCATAAATTTCTCTAAATTTTCCATGAACCAGTTAATTAATTCTCATCAAGTCATTCCAATCAACTAAAACCAAGCATCATCTTCAACCTCACTCATCACCGTTCTCACTTTACAACTCAATCCACCATCCAAAATAACTCAAGAATTTCACAAATAAAGACCCATCAATGGTAATTATTTCATTTTCAACCCAAATCTCAGCATAAAAATATCAAAATTGAATGAAGTGGGAGTTAGGGTTCTCACCTTTCAACCCACTAAATCACTCAAACACAGTCAAAGGAGGGGAGAGGGAGGCCGGCTGGTGGGCGACTGGGTTCCGTCGGCGGTTTCCTGTGGTGGTGGTCGCCGGCAAGTGACGGTGGGACGTGGCAGAGGTGGCGTGGCCAGCAGCGAGACAGAGGAGCGGGGGTCTAGCAGGGACGAAACACGGAAGGCAGAGAAGGGGGAAACGGGCTCTGGGAGGTTGGGGGGTTTTGGGTTGTTTTTGCAAGTTTTCTTTCTTTTTTTCTTTTTTTTTTGGGGTTTTGTTTGTTTAGTTAATTAACTTAACTTAAGTAAGTTTCAATTAACTTTTTCTTTTTCCCTTTTTTTTCCTTTCACTTGGTGACACCTAACTAGAATCTAGATTTTTCCCCATAATTATCCCATCCCCTTTTTATCTTTTTTTTAATTATTATTATTATTATTATTATTATTATTATTATTTATTTATTATTATCATTCGTATACAAATTAGTCCTTTAACAATTAGACATTCTAATATCTATTACAACTTGCAAGAATTCTTTTAAGAAGCGTTACAAGGTTCATTTTGAGGTCTCGTCGTCGTTTCAACATGCGATGCATAAATATATATATGTGATGTACAGTTAGATATATATATATATATATATATATATATATATATATATATATATGGAAAATGCTGAATTGAAATGCGGCACCCAACTTAATTAAGTTGTAATTAAAATGATTCAATGCAATTAAAATGAATATTCGGTTCAGGCCGTTACATGTCACAATGCAATCCTCTCTCGGGGTAACTTACTATAGCGAGGGATACCTATCGATCCCATTTGTCTGGCCTGTCTCTCTCACATTGAGGATACGGACCATCTTTTTGCACTATGTCCGTTTGCTGTCCGGGTATGGGATCTAACCACCAAACGCGGGTGGATTTGCCAACGCCCTTTTACGACATTCCAACACACCGTCCGTGATGTTCTGCATGAGTGGTACACGCGCTGTTAGGCGGACATGCCTGGGATAGCGGTGCTCCTTTGGAGTATATGACAAAGTCGCAATGCGCTAGTATTCCAGAATGCTTTGCCAAATCCCATGTACACCCTTATTCGAGCAAAACGCAGTTGGGCTGAATGGAAACAACGACAGTGTTCTCCACTTCTTTCCCCTCCATCATTGAGCTCCCGACTACCATCTCCCCCCCCCCCAACCCATCTTATTGTGTGGACTTCCCATCCTGCTGGTATTATCAAACTTAACTTTGATGGTAGCTTGTCTCCGGCCGGCGCTGCATTGGGGTATATCTTGTGAGACAGTAATGATCGCCTGCTCCATGCTGGCACAAGATTTATGTATGATGCCCCAATCCTGGTCACAGAGGCCATAGCATTAAGTGATGGTCTTCAAACCGCTATAGACACAGGAATGATGCATTTGCACATCGAAGGCGATAATCGCATAGTCATTCAGGCTGTTAAGGGTGAAATTCAAATCCCCTGAAGATTTCAAATGTTGGTCCATGATATTCGTACTATGTTATCTATCTTTCCGTCCCCAACCATCCAATATGTTTTTCACGAAGGTAATATAGCTGCGAACTGGATTGCAAAACGAAGAGTGGTACTCAAGACTGATATCAATTTTTCTCACTCCCCTTCCCCTGAGCTATCATGTATTATCCAAGACAACTACTTAGGTAGATCCCTTGCGAGAAGGGTTATCTAAGGTTTGATTGTACTTACCTATTTTCAAAAAAAAAAAAAAAGTGTAAACGTTATATGTATGACATTTTTTATTAGCTTGGCGTTAGAAGGCAAACAAATCAAAGTATGACTTTTGAAGGCAAATTATACAATTCCATTGACTTCTGTTTTGTCCCTTCCTTTCCCCTAAAAAAGGTTTTTTTTTTTAAAAAAGAAAACAAGAACAATTCGGTCGTACGGAGTCATCTGGAAGCATAGCACGGGACCAAATTAAATTTCCATGGTAATACAGCCGAAGTTTCTTGTCAATCCCCTCCCTGTTTCAGGGAGTCCTTGATCGTAATTAATTAGTGCTAAACCTCAAAAAGTCGCCATTTCTGAACGTTTCTCTCTCCTCCTTCGTATTATATTTGTTTAAATAAAAGCAAATTAAACTCAGCATCCTCATACAAATTCCATTGAAGAAACCCCAACACAGCAAGCAATAACCCACCAAAATCAAGCATTTTTACACATCACTCCCCTCCTCCCCAAAAACTATACCAACCCGATAACCTCCCTTCTCTTTTTTTTTTTTAACTTCATTCTTGATCTCTAACTCCTCAACGCTACATCATACAGTCAAACTAATTCAATTCATCTAATACTGGATCATTGATCGCCATCACATATGGATCTCCTAACCAAGACTGGTGCACTTAGGCTCCGGAGCCACTTGGACAAGTTCTTGGTGGGCGATGAAGACAGAGAGACGGTCCGCCAGAGCCGAAACGGATCCTCCAACCGGGCTATTTGGGTCGTGGAGCCCTGCCCCAAGACCCCGGATGCGGTTCGGCTCAAGAACCTCAGCTCCGGCCTCTACTTGACCGCGTCGGACACCCCGTTTCTTCTGGGCATGACGGGTAAGCGGGTCGTCCAGCTATCCATATTCGACCCGAGCCGGATAGAGTGGGAGCCCATAAATGATGGGTTTCAAGTCAAGTTCAGGAGTCACAAGGAGGGCACTTACTTGAGGGCTAATGGTGGGACCCCACCTTGGAGGAATTCCATCACCCATGATGCGCCTCTTACCAGTGGGACTTATAATTGGTTACTTTGGGATGTTGAACCCGTTTTGTTGTCGGATCTCAAGTCGTTCCCAGATGTCCCGTCTCCGATGGCGAGCTTCAATTCGGCCCTATCCGATGAAAATGACGGGTCATATCCATCTTCACCGTATTCTATGAGATCAATCTCGTCACCGTACTCTGTAAAATCAATTTCATCACCAAAAGTGTCCAGTAAAAAGGTATGTCTTTCAACCATGTCATTTCTTGCACCAACTATAATTATTCTGTTCATTCGAGGGTATTGGTTTTCGGGTTTGGGTTTGGGCAAGAACCCGTTATTTTGTTGGAATGAGTGTACCGGTTTTTGGGTTTGGGTTCGGGTTTGGGTTAGAACCCGTTATTGGGTGAGTACAGAGGGGAATAAGCAAATTAATGGGCCTGGAAAGTGGTTCGGGGAGATGTTAAGCGATAGAGTTTGACTTTTGTTGAATATTGACCCAGTGTGGAGCAGACACTTGGGATACTGACATGACAATGGGCGGCACTTTGCGTCTCTTGATTGGCTTCATTTAATTTGCGTGTTTTGGAACTCCTAACTTCTCAATAACAACAATCCTGTCCATGTGGTTTTCGTACTTTTAAATGGGTCCTGTTTCTTAAGGATTAAGATGGGTTAAGAGCTTGAGGCTTGAATGGATCCTTGATGCCTAATAATTCAATTGGATTTTCATTTGTTTACGCTAGTGAAAATAAACAAGAAAGTTTTACCAAAAATAGCATCATAATAATATAAAATTATATACCAAATGCCTATTTTTTATTTTTAACGCACAAATTGAAAGGATTGTTCTGTATATTAAATTATGCCAAGATCGATCATAATGTTTAACTTATTTATTATTGCACACTTATCTACTGTAGTCTACGCACTAGTTTTTTTATTAAAAAAATTATTATATTTGTAGTGTCAAAAGGGTGAAACTAACATGTTAAAGACACTTTTACTTTTACTATACTAAATTATGTCTACTTAGTTGACAATTAGGAAACATATTAGGTACTCTAGATCTTGTTAGGAGCTAACTTCTAATGATTTTAAGTTAAAAAGCTAGAGAATCATGTTCCTCTCGTTCTGTTTCTTTGGCTTGGGATATATTACAACTTATTATTCATGTCATACTCATATTGTCAAGTAGTGAATATTCTCGACCAGAGAAAAAACAAATGGGATGTACCCAAATTAATGTTAGACGTATTGTATAGACCAAGTTGACAAATAATTTATGTGCAATTGGGTCTTCACCTCAGAACATAAAATAATAATTGCAGAAGCCAATAGTAAGTCATAAGTGAATGAAAGCACAAATAATGAATCAGACAACATGTGCCTGCCTTTCTGGCTATAAACGTATCATAAGGAGCTTGAAATTTGTAAACAAGTAGTCAGTAATTACTATGGTCGATGGACATGCAATATAGGAAAGTCGTAGTGGGAAATATAAGAAGATTTGGTGGTTTACCTTGCAGAATGTGCCTGGACTTACCAACTAGCTATTTTTAAGCTTTAACGTTCATTTTCCTCATCTGCGAATGTGCAATAGTGTTTGAATCGATTTTTTAATATAATCTCTAAAATTCTTGTAAACTAAAGTAAGATAGATTTGCCATTTTCGTGTTATTTTATCAAATTATGTATCTTCATATTGTGACCAGTCATTCAAAACAAGAGTTAAGTAATATTAGAATAAAATCAACTAAAAAATCTGATGCTAGGGTGAATACGCCTTAAAGTTTACGTGTTAATTATTTTTCTTACGCAATACAAAATCAAAGCTACATTGCTTTGCCTATTTATATTAAAAATTTAAAAACAGGGGTCATGCTTGTTAATAACTTACGATTATTCTTTATCAAAAAAAAAAAGAAATATTTCCCATTGTGGTCACAAAATAGAAAACAGACACCTTTTGCTTGTCTTTTGTCTTATTATAAGTTATTACATCATGACTCAAATAATTCGGCGTTAACCGCGTTCGAGTCGCATCCTATAATGGCAATAATTAACAACATTCTTTTTAAAAGACATTTCAAACCCCCACCCCTTTCGAATTAGTCCCTGCCCCTCTGAGGTTTTTTTTTTTTTTTTTTTTTTTTTGGTTGATTGGATCAAATTTCCAATCTCTTAGCCTGGGAAAAACATTAAGGGTTCGCTCTTTTTATTGAAAAATTTTAGGTGATAAATTAATAAAGTTAATTGAGATTAGTAGAAGTGAGTTAAAGTAGATTAAAGTAGGTATTTTTTTAATTGAAGTGGGTTGAAATTAGTTAAAGTGGATTGAAATGGAGTGAAATTAGTTGAAGTTGGTAAATTTAAATTTAATCCTTAGTATTATGAACTGATCGACATACAATAATAAGTTTTTAATGATTACTCTAATTTGATGTGGAGCTATCTAATTGAACGGGCTCAAAAAATGGTTTAGCTTTTAGCACCGCCGTCACTTGAATCTTCTTGGGATCAAAATAAAGTTAACCTCTCATAAAGCGGGAAATATTACTAAGCACCTTCGTATCACCAATCACTTCATCCATCATCACCAACTGATAATCAAATGCACTCTTTTGCATGGATTTGCACAAGTTGAATACGAACATACACGCTGTATACATAAATCCAGCTGTCAAGATGTAGCGGCCATTTGATGACCTTCCATTTTTGACTACTCGTCTCTTCTTAGGTCAATTAATTCAACCCACCTTTCATCTTCCCCACCCAAATATAACTCCCATAAATTTCAACATAATTAGCGCGTATCCTTTCTGAAATCAAACGACGACCCATTTCCTAATTCCGGGTTTTGTGATCTGGGCAGTCGGGTATGGATCTTTTCCGCAACGCCAAGGCGGTCCGCCTGAAGAGCCACCACGACAAGTTCCTGATAGCCGAGGAAGACGAAGAGTCCGTCACCCAGGACAGAAACGGGGCGTCCCGAAACGCCAAGTGGTACGTCGAGTTCATCAACGATGGGATTCGTCTTCGAAGCTGTTACAACAGGTACTTGACGGCTTCGAACCACCCCTTTTTGCTGGGTATGACTGGCCGCAAAGTGCTCCAGACTCTGCCACGTCGGCTCGATTCTTCCCTTGAGTGGGAACCCGAGAAAGTCGGGTCGCTGGTCCGACTTAAGACTCGGTACGGGAACTACCTCCGGGCCAACGGCGGCCTCCCACCGTGGCGGAACTCGATCACCCATGATGTGCCTCATCGGACCGTCACTCAGGATTGGGTCTTGTGGGATGTTGACATTGTTGAGATTCTTGAACATTCTGATGACGTGTACAACAGCCCGAAAAAGGAGAAAGTGGATCCGGTTCAGGTCAAGGTTGCTCATGTCGAGTCTTTCGGGTCGGACTCAAGCTCGGTTTCAATTGGGTCTGAACGATTTCAAAGGCAAGAGGTAATTCTGTCTTCTCTTCCATTATATCCCTTCATTTGGGTTGCTATCAATTTGTGAATCAGGAAAATTTCAGAGAACAAGGGGGAATTTTTAGTATGCGTGTAAAAATTAGGGGTTAACTCTGTTCATTTGGGAGAAGTTAGCTGGAATTTTTTTGTTTTTCTAGTTCAATTGATAATATATTACTAATGTAGAGGATGAATTGCTGATATTGTATTGGTTTTGGATGAATTTGTTCAGTCAAATGATTCAGAGACATACTCACCGCCAAAGCGAGATGGTAGGGTAATATACTACCATGTTGCCGATGATGTTGGTGATATCGATGAGAGCCTGGAGAGTAACACATTCACATTCAAGGGCCACAGTGTTGGTGAGTTAACGAGGAAGTTGGAGGAAGAGACGGGACTTGAAGATATCTTTGTTTGCAGTCGGAGCCCTCTCAATGGCAAGTTGTATCCTCTTCGCTTGCAGCTGCCACCAAACAATGCTGCTATGCACATTGTTGTGGTGCCATCTACATCCAGATGTATGTTTTGCTCTTCCTATACGCGTTCTTTATGCATTTATTCTTGCTTTGTATCGTGTGTGATCTTTCTATCATCTTTGCTTTATCATATGGGTTTCCCTACGTAGATTGATTGTTGTTATGCCCTTACAAAATCATGATTTCTTGTTGTCGATCATCATCACTTGTCCTAATAATCAAACCCGACCCAATCCAAAAGTGAGGCAACCCAATTTTGACACGAACTTGAAGTGACCGTCTTCGCTTGAGTTTGCATGACATACCCAGTGTGCTTTCTTCAGTAGCTTATTGAGCTAATAAAAAATAGGCTCATGTGCAACCGAACGATGCTGAGAGAGCCATTTTCATCTATCCAAAATGAACTCGACCTAGATGACCTGCTTACCTTCTAGTTGTCGGGTCCTCGCATCCTGAAATTCTTTGTTCTATTAGGCTCGACCTGGTGACTTTTTGGCATCTAACTCCATTACAATTTAGACTCCTTTTAGATTGGTCTTTGATGAGTGAAAAATGAGCTGTGAATGTCAACACTTTTTTGTACTTACAAGTACTAGATCATGATTTGCCTCTGATTTTTCACCACTGCAGATTTTGGGGTTGGGTGAAAATTCTGTAGCTGGGTTTCCAATGGTCTGGAACACAACTTTATTACCATGCGGAATGATATGATGTTATACATATTGTTCATGACTGCTTTCTGAAGTTGAGCTTTTCAGTTTCATGTTGTTCGAAGAAAACGTAATTTTGGGGGGGGGGGGGAGGTTGTTGGAATACCAAGTTATATCTACAATTCGGCATGGAAACCTGCCTTTGGCATTTCATTTGTGGTTCAACATCACAATGATCGCTACCACTGACAGCTAATGTGAGAAAACCAATTTGACAATCTCTCTTATTTGCTGTTTTATCTGTTAGCATTTCATTGGGCAGGCTTCCTTGCCCATATGTGTTTACATTGGAGCTAATTAATGGTTATTTGTTGGCATATTCTGATGCATCAGTGGCTCGAGATTTTGGAAACATAGGAATTTCATGATAATCACTAGGCGGCTGCTCATTTTTTCTCTGTAAAAAGGGAACATTAGAACAGAAGCTATGTATATATCAGCATACTCGAAGTTGTTATGCAGTAATCATCCTGCTGTGAGGTGTTTGCATAGGTAAATGAAGCTTCGTAATACAAGGTACATTCGATTGGGCTTGGTGTGGAAACTACTCAGATTATAGTCATACTGGTCTTTGTTTATAAAATCTGGAGATGATCCGTCAGGTTATATCCTATCGTATGCTTCAGAGGAGGCAAGGATGAGGGAGAGGGGGGGTCAGCTACTGTCTTACTGGGAAGTCAGAAGTGTAAGTGTAGTGGCAGTTTTGCATTTTGCAGCCTGAAAGTTTTCGATTTTATCTGTATTTTGATTCTTTTGTGTAGTCTCCATTCACCCTTTTTTATTTTGTGAGGATATTGGGTATAAAAAAATAAAGATTTAGCAGCCTCTTTTTTTTTAAATTGTAATCCTCAGTTGTGTAATGGATTGATTGATTGTATGTATCACCCATCGGATTGCTGCTGATAAAACGACTACCCATTAGTCTAGACTCTGTGGGTTTAGCCCAATATGCATGGTTAAGAGAACCGGCTTGGGCCGGTCGGTCGGTGGGCGAGAAAATGAGGAGAACCGTTCTGCGCATCAAAAAACCGGGAAAATACGGTTGACATGACTGACTCGATCAAACCGGCCAACTCACAGTGGGACCGGACTTTCCCAGCTCAAATAAAAGGGCGTGGTTCCTCTTTTTTTTTTTTTTTTTTTTTTTTTTTTTGGGCTGCCTCACAGAATCAAGGGAAGGGAGAAGAGTAGAGAAAGATGAGAATTGAAGGGGAAGTACTCCTTTTCCGACACCCGCGATCGATTGAAAAGTTTCGTGGCACTCGCTGCCTCTCGCTCTCCAAACGCCAAACCCTAGCATATCCGGTTTCCTCGACTCTCGACGCTGTGCTCTCGGTTGCCGGCTACTGATTCAGGCGCCGACTGCCGTCATCGGCAATCACGACAGTCATCAAGATAATTCTTTTTTACTTTGCTTCTTGATCCCTCTTTCCTTTTGAGTTCTGCCTTGGTTTGAGTTTGAGTACTATCCTTGCTTAGTTGCTTTGGGTTTGAGCTCTCATTATCTTGGGTTCTGATCCCTCTTTCGGTCTCGATCCCTCAGTCTCTGTCAGATTGGAGAATTGATGCTTGAACAATCATTTAAAAAAAAAAAAAAAATCTTCTGGTAATCTTAATTTCTCATTTTAGTTTTATTTATCTTTTATAATGAGTTAATGACCAATTATAATTTCCTTGTGATTGTTAAGTTTTGTGCTATTAGAGTGTTAGAGCAATCCATTGGCTCTCCTTTCCTGTGCTCATTTGCTCTGTAATCGCATATTTTGCCTGTCTAATATTCGGCAATGACTATGGAAGTTTGAATGTGTTGCATTGGCAATATGAAGCATCTCGTGTGAAGTCTCTTTTGATTGATGCATGTTGCATTTAATTTTTCATTATTGTGTATGTATGTTTAATGTGTGGAAATACTCAATTTGTTTTTTTTTTTTGGGGGGGGGGTGTGACAGCAAATATATATAACAAAATTTTTCAGATTCAACTAGGTCATAGTGGTCCAATCCAATTTGACGGTTAACTGGGCCAATCGATCTAACCACAGTAAAAATGATCTGACCAGTTGAACTATCGACCGGCTCAGCTGACCGGTTCAATCATCGGATCTGTTCTCTTAACCTTGCCAATGCATGGATGACTCCAACTCATCTCAATTTATCAAATTAGCTCGTCTTGGGCTGTACCAATGTTATTATGTTTGGGTTAGTGGCCGAGTGGGTAAAGACTTTCTTTTAGGGAGAAGGTGGGAATGGGCTGTACAAGTTGGATGACCATCGGGTCTAAATCGCTAGAGCTTAACAAGCACAGCCCAATTAAGGTTTAGCCTAATCAATTTACGGGCTGTTCTCTCTTTTTACGTAGGATCATAACTAAACTAAGTTAAGACTGGTGAGCCATTGGAATCAAACGCTTGGCTTGGTATGCTTGGTTCCCCCACACTTTTTTTCCCCCCCTTAGAATGCTCGCATTGTGACCATGAACTCTGTAAACAAGGCTAAAATTCAACTTTTTATTTTTAATTGAGGGTTGGTAGGGGAGAAAATTATTTTCCCAGAAAATTATTTTCCATGAAAAATATTTTCTCAAGAAAAATAATTTTTCACTTACATTTTCAGCTATTTGGTAAAATGAAAAACCATTTTCTTTCCACTTCATTTTTTGCTATTTGATAGAATGAAACCTCGCCTTCCTAGACCTCACTTCATTTTCTTTTACCATCAATCCCCTCTACTGCTCACTGTTCTGATCCAACCAACGAATTTTATTTCTCTCTCCTCTTCAAAATCAAACCCAAAACACTAGCAAGAAATATACCTGGTAATAAACCCGGAAAAAAAGAGAGTCAACATTAATGAATCTCAATTTTTTCACTATTCCCAGGGATTACTCAATAGAATTTGAGTGATATGATACTCAGATTAAAGAAAATGGCGAAGAGAGAGATGATGGATGTCTTAAATTGCGAAGTTCTTGAAAAGGATAGCAGTAATAACGCCAGAGAACTCAAAAGGAATTGCAGATATTGACGATAAAAATCATCGATGAAGATGATGAAGATGAAGAAGAGGGGAAAATGAGAGACAAAATGAGAGTCAAAATAGAGTGATTTTGGGCACAATTAAAAGAAAATAGAATGAGAGAAAAAAATTAGGCAACGAAAGTTGGCGGATGGAAAATCAAGTTCCTTACTTTTTCAAGGGAAAATAATTTCCTTCACATGGGGTAAAATAATTTTCCCTTGAAAATGATTTGCCCCTCCACCTTTTACCAAATAGGGTAAAATGAGAAAATCATTTTTCGAAAAAATGATTTTCCCCCCTACTAAACATACTCTTAACGTCAAATATGAAATTTAACCCAGATGGGGAAAAATAACGAACAATAAGCGAGCTAGGGCCGAACGGTGCTACAACTTGAGCAATATATATGATATCCGAGTCTCAGTCCAAACCTAAACTACGAATGTGCCTCAACCTAGTATGAGGCACCCTTTTCACATCCACTATAAGCTAAAGAAAAGGCATAAGGTTTTGGTAGACACTAATCATAATTAAAGCGTTAGACACCAATAATTCCATGGACCTGACTGTAGTCTAAGAAAGTAACAATAACTTGTGGGTTGTGGCACCTATCACTCGCACAAGTAAAATTGATTAGTACTAACAGTCATTACTCACCATATTTCAATAAAATTATTGGATTTCACCAACAACCACGCATATGCAGGATCGCAAGAGTGGAAATTTCTAATGAAGAAAGCTGAAAGCATGCACACGTTATGATTGCTTGCAATGATGCATCTCAAATTTACGTACGTATCCCATGATTTGCAGAGTAATGATAATGCTCCCTAAAGCTACAATCATTAAGCGCCCACATTTTTTTTGGCTCCTAAATTTTCCGGCCATACTGTAGGGCTCTTAATTTTAACTCATCAAATAAATAATATTTATAGTGACCCATTTCATAACACAATTTTATTTTTAGAATAAAAAATAAAAAATATATAAAAAAACAAAAGGCAAGAAAAAAGTTTGTGAGCTGGCTCATGGCTCTGAGCCTCCCCTGGGAGCCGCTTGTGACTTGTGAGCTTGCTTACTGCAGACAGCACTAGCCGCTCCACTATTGTCTTGAAGCAAGTGAGCCTAAAAAATCCACTCACTGTACATGCTCTAAGAGCTCCATTTGAGTTACTCCTAGAAGCGTATTTTTAAGAAGGCGCTATAGATTTTTTGTTGGTTTAAAGTCATTCACGAAAAAAAAAAAAAACTTGTGTTGGTTGATCATTAAAAAAGAAACTAATGATATCTTAGCCAAGTAGTTAAGATTAAAGTTCTAGGCACATTAGGTCTTAGGTTCCATTCCTCTTTTTTCATTGCATTTGTACTCTCTTCGTGATTCATTTGAACCAAAAAAAAAAAGATCATTAAAAAAGAAAATTTGAAGATGGAAGTAATTCCAACTCAATTTTGATTATCTTTTCTTTCGTTTTGTATCTATATCTAAATTATTTCCGTCAATTTAGTACTACATGTTAATTCTTTTTTTAAAATGAGTGCTACTATGAAAATATCTGAAAAGTCAGATTAAGTTCCAATTCTTGAATCATCAAGAGCGGGCCTTTAACATCACAAGAATATCTCCCAAGTGGGGTTGGCATTCTCGTAAGCCTCAAGCAAAGGCTAATTACAAGTAAGTACTATGAAGGAGACAAGGAGGAGGAAAGAGCACAAGTGCGATTCAGACAACCAACAAAATGACATCAACAATATATAAAATTTTTGTGTTTGTCGCCTTGATTTCTGGGTGGGTTAAGTTTCCTTAGCCCCCTCAATTTTGTAGGACGTAGTGTCAAGTTTGGGGCAACATTTTTTAGTGGGCAATTTCAAGGAAGCAATTTTTTTCCTTAGAAAAAAACAAAAATGTGGTTGCCCTGGCTAGAGTTTTCAACTTTTCTTAAGCATAAAACCTGGAGTTTTGATAGCTACATCCTTGCCAATTTGTGTACATCCAACTAATGTGTGAACTAGGGTCTAAGGCCTGTCTTCATCTGCCTTGTTCAAGTTTGATTGGAGGCCTTAGAAATATATGTGAAAAGGGACTTAAAATAATGAAGGGTTTCTTTCCCATTTATAATTATAGCATATGCAAACATTTTTGTTTTGAGTTCATGTGATGAAATGTAAGTTTAATCGCCCAAATTTATTAGATATGATTTGCCATTGAGTTATCAATGACAAAAGTATTACTACCATTATTATTTTGCTTCTAATAAGCAAAACCTTGTAAGGTATAAAATATGTTTTGGTGATAGTTATAATTTTAGTAGTCTCATTCAATGACTGCATAGATGTACAACAACAACAACAGCAGCTCCCAATATGGGTCCTGCTTACGTAGGATCTGGGGAGATCCAGATGTAAGCAGCCTTACCTCAACCGACATCACTGCTCGTAGAGAGGCTGATTTCACCTGGCCCACCAACAAGAATTTTGAGAAAACATTTGTAAACATTTGTAAAAGAAGGGGTAGAGAGAGAGAACTGCCGGTAAAGAAAAGCAAAAGAGGGGAGGTACCATACCTTAGCAACTATAGACATACAATGACCTCTCCAGCAGTAAGTACTACCTGCATAGATGTAATGGATGCTAAAAAGAATGATGTCATGATAAAAAGAATTACAGTGGTATAAAGGATTTATTGAGTAGTTTGAATTTAGATTTTCTAAGAATTAGCCAATTTAATAGAAAATTTACTGTCTAAAAATTTATGAGTTTCTCATTAATTAGAGAATACGAATACATATTATGCTTACTATCATTAAGATACCTGAGGGTTTTCTCACGTTGTATTTCCAAAGGTTTTTTTTAAAGATCTTTATTTCTATCTCACAAGAGTCAAATTATTATTGACTCAAAAGAATTTGAGTAACATTAATTCAATTCCATATTTCCACTCATAATAGTGTGTCACTTATTCTCCCCAGGGGGGGGGGGGAGACGAGGGAGAGACCTCTCTAGAAGTAGCATAGTGTATAGATAAGTGATAAAGATGATCCAATGTTTAGTCAGCAAAACAGCACACAATGAACCATTGATGATGATCCAATGTGCATATACACTTACTAAAGTAGTAGTAGTTGCTTTTTCCCTTGATTAATCATAAGCTTAAGCTAGGCTGTATGCCTCCATCTTTTACACTTAATCGCTGCGCCCTTTCCCGTCGCCTTAATTAATTACTACTTAATGAGATTAATTTAATTGTATAATTGTCGTTAATTGCTTTTCAGATTAAAAAATGGCAGGCCACATCAGCAGTACTATTTTTTTATTTTGTTTAACCTTTGAATTTTGCTTTCTTTGCTAGTTTTCAATTTTAAAATCATACATCATTGGCAGACCACAAGCAAAATGATTAATTTTAAAAATGTCCGTGAATTATGGAAGTGGTTAAGCTGCTTCTTATAAGCAGGAACGAGTAGTTCTAGGTTTCTAGCTACATTCCTAACTCAAAGTCAACTTGTTACACACTCTATAATAATAATAATAATAATAATAATGATAATAATAATAATAATAAAACTTGTTAGATAAATGGCAGGCCGTTGTTAAGCAACCACCCCCTAGTAATATTATTACATTGACCGTTTCAAATACTACAAATTTATTTAAGAAAATTGTGGGATGTAGAACAAAAGTACTCAAATTGTTAAAAAATAATTATTAACAAGAGGGATATCAGTGTCATAAATCAAGTGTGAACCCACCATCATCATTTTATGATAGCAGGTTGCTTATGCTTAACGGCTTAAGTAGCCTTGTTAATTGTTCATTATACGCTAATTTTGCGATCAAGAAAAGTGAGTCAATTATTCAGGTTATGCTAATAATTATTTACATTTGTTCATTCGATACGTACAGTAATCATCACAACATAAATCCAATAGGATAATTTTATTGCCAACTATATTATATTTTTGTTACCAGGTAAAAATATGGAATGACTTCAAAAACATTATATACTCACGTAGATACAAAATGCTAATAATGAATTTCATAAAATGATATAAGGGCATAATTTAGAAATAGCAAGCATTATTGGAATAAATGGAAATAATAAAAGGAAGAATATTTAGATGTAGATGGTTGTTTGTTCCAGCAATGAAAATGGGAAAGAGAAGTATATCCTAGGATGCGTTACAAACATCATACATTGGAAAAGATTGATATTTGACATGATATGCGCTGATGATGCATTGCATTTGCAGCCATACGAAACCCATTGCCGTCAACAGATTCTGTTCCGTCTCCCTCTCCACGCGCTTTGATCTCTTCGCTTCTCCTTCAACATTCTCTCTCCTCCTCCCTCCACTGATACTCGCCTGCACGTTCTCATACCCCCCACAATAAATAATTTCAAAAATAAATGCGAGCCTACTTTTACAACCTCACACCCCTCCTCCCTCACCCCCCAATCGACTCCCGCCACGTAGTCATCCGCCGCCAATCACCTCCCACCTTCACGGACCCCAAAATAACCGAACCTTCCCTCTCGGTTCCCCCCACCCTCCCCCCCAATAAAAGCACCCCCCCATTCCATCCACCCCTCCTCTAACTCAACCTCTGCAAAATCCCACCCATCAATCCCCTCTCTCTCTCTCTCTCTCTCTCTCTCTCTCTCTCTTACTATTTATGCAAACAAATTCAACTCAACGTTCAACAGTCACAACCAGATCAACAATGGGAGTGGACTACTACGACGTCCTCAAAGTCCCCAAGACCGCCACTGAGGAGGACCTCCGCCGAGCCTACAAGAAGCTCGCAATGCGCTGGCACCCCGACAAGCACCCCGCCGCCGCCAAGGTCGTGGCCGAGGCTAAGTTCAAGCAGATCTGTGAGGCCTACGACGTCCTCTGCGACGCCCAAAAGCGTCAGATCTACGATCTCTATGGCGAGGAGGGTCTCAAGTCGTCCTACTATAACGTCTCCTCACCCTCCGCCGCCGCCCGACGTGGCGCCGCCAACAAGGGTACTTCGTTTAGGTATAATCATAAGGATGCGGAGGATATATTTGACGAATTCTTGGGCGATTTTGGCAGCGATGGTGGGAGTGATAAGGGTAGATCGCCCAGATCGGAGAATGCGAATTTTGGGAGTGGTAACAAGGGTAGTAATAATCGACCGGCGACGATGACAGGGAAGAAGGCGGCGCCTGTGGAGAATAAGTTGGCGTGTACTTTGGAGGAGCTGTATAAGGGCTCTAAGAGGAAGATGAAGATTTCCAGGATTCTGTCCGATGATTCCGGGTCAGTTCTTTTTCTTTCCCTTTTACTCTTTTAACTTAAATTGTGAGTGTGCTGGTTTTTTATTTTTATTATTATTATTATTATTATTATTATTATTATTATTATTATTATTATTTTTTGGCAATTTTGGTTCGACATCACTGAGATTCTTTAAATCTTACTGGGGATTTCTGGGTTTTTTAATTACCACCTGCTAGTTGTTAGGTGATATTGATGACGACGACGTTGAAATTTGCTTTTGGGTATACCCACATATTTGGTAAAACCTGGATTAAATGAGTAACCCAAAAATGAATGTCGTTAGATTTTTGTTGGTGAAAGCTTGTGGTTGAGGTTTCGGTTACTGATGAAATTGACAGGAGTGGGTTGTTTATTGTTCACTTCGTTTTATTTCCCTCCCTCCTGCCAAACTGGAACTATTTCGCTTAGAAAATTTTACATCAATTGCTTTTTTTTTGGGGGGGGGGGGGAAGAAAAGAAGAAGTGTTTGTTTGGAGTTTATACCGAAGTGGCCAAGTGAGATTTGAGAATTATTGAGTGAAATAGACGATTAGAGGATCATGTGGAATGATCTGGGTATGGCAGAGGACAATCACATGTTGGGCTGATTGGTGTGTGTATAATTCTTCCATTGTCATAACTCCGCGTTCCCTGATGTCAAGTTACACTGCAGAACATGCCATTTTCATGAAGAGCCACCCACAAAAGATAAAAGAAAAAAAAAGAAAAAGAAAAAAGGAAGTTAATTAAACCTGTCATTGTTTGAGGTGACTCTGTCATGAAGGTCTTGAAGGCTGGTTAGGTCCCCAACCGTCCGCCGTCTACATTTTATAATAGCATTATGAATACGGATGTTGATTAGTTTAGCATCGTATTAGATGTTGATATTTGAATTTAATTTCTGTCATTTATAATTTCTTAATCTCCCTGAAAAGGAACGAGAAAAAGGGGGAAAAAAAAACCTTCAGGGTAGTATAAGATGGCAATTCATATGCAAAATCTAAAAAAGGTAGGAAATTTTTAAATTTAAAAGGAAAAAAAAAATCATGGGTTGACTTGGTGTGCCCAATTTTCCATCCTGAGTGGCTTGCACGTATGTTTATCTGTTTATGTTGACTAGTGTATGCATCCCGTGGATTACTTGGACTTCGTGGTTGCTCAATACTTGCTTTTTTCAAAGTCATCTGGATGCAAAGAATAGCCGCTTGGTGTTGTCTTTAGTCGCTTTTCTGATCCAAAGTTGACTGGGAAATTGAGAAGTTACTTTGCCTATGACTTCCACATTTTCATCCAGTTTTCCCATACTTGGAGATACAGGTTAACCAATTTAATTAGTAAACTTTCTTGGAATGGGTATTAGGCTATTTGAGATGTGGATTCGGATTTTGCCGTTGTTATGTGCCAATTCCATTGGTAACGTCTCTTGGGTGGGCATTAGGCTCTCAGAGGTATGGATGTGGATTTTCCCTGTGTCGGCGTTTGTGCATTCCCTTACACAGAAGCAGAATTTCTTTCTGTATCTGTCATTATTTTGCGTGAGCGATCGAGGAAACCCAAGCTCCCATTTGTATTCTGGGATTTGTCTGCAAATATGATTTTGACACAACATTTAACCATTGCTGCAGCAAGCCCAGAACCGTTGAGGAAGTATTAGCTATTGATGTCAAACCTGGTTGGAAGAAAGGAACAAAGATCACTTTCCCAGAGAAAGGAAACCAAGAGCCCGGCCTACTTCCAGGGGATCTAATCTTTGTCATTGATGAGAAGCCTCATTCCACATTCAAGAGAGATGGAAATGATCTTCTGATCCACCAGAAGCTGTCGCTTCTGGAGGCTCTCACTGGAAAAGTACTCAATCTTAACACTTTGGATGGAAGGACTCTAACCATTGAAGTCTCAGACATCGTGAAACCAGGACATGAGATTCTAATCCCAGATGAGGGTATGCCGATCTCAAAAGAACCCCAAAAGAGGGGGAACCTCAGGATCAAGTTTGATATCAAGTTCCCATCAAGGCTTTCCTCTGATCAGAAATCTGATCTGAGGAGAGTGCTGGGGGCAACTTCTTAGCTGTTGTCAATAAGTCTATATATATTTAACCCTGACAGTGAATGTATATAGGTCGAGTATTTTGTACTTGGAAATCTTTGCTCGTTTTGTTATGATGATTGTTACTAGCTATTTTTTGTTCTTTAAAACTGTGCATACTAGGCAGTTTGGAGGGGGCTGTTGTGCCCACCATGAGATGATGAGAGTGTTCTTCACTAATTTTCTCTGGAGTTTGTAAATCAGTACAGTACTAGTCTTCCCCCCCCCCCCTTTTTTTCTGGGTTTATTCTTGTGTTTTAGGCAGTGCCTAATCAAGATGTAATACTAAGGTTGTGTTGCATTCATCTCCAGATACCCTAATGATTTTATGGGATCCCCCTTCCCCTTTTCGCGTTCTTCATCCTTTTGATTCCTTATGAGCGAGCTGAGCTAGTATTTGGCAGATAATTTGCATGCATGGTTGCATCAAGTTCCGGGGCAATGCATTATAAGTTCATGTGGTAGGACCCTGGAAGACAATTATCGTTGTTGATAATGATACGTCGAGTTGGGTGGCTTGTCTTGATCACCGACCCCAGTATAAGTATGTGATTGTGAACCCAAAAGAATCAACAATTATCAGCATTCATATATCACATATATATCTGACAATTTTACCTATGGGGTGTCATCTGCGTATGTCCTGATTACATTAACCTGAAGGTGGAAGTTCAGTGGTCATATGATTAGTTTCCTCTATCCTTTGAGTATCACATTCCTCCTATGTGAGAAGGGGGTCGGGTTGTTGAGCTGATGATGGTTTGGGTTTATTTACATCCACCTTGTATCTGTTTTGCGGGTGTCAGTTATTTCAATTAGAGTTATTGTTAGATGGCAGTGGCCTAGGTTGAATTCCCACTTCTTCTTCTTTTTTTTTTTTTTAAAAAAAAATTGTAAGTGAAGGCTCAAACCACGTATACTAAATCAATCTCTATGTCTCATTTGCAACAACAAAAAAATGGGAAAAGAGGAGAAAAAATTTATTGTATTTCTTTCCAACTTTATTTGGTCAAGGTTCTGCTCTAGACTGGTGTAAATAATTCATAGTTCGTCTGTGATTAACGTTTAAGAGCCATATCATTCCTGGGCAATCACCAAAGAAGCTTTGCAGGGCTATTCCACGGGGTTCATGTCAGCCTGTATGCTGTAATTGGCTTGGTCAAATTCAAAAGTAATCCCGTCGAACATGGCTTAAATTTAGATCCCAAATTGAAATGGTGACTGCATCTTCCTTAAGTTTTGTTTTTAAGAGACCTTGATTGTTTTTTAGGTGAATTTTTTTTAAATTGAAGAGAAGGCTTTTTCTTTCTATGGTGTTGAAAATAGTTATACATAATGAATAGTGAGTGCTAGAGTTAGGATACAGATTGACCCCGATCAATTTCGTGTTGTGTTTGTGTCGAATTTAAGTAGATTAAAATCCCTCAACTTACACTTAACCCATTTATTAAACGGACCTATTGGAAAACGCTGAACATATATATCCATTTTACTAGGAATTATTTCACCATCGACGCTCAGGCCTCGGCTGTTTTATCTCAAGCTGAACTCTCTGTCATGACATGCATATATACTAATACAATGAAATACAAGTATAACCCAACCACAGGTGAGCGATACTTCTAATGATGATGACAGTGCCGAATATAAGCTGAATGGATATATCTTTCAGAACAGATGATATGCACAAGAACTATGGTGTTGGAGTTTTGATGTACAGAAGAAAGGATATATCTTCCAGAACAGATGATATGCACAATTATGGTGCCCTCAAAATTTGAGGTGGATATTCAAAGACGGAAAGAGGGTGAAGCTTACGCCAATCAAATTAGAAACTTTTTTTGTTTGGCAGATAAAACTGCAAAATTACCCCAACACGATGTAGTCATCTTTTTAGTTATCTTAATTGATAAAAATTCTAAAAATTGTTATCCGAAATATGAATTTGAAATCTGTATATTCGATCTTTGCGTATTATACACACCCTAAAATTAAAAAAAAAAAAGAAAATTGAATCTTAGTGTTTATTGTCATAAACCCGACATTCATTTTTTACCGTATGGTTCTTCTAAAAACTACACTGAAAACCAAAATGGAAACAGAGAATACCACGATATTGGAGTATGAAAGTCGGTATTGTCTCACATTGATAAAAATTCAAAGAATATGATAGTGAGTGTAATCCCACATTGATAAAATTAAACGATTTAAATATGTATATAAGTTTATAAATTACTCCACTTATTATCAATTAATTTTAAATTAAAATTTTATTTGAGCTTATATATATGCGCCTCTGATATTCAAGTTACAATTGATATATAAAATTCAACACGTGAAAAGAAAAAGTCAGCACAATGAGATTACATTGGGGAGGTACTCTACTTTATACGTGGAGATTACCTGTTAAAGTTGATTTGACAGTGAGTCACCAACATGCAGCTTTAACCACCGCTTTGATCCGTATAGAATGACGGAGTCCTATTGTCCTACTCCTTGCCAGAAAAGTCCCATAGAAAGAAAGAAGAGGGCAAAAGGAGGCACCAATGCATCATATAAAGAATAGGAATTGAGATGCCTTATGCATTGCAAGATTTGGTTCATGCAATAGAACTCAATCGAATATGTTCTGTTTCAACCAGTTCTTATACTTTAGCTATTTATGTAAGTGCAACATATTTTTCGCTAGTAATATTTACCTGTCTCATTTTTGCAATATTTTTTTTAATCATTAAAGAAATCATCCCAAAACAAGAGAAAAAAAGTCTTATCGATGCTCATTTCATGCATGCCATCATGAATTTCTTTGCATTGGTCTAAAACGGTAATCATTTTTTTAGATTAGGATGGAACCTTACTTGGGCTTGTTATAGACCTTGGTTGAAGTGAGCTCCTTCCTTGGATCTCCCCAACAATTAGTATCAGAGCCGATGGTGCGTTCGGTTAGGCGACAAAGGTGTGGCATGGTGGACCCCATGAACGAGCTTGGTGAAGTGACACGCAGGTGTTGATCGAGCGGTAATACGTGTGCTGCAGCGTGGCTCGATGGTGTAGATAAGCTCTTGATGGTGGCTTGACACCCTGGTAAAGGCTTCCGCTCAAGGGGGAGCTTGTGCGTTGATGTGGTGTGAAAGAGACTCATGTGCGAGGGGGAGATTGTTGGAAATATCACACATGAGTAAAGAAGTCCCACATCGAAAGTTTGAAAAGAAAGGTCATGATATATAAGTCAAGTGGGCTACTCCTCCTATTGTCAATTGGTTTTAGGATGGAACCTCACTCGGACTTGTTACCATAGACCTTGGTTGAAGTGGGCTCCTTCCTTGAATCTCCCCAACAAAGTTCATGTAAGAGCCCATGACTCATGGGAGATAAAAGGTATGCGAAAGAGAAAGGGAAGCGAGGGGAAAGAAAAATTCCTCAAACCTGAGCTCTAGTAGGGTAGAGAAAATCGTTAAGTTTTGAACTAGACATTGTTACTAATTGGAGGTCAAGTGCTCGATAGTGAATTCGAAGTCCTAGATTGGTGGTATTAATATTGATGCAAATTTAGCCATTTGCTCATTAAACAATCATTTCTTTTGGTTTAAGATGCTAATACATGACATGAGACCTGCTAAAATAAAAACGAATCAAACAAATTCGTAATAACTCTAAACTAGTAAAAAAAGGTGTGTTTAAGTGCGTACTTCAATAATTGAATATAAGATAACTCTTTAAATGTAAACATTTAGATCACTGTACATTTCATCAATCAATCCTAAAGGGACATCTTAACAATCAATAATGAAAAATGGACATCAGAGCAGAAAAACCATTAATCCGTTGTTTTTCACCGACATTGATCAAGCTTCTAAATGACACGTCCAAACGGTAGCAGGATAAGAGAAAGGCATGCACTGTAAATCAACAATTTGTCCAGAAATTAACGCCACCTAGCTTTCACATCAATGCATGCACATCGATCCCTATTTTATGAGATACGTACTTGACAACAATGACTAGCGCTTGACTCGATCTCATGGCCATGTTAAAGCCTCTGCAAAGGATTCCGCGCATGAGAGCACTATTTATTGTAGGTTACTGTGCACATATGTTCTAGGATTATTGGGTGCCAATAATTTGAATTTTAGAAGTATTGAACGTCCGAACTTCGAAAATAACTATCAGTGCTCCAAACTTTACGAGTATTTATTTTCAGGAGTCTAAAATCATTTTTGATTGTATTCTTCAACTAATTCTAAACAATATGGCCCCTAAAACAGTACAAAGATATAAAATTAAAGTTCCATAGATTCATTCTGAGGTTTAAATTGCCTAAAAAATATAATCTAATAGACTACTAAACTAAATATCTCCAAAGTTCGGAGCGTTGGGAGTTATTTCTGAAGTTCGGATTATTTTTCGTCCAATACTCCCAAAGTTGAGATTATTCGCGTCCAATAACCCTGTTCTAGGATTATTTGTAAAACATGCCTTCCCCTCCCCCAACCCAAAATTAAAATAAGAAAGGGAAAAAGGACATTGAAAAGTGAGTTGTGCACTCGGGGTTGCTCCGTGGACAAGACTCACTACGAACTTATTCTCCAGGGGTTTAGGCTTTGGAAGATAGAGGAATTGCGTCAATTGAAATGTCTTTTTGATTGACCCAAGTAGTCTCACTCGTTTATTATTTACTCTCTATTTTGAATTTAAAAGTTTTAGATTGACTATAATTCAACCATTGACTTATAAAAAGAGTGTCTCATGATATAATATTTGCTTCATTTATTCACACACATCATAGGACGGGAAAAACAGCACAATTGACAATTGATCTTCAGCTATTGTACTCGTGACTTCTTACATACTCTCACAGTGAATGCAATGCAAATACAAATAATTACTTGCATATGCATGCGAAATTGAAATTAAATTGGATGTGCTTAGTTAAACAACGCTGTGAGCTTCAATCTTCATTTGAAGTTCTTCCTTTCTTGCCCCATCAACCCTGTCAATCACTCTTCCTTTTTTTATCAACAAAAATGTTGGTGTTGTCCGAACTCCAAAGTCACGCGATACATCCTATTCCATGCGTAGTTCACATAAACAATATTAGTACTTAAGTTTGGTAAATTTTTTTAAGGAAATATGTTATATCCATATGCTACAAAAAGAGTTATGTTATACTTACAAATAGCTCATCCACATCAATCTTGACGAATTCAACATTAGTATATTTTGCTGCGAAGTCATGAACCGTTGGCTTCATGTACCGGCAACGCCCACACCATCCATTCACAAAGTTGATCACAATCTTTTAAGGTTTAATCCCCAACCCACAAAAAAAATTTTAAAAAAAAGTTAGGCACTGAAAGTTATGTCACACACTCAAGCACAAATATACATGAGCCAAACATGATATGAATACGTACCAAAGTGTTGGATGCCTTAGAGGCTTCGAGGTAGCCTCTGAAACTAGGGGAGGAGTGGAAGGAGATGAGACGCTGGGCCCTGCAGGAAGGCTGAAGAACAGCTGTTGGATGTGTTCTACTTTTACTATAAGCTGAGGAAGAGGAGGAAGAAGAAGAAGCAGCCCATTTCATATTTTCATATTCCTCATTATAAGTAGGATTATCGTATGTAGGGGAAAATACTGCATGAGAAACAGCAGTAGCTGCATGAGAACCAGCAACTGCTTCTCTGCTATCTTCAACTGTTGAAATATTTGCCCCCATAATTTCTTTCTTTTTTTACTTCTATTTGGAGTATAAGAAGGGGGAGAAGGGCAAAGATCGAGTAGAAGTTCTCTGATGTTGGCTTTTGCTTTGGTTTTGGGTTGGCTATTGAAGGGTCGTGAGTATATGCATGATGCAAACACCAAACAAGGGTTTTTATAGTGGAAGCTGATGCAGATTGTGCTAATTACACAAGTGAAATGAAATGCCTTTTCTATTGTTTTTAATGCTAAAGACATGCATGATTATTCCAGATTGCTTTTTGATCGGTCCATTGTATTCTGGCTACTTTCTCTTTTTCATACCCTTTTGTATTGTGAATTTATATGTCTACTTTTTTTCCATCGTCAAATAAAAGCTCTCGTTCCCACCTTTTTATTGGCTTTATTAGTACTATTGTAAAGGTAAAAGGCTATATGTAGCTCCCTATTGGAAACAAAGAATACTTAGTGTTTTAAATGCTTGAATATACATTGATATTGCGCATATGTGTTTAAGGTAAAATTTTTAAGTTTTATGAACATATATACTAAAAATTGTTGTGATTAATTACATTCAATTTGTTGAAAATAACCGGAGCAACATGTTAATAATGCATTAGTCTGATAAAATGTGTAGATTACTTTCAATTTGTCTACGTATGTGCTCTCATAGCGCATGTTTCTCAATTTTCCATGGTAGATTGTAATGGTGACTTCAACTTTTTTGTACAAATCAAATGC
>JAKOGI010000077.1:147500-355000 GCA_029747015.1 Carnegiea gigantea
AGCTCGCTGGAACAATTTCCCCGGCCATTGACACGAGCTCGCTAACTCCCCTCCAATCAATCTCTCTTGCCGGCAACAGGCTGACAAGGGTGTTACCTTCTTCCCTCTCCCACCTATCAAACCTACAGTATCTAAACCTTTTCGGCGGCAAGCTCGGTGGTCCAGTTCCGAGCTTCCTCGGCTCTTTGCCGGGGGTTGTCACTCTTGACCTTTCTTACAACAATTTTAGTGGTCCTCTTCCAGCATTGTATGCCTTCCAACCTACCAATTGTCCCATTGTTAGGGGTAATCCTTACATTCTCAGTACCACTTGTCACAGTGAACCCAAAACATCGGGGCCATTTGGTATTAAGTAGACATTAGGTAAGATCATTTTGATCTTGAGAGCTGGCAGTGAAGACTTCAGAGCAAGGCCTTCCAAAGACCAAACTGATCATGCAACATCTGCCAATCCCTCTGAGTCCCCTTCCTCAGATTCAGAGGTGGAATTTGAACATGAGATGGCCTAGTCTTTCATCATCAATGGAAACTACTATTACGGTGTGTGTTAGTTTTAATTAAACCCCATTCCCCCCTAAGAGTGATGTGTTTGGATAGTTTAAATTAAATCTGCTCATTTTTTTCTTGTTTTTAACCCCCTTTGTAGATGTCAGTTGGTGGAATGAAAACTTGGTAGCTTTACATGAATGAAAATACAAGCTAACTCGTTCTTGACATTGCACTATTTTTTTATTCTAACACCGATTGATCTTAATATATAGTAGTTGCTCTTATCATTTTATGTTAACGAGTAGGCTATAATCATGGCTAAATTTATTGTTTAAAATTCTCATTACATAATATATGGTGTTGTTTTTCTTTCGAACTTATCTTTAATTGATTAACATATAAGCACCTCATCACACAACACATTTGATTGAGACAAGTTGATGAAATCTTAAACATTAGTCATTCGTGGCATGGGTAGTCGTTTGACTTCAGTCTTGATCGTGTTAAGGCTATGCACGTGTGAGATTAGTGTACTCTTCGTTTGTACACTTGTACTTAATTAGTGTAGGTCCTGGCTAACAATTTGAGTTCTCCAACGAATTAAATAGACTTATCTCAAAAACGTAAACAATGAGTTAAATGTATTAAAATTACTAGTGTCTAAACTATGTCAATCAATTTAAAATTGTATCAAAATCATATTTATGAAGTTTTATCATTAACAAAACATATAAGCCAATATCATAATAAAAAGTAGACATCTTCAGTCAAATACGTCCTAATAGTGTGTAATTGACCTAGCACGCACCCATTTTCATACTCTGAAACTTCCAAAATGCTTCTACATATAAAGTGTACAGGTATACAACTATAACGATTGTGTATATCTGCAACAAATATTGCTCGAATATTTAAACCCTATTTTTTTCAATTTTCTTTCGAAGCTCGTCTGTGCTTGCCTCGGTAACCTTGTCAAGTAATTTCCCCCTCTTCATCAGCAAAAATGTTGGTGTCATTTGTACTCCATATTCACACGATAAGTCCTGTTACACGACATACATGCCTACGTACATCAGTCTTTAGGCTTCAGGGAGAAGGGAGGAGGGTTATGCATGTAAACGTGTCAATATTTACGACAACAAAAAAAAGAAGAAAATGTACGTATGTGTTAGTTACATTAATTCAGTACTTACGTATAGCTCATCCACATTAATCTTAAGGAAGTCGACATTTGTGTATTTTGCTGCAAATTCATGGAGGATTGGCTCCATGTACCGGCAACAACCAGACCAACCATCTGTGAAGCTGATGACGATCTACAATGACACATTTAATTAATATACCACAGTAATTAAATGGACATATGTAATCTTGCACTCATTATATAATTCTCCTCCTCCGACCCAGAAAATAAAGGTAAAAAAGTAAGGACTATGTATAGGTACGTACCAAAGTGTTAGAAGCCTTGGAGGCTTCCAAGTAACCTCTACAACTGGGAGAAGAGTGGAAGTAGATGACGCGGTGGACCTTGGCAGCCTTAGAGGAGGGCACAAGCGCAGCAGCCGGAGGCAGTATGCTTGGTCTATTAGTAGTAGTACTACTGGGTGCTGAGGATTTATAATGGTAGTTGTTAGGGGTGAATGAAGGAGCACCGGAAGCAGCAGCTTCAGGACCCTTGATTTCTATCGAGGCAGAATAACGGTCATTGTTGTTAGAGTAGTTACGATTATTAGTGTTACGACGATGATATGGAGGAGAAGCCACTGCATGCGAAAGTGCTGAAGGAGGAGGAGCAACTGATGCTCTGCTATCTTCAACTGCTGAAACGTTTGCCCCCATTAATTATCGTTTTCTTTGATGATTCTTTTTCTTTTTTTTGGGGTTTAAACCAAAGAAATTTTGGATACGATCTCTCTCTCTCTCTCTGATCTCAACCTTGATGATGAGTTGGGAGTAGATTGGGGATGCAAAGGGGAGTTTTATAGTAGTGCATGGTTGGTTGACAAGATCATATTACAAATGTGAAATCAATCGTACGTCCTTTTATAATTGTTGAATAATTATAACGTGCATGTCATTATTCAAATTGCTTTTCAAACCCGCGCCCACTCAACCTTACATATTTTTCTCCCCACTTTTCGTTGGTAATAAATATAATCTGCTTTTTCTACACAACAAAAGCTTCCAAATCCCTCCTTAATTAATTGGCTTTGTCGATATTGTTATTAGGTAGCAATAAAGTACTCTATTAGAAATAAGAGTTATTTTATGTCATTTTGAATTAACAAAATGGAAGATTTAAAGTGCTCACGAATTTGAACAAGATCTTAAAACATTAGCTTTGTTAGAGCTAGGTAGGACCGTATATTAGGTCGGTTATTATCTTTTAATAAGAGAAATCGCCATTAATATATTGGCCACATGCATGATACCTGTAAATATTTATGTACCTACAATCGTGGTCAATATATTCCCATTCTCTTATATATGCATGAGGGTATTTTGCATTGGTCCCCAGATTTTAGACATTAATTAATACAACCTCAATGTTTTAGAGTTTAATTTTATCACCTTTGAAATTTTAGTACTGTGTTTTTGAAATACTACTCTGCCAAACATTGAAGGAGGGAAAGTAATTGATCAATTTATTCATCTTTTAATGCAGCTAGCTAGCATAGTTTCTGTCTAGCTATCATTGTGGGCTAGAAGATGGGCAAAAGCAAGATAGAGAGGAGCACAAAATGAGTATCAGTTAGAGAAAGAATGAAAGACAGTGATCATCACCCATGCTTTGAGTTTGCCACAAGAGAAAAAGTATATCGGCAACATTAAAAGAGGGACAAGCCAGTCAATTACTTAAGATTCTCCACATATTCACCAGAATACTGTTTCAATAATACCAAACTAAAACTTCAAAAATGGTAAAATTAAACCTTAAAACATCGAGACCATGTTAATTGATGGTTGAATTCTCACTTGAGTGCAAAATATCCATGGAGGATCTCCGTCATTTTTCACTCAATGAAAACAGAAGGTATTAAACCAATTCTGCAACTAAAGACTCATTATATAACAATAGCAACAACACCATCATCCTTATTATTATTATCGTTATTGTTGTTATATGAATCAATGGATGTATAAATTTTCTTTACTTAGTATATTGTACTGCACACCCTCTTTCTTACAATTTGGCAATGAGGAAAGAGCATACATGGTGGGGAGTGAATATGTAATTAAGCTGATGTCAACAAAGCGAATAATTTCAAGATAAACCAAATCAACATCTAGTCCAACTCCAAACTAAAAATACTAAAGAGTAGGACTCTTTTGTATATCTCTGTTTTTATCTTACAATTGAGAAGAATAATACTGGAATCCTCTAAGAGGTTTCCACATGACCATCGTGGGCAAAATGGAGTCAAAATAGAGTCAGAGACAAAATTTTGTCATGTGCTTACCAATTTTAAACTATACAATTAATGCGTAATCATTGGTCGTTGGTAGAAAAGGAGCATATGTGCTAGCTTTAGGATCCGCAGGAATTAGTTATTCATTGATATGATTAGGTTCTTATGCAATTTTTATCTTTTTTTTCCTTTCTTTTTTTGAATAAAGAGGATGGCAACTTGGTATTAAGATCGTTCTTATGAAGCAAAATCCTCCACTGGTGGTATCGGACCGTATGGGCATCATACTTTTGTTTAGTTGTAATAATAATATCGAGTGGGGGTTCTATTTTACCTGAATCTGAAGAGATGCAGAATATAAGTAGGTTTTATTTTTATAGGTAACAAGATCAATATCATTTTCTCTATGATTGAATTTATTAATTTGGCCAAGAACAGTTATTTATTTATTTGTTTATAGACGATGCCTTATGACTATGATCAGTAAATGGAGGAGGAGAAGCAGCTGGAGGTGCCTTTGGAGTTTCTGGAAAGCTAGAAGAATTGTTGTACTCGAGGGCTTATTTTTATTTTTTTAGTGTTTGTTGGAGATTTGCTTGGTAATTAAATGGATGAGCCATTTTAGGGTATACTAATTGGCTAGATAGGTTGGTCCAACAACTATCCTATATATTTGTTTTGTTTCTTAGGTGTCAAACTAATTTGTATGTTTAGCTTGGTCAATCTGTTGGCAATAACTTTACAAATAATATTTTACGAATAGTGATGAATAACTATCTGAAAGTATTATCGAGGCTTATTCATAATCTATTTTGAGATCATTTTTTTAACTTTTAAAATTTTGCGATAATGTTCATCTCTTTTTTTAAGAATCAGAATTGGAGCAACCTATTAAGCCTCTACATTAAATAATTTAGTGGGTCACGACTAGTCAAGAGGATGAAAAATGTTGCAAGATCCTAACTATAACTCAAAACCAACCGTCCATTAACAGTTTCTTATATAAGGCAGGAAATCTTTATATAATAAATGCTAGAATAAGAGTGGCCTATTATTCTTCCCTCTCTTAATCCTGCAATTTCATGCACTCTCACGAAAAAGATATTTCCCACCTATTTTAAATTTCAAACAACCCACTAAGTTGTAACCACCAGATAAAAACGAATTAATTCTGCCAAGTAAAAAAAAAAAAAAAAAAAAAAAAAAAACAGAAACCTCCCAACTCCAATGATCCAACTACTACATAATGGGATGGAAAAAAATAAAAAACAAAACCAAAAAAAACCAAATAATAACTTCCAATTTTTGAACGGCAGCTAACTCAATTCCTTAATTCTCTATATGACGGTTGCTTGGGGCACGTACCCTACAATGCCACTTCCCCACGTTCGTGGTTATTACGTTACTTCTCCTCCCCCTCTCCTAACTTCCAGTCTCTTCTATGTCCATGAACCATAATTGCAATTGAAATAACTCCCACGCCTTCCAAATTTCTTTCCACATGCTATCAAGTTCATTGGTCAATTTTTTTTTTATCTTCAAAATTTCTTGCCTTTTGTATCTGCTTCATTTCCCATCACATTGTTTGAAGTTCTTGAATAATGGAGGACTTGTCCTCCATTAATTAGAATTCGCCTACTATCCCCTCCCCCAAATAATAGTTTTTGCTAAGTTTCATTTATTTGAAATTAACGTTGTTTTTTGGTTCTTGCTGTTGTCCTTTTTTTTGTTTAAAAGTTTTTTTCTTTTCTTTTTGCTGTAGTTTGTTGATTTTCGTCTATGTTTTTTAGGTCTTTGTTAATTGATTTTTTTTTTTTTTGGTGGTCATTTGAGTAGAAAACATTACTGGTGGATTCATCAAATGTAATAAGCTGGACAATTTCTCACATCCTTATATTTCTTCTTCTATGTGCAACATTTTTTACCTACTTGTGCAAAGAGAGGCGTCGAAACTCCATGTGAAAACAATGTACTCATTTTATTGTACTTGTTTTTTACATTGGTTGAACTCTGCAATTTCTAATTCTCCATTGATAAGTTGTGTTTCCTCTATAAATTGTTTTCAATTAGATCATTCTCTATGCTTAGACATTCTTTATTTCACGCTTCAGTGTTGAGGTATGGCCTTAGACCTGCATAGATCTCTCAAGTTGCATAATGATTGGCAGTAGCCATTTATCGTTTTTTTCTTTTTTGCCATGCGGGCCTCTTTTTTATATTTTATTTGCTATGTGGTAATTAATTGGTATAAATTAGTATATTCTTTTCGGTAGATATGTTTAGACTTGACTGGGATTCTCCCATTGAATCATTCTTAAATTTATTTTATAATAGCTTCATATTTGGGTTTTGACTTCCTTTGCACTTGACTTCTACCTTCATCAATGCTTGTGGTCTTTGCTTAAAATTGCAAGCTCCCCTTTGTTTATAGGTTTTTGGTTTTTTTTAAAAATATTTTTAAATTGTGGAAGAAATAGCAAATTGGACGGTCAAGATGATAAAGATTAAATACTTCAAAAGGGATTCTGAGGGAGGAATGTGATTTTCTTGGCTTAATATTTCTTACGCATCCCAGCAATCCGGAAAAAATAGACGATAATAAAACCATTATAGTTTTAATAGCAAGCAATAAATCTTACACCAAGTCAAAAGCATCACTATTCATGATCAAACGGCGCATTTTGAAAGATTAATGTAAAAAAATACTTGAAGATAGAATTATCTTATTTTCTTAATTATTCAATTAAAAATTCTAGAATAAATTGATTTTATTCCACCTCTATGCTTCAAAAGAGAAGACGTAAGTATACTGGAATCCTTGAGGGGGTTTCCATGTAATTACCATGAACAAAATGAAGTTTAAACTAATTGATTAGTTAATCGACGATATATATCGAGCAGGCCTACAAAGCTAATTGACGAGTACTAAATCGTCGCTGGGATTAAAAGAGCGTATGCATCACACTTTAGGGTTCTAGGAATTAATAATTCCATAGTTCTACTAAGTTTCGCGTGCAATTTTTGAAAAATTACTCGATGATGTTATTGGGCATTTCTCATGTGAATGGAATAAATCTCCAAAATCGACGCCATTACAGACAATGCAACATTCCTAATTTTTTACTTCTACCAGTAGGAAAATCGATAAACTTCGTAGGGATTTCTTTTGGAAAAAATCCAATGAAATCAAAGGGTTTGTTATCAATGGTGGAATGGGATGACCTAAGAATGTAGCTTAGGGGTCTTGGCCTTTGAAAGATGGAAGCATTTAACAGTACTTTTTGAGTAAATAACATGGAAACTCTTCAATTACCAAAGTCATTGGACAAAGTAGACGCTGTGGAGAGAGCGCAAACCACCGGCCCTTCCCTGGAAGAAGCAGATCAACCTGCGAGGTCTACCAAAAAGATGAAGACAGCTTCAACGAGGACATCAATGGTAGAGGAGGTGATGGAGGATGTGGAGATGGGCGAAGGGGAACTGACTTCGCCCCATGTCCCTGACTCTATGCAAGACAGGAGGGCTGAACAGACTGAGAACAGAACGATATCATACAGAGATACACTGCAACGCAACAACCCAAACCTAACCTTTAAAACTCGAGAGAATCCGATATGGGATGATAATGGAGACGGGGATGTCTTGGAGGATGATGAGCCTCTTGAAGATGATGACCCCACCTATCCGACCATTTTACTCACTGCGGCGGAAAAGCGAATGCTTCGCGAGCCTTGGAGAAATGCTTTGATAGTAAGGATGTTTGACAGAGGAATCGGTTTTCTCCAACTCAAGCGAAGACTGAAAACCAAGTGGGCGCTAAAAGGGGATTTCTCCCTTATTGATATT
The DNA here is from genome assembly GCA_029747015.1 of Carnegiea gigantea. Classification (NCBI taxonomy): domain Eukaryota; kingdom Viridiplantae; phylum Streptophyta; class Magnoliopsida; order Caryophyllales; family Cactaceae; genus Carnegiea; species Carnegiea gigantea. The sequence continues at coordinate 155,246 of JAKOGI010000077.1, forward strand.
GGCCATGACTATTATGTCACATGATTCTCGAACCCGGAGGACTATGACCATGTAATGACCAACGACCCCTGGATGATTGGAGATAACTATCTCGTGATACGGGAATGGGTTCCTAACTTTGTCCCGGAAGAAGATCGCATTACCCGGTTGACAGCCTGGGTGCGAATTCCTAAGCTTAGTGTGGAGTATTTCAACAAGGACTTTCTCATACATAAAATTGGAAGCAAAATTGGGAAAGTAAGAAGGGTTGACAATACTACGGCGAATGTAGAAAGGGGACAATTTACAAGACTAAGCGTGGAAGTTGATTTAACAAAGCCCCTTCTGTCCAAGTTTCGACTTCACGGGAGGATTTGGAAGGTCCAATATGAGGACCTTCGGATGATTTGTTTTAAGTGCGGCACGCAGGGTCATAAAGAGGATGCATGCCCCTTGGGTCAGCAAATGGGACTGGAAGCTCATCAGCCGCATGCGGGTCAGGAAGCAGACACTAGTCATCCCCCACCTCCGGAGGAGGAATCCATCTATAGTAGCTGGATGATAGTCCGTAAACCGACGAGGAAGAAGACTACCAGGCAGCAACCACAACCTGGAGGCAGATCGGAGGACGAGGTCGGCTTGAACCGGCAAGCTAACCCCTGACCGGTCCAACATAATTTACAGCAAGTCTTTGCACCCAATAAGGAAACAAGTGCACAACATGATATGGCAACTCAGCAGACTAGCATAAATCATGCTACGGTTTCGAAAAATAACGCAAATCAAGAATGCAATCTTGGTTCACGGTTCAGAACCTTAGCAAACCTTGATCTTAACTTGGAAATGGAAGGTGATTTACTAGAGGAGGAAAATACAAGTGGGAAGGATGATTTGATACCGATTTTGGAGGAGGAAAATCATGAGGAATTTATGCCAGTTATCGACCCACTACCCAATATGCCAACACAGTATGGAAAGGAAAATATTCCCCAGCAGAGCCCACCCAACAGGACACCCACAGACCATGCCACAGGCCGAATCCCGTATGCCGAAATCAGGCCCATCACAAGCTCAAACAAACAGAAGCCCATCACAGTCAGCCTCGAATGTGACGAGACCCATAGTATCTGGGTCGATGCAGCGAGCTCGGGTAAACACCTGCCTTCAGGTTGGGAATTCTAATCCCCCTCGGGCCCATCCCAATCAGCAAGAGAAGTGGCCTAACCGAGGGGACCTAGCTCAAGCTCTAACAAGCAGGTCTGACGCCCCCGTCGTCCCCCCAACACAAATAACACTGCCAACAACCTCAGTTCACCACAGGAGGAGGGGCGGCTCACGAGTGGAGGTGGGACGAATCAATCAGGTTTGATAGGACGCCGAGATGTTTCACCATCCAACGCCCAAAGAGGTCAAGAAAGGGTGGACTAATTTTGGTCCCACAATGTCAAGACAGACTTCAGCTCCTGTTGGAGATTACGTTATGATAAAGTTTATGATGAACTCCTTAGATTTGAAAATTCTAGCTTGGAACAGGGAGCAGGAAGTCGTGAGTTTCTGCTCATGCTCAAGGAACACGTGAGGATGCAGAGTCCTCAAATAGTTGCTCTGTTGGAGACCCATATAAGTGGGAACCGAGCGGATGAAGTCTGCAGCAATATCGGCGGATGAAGTCTGCAGCAATATCGGCGTCAAAGGCCAATTTAGAGTGGATGCAAAAGGGCATCGGGGTGGCATCTGCGTGCTGTGGCTAGATGACGTACTACAGGTGCAAGTTCTTGAGGCACATGATCAATTTGTGACGGTGGATATCACAGCGAGAGGTAACCGGGGGTGGTGCTTCACAACCATATATGCAAACCCGCATCAGGCCGCTCGAGAAGAATTATGGCATAAGTTGGAAATGAGAGCAGCCAGCTCCAACCGCCCCTAGCTATTAGCGGGTGATTTCAATGAAACTCGAAGCCTTAATGAAAGGGACCATGGTGGCCCGGACATGGCACGACGGTGCACCAAATTTAATAATTGGATTGAGAACAATGCCTTAATTGACCTGGGCTTCTCTGGACCCAAGTTTACGTGGGTGCGCGGTCTAGGGCCTTCCACGAAGAAAAGTGCCCATATGGACCGTGCTTTATGCAACATAGAATGGAGGGCCCGATTTCCAGAAGGTGGCGTTAAACACCTAGTCCGCAACCAATCGGACCACACTCATATTCTCATCTCTACGATAGGCTTCTCACGACTGATAGGAAGCATCAAACCTTTTAAGTTCCAGGCTGCTTGGTTACTGCATAGCGGGATTGAGGAGCTTGTCCGGCAGTCATGGAAGGCTACTACCCCTTTGAATTGTGCATTGGATGAGCTTGCTAATAAGCTCCATCATTGGAACAAAGAGGTCTTCGAGAACTTATATCACAGGAAAAGGATTCTTTGGAGACGAATCGAAGGGATACAAGCGAGAATTGCGGGAGGCGGACCGAGGTACCTTTACAAGTTAGAAAGGAAACTGCGTAGTCAGCTGGATGATACTTGAACCAGATAGAGCTCTTCTGGTTCCAAAAATCACGGGCAGACTATATCCAAGATGGTGATCGCAATACACGCTTTTTCCACCGGAGCACCATCATCAGAAGGAGATTCAACAGAATTGAAGGCCTAGATAATGGACAAGGAATCTGGGTCACGAAGCCACAGCTACTCCGGCAGTTCGTAACAGATTTCTACAAGAAATTCTTTATAGATGACGTGGCCACGGAGGAGATACCTGCACCTCCGAAGCATCCATTCCTAAGTCTTACATTGAACTAGTCCATCAAACTGAGCAGGCCGTATCATGCACAGGAGGTTTGGAATGCGCTGAAAGCAATGCACCCGTATAAAGCTCCCAGCCCGAACGACTTTCAGGCCTTGTTCTTCCAGCGCTTCTGGCATGTGCTCGGGGATAGTGTCACCAGCACGGTCTTGGGGGTTCTCAATGGATAAGAGTTTCCTGGTACAATGAACCACACACACCTGACGCTTTTCCCGAAGGTGGAGAACCCACAGCTCATTACACAATTCCGTCCGATTGGGTTGTATAACGTGACGTACAAACTGATAACCAAGGTTTTAGTTGAGCAACTGAAAGAGATCCTTCCCTCTGTGATATCACCAACTCAAGCCAGTTTTGTCCCGAAGCGGCAAATAAGCGATAATGTGACCATTATGCAAGAGGTACTGCATACAATGCGCTACAAGAAAGGCATGAAGGGCTACATGGCTATTAAAATCAACTTCGAAAAAGCCTATGATCGAGTCCGCTAGGGGTTCCTCAAAGATACGTTTCTCCTTATGCACTTGCCACGATCTATGGTGGAGGTAATCTATTCATGTATCTCGACATGCTCAATGAGTGTGCTTTGGAACGGGGTACCAACTGAGCCGTTCCAACCTACGCGGGGTATTCGACAAGGAGACCCACTTTCCCCTTACTTGTTCGTAATCTGTATGGAGCGCCTAGCCCACATGATTGAATGGGAAGTAACCTAGGGGCGATGGAAACCAACACCGGTGTGCCGAGGTGGCCCTCAGCTCTCAAACTTAATGTCCGCAGATGATCTTGTTTTGTTTGCCGAAGCCACGGTAGAGCAAGCTCGGGTGGTTAAAAGTTGCCTTGAGGGATTCTGCTCCATCTCAGGTCAGAAGATAAATAATGATAAGTCTCGAGTCATTTTTTCACCCAATGTGTGTCCTTTGGAGGGGGCAACAATCAGTGATGTCCTTGGAATCCCAGTTACGGAGGATTTAGGGAGATATTTAGGGGTACCCACCTTATCAAAACGAGTTACAAAGGCTACCTTTCAGTATATTGTGGATAGAATTGATAAGCGTCTCACTGGATGGAGAACGAAGTGTATTTCCCTAGCAGGTAGAACCACGCTAATCAAAGCCACACTGACAGCCATCCCTGCGTATGCTATGCAAACATGTAGAATACCCAGAACGGTCTGTGATGACCTGGACCGGAAGGTGCGACGTTTCTTATGGGCAGGCACTAACACGGAGCGCAAGCCACACCTAGTGGCATGGGCGACTGTCACGCGTCCGTTGGAAGAAGGGGGCTTAGGAATTAAAGTTATGCGGGACCTTAATTCGGCCTCTATGGCCAAGCTAGGCTGGAGACTAATCCACGAACCGGATTCACTTTGGGCGAGAATCTTGAGACATAAATATTGTAAGGGGCGAATGAAAGCCCAAGCCTTTGAACCTAAACCAAGGCCTTCCAATGTATGGAAAGGCATGAGTGAGAGTTAGCTGATTTTACAGAAGGGTCTTACACACTCTGTTGGGAATGGGAAGCAGACCAAGTTCTGGACCCAAAGGTGGGTGGCAAAACGACCTTTAGTTGAGGTGGCTACTGGATCGGTACCCATGCAAGAACAACAGAAAATGGTTGCCGACTATTGGGAACCAGGCTCGGGGTGGAGATAGGGAGATGTTGCAGGACTAATCCCGGAGGAAGTATGGGCCCAAATTCAAGCTTACCAAGTTTATCCTAATGCAGGGATACAGGACAAACCGTTTTGGGGAGAGACGGTCTCGGGGATGTTCTCCATTAAATCTGCCATCTCTTTATTACGAGGGAACATGACCCCGGAATATTAGGACCTATGGCCAATTATTTGGAAGAGTAAGGCCCCACAACGAATGAAAATGTTCCTCTGGTTAGTCCTTCATGAGGCCGTGATGACGAATGCAAATAGGGTGAGGAGGGGCTTTACTTCCGAGGCCCACTGTGCTGCTTGCCCAGACACAGTAGAGGACATTTCTCATGTGCTAAGGACGTGCAGGATGGCGCGAGAAGTATGGAACTATTTTGCAAAAGCTACACAAGGAGTACATGATCCGGAACTGGGGTTGGCAGAGTGGATCAAATGCAACTTAGGCCGAAAGACCCCAGACATGCATTGGCCTACGCGATTTATGGTTACTGTATGGTGGCTGTGGCGGTGGCGGAACATGTATTGCTTTGGGGACCACTCGGCCATCCCTACTGATAAAATTCAATTCCTACTGATAAGGAGTGAGGAGACCATCAAGGCATTGGCTAGAGAGAGCTTCGTCCTAGGGTGGTGTGGCCCTGTTAGAAAGGAGCTTTGGATAGGGTGGGAACCACCACTGGCTGACTGGATTCTATTAAATACAGATGGAGCCTCAAGATGTAACCCGGGCATGGCGGGTGGCGGAGGTGTTTTTCGTGACTGGAAGGGGGGATGGCTCGGGGGTTTTGCAGAAAGAATGGGAGTGCATTCCTCAGTTCGAGCGGAGCTGCGAGCAGTGCTCCGCGGGCTTGTCATTGCCAAGGAGAAGGGATTTCGGAAACTTATCATCAACGTGGACTCGAGAGTGGTCGTGGATATGCTACAAGGAAGTGAGCCACGTAATGCTCGCTATGAAGCAATTGCTCAGAGGTGTAAGAACCTTATTGAATCTACGGAGTGGGAGGTGGTGATTTCGCACTGCTACCGAGAAGCCAATTGGGTGGCGGATGCGCTAGCCAACATAGGGGTAGTTTTAACGAATGACTATACTTTCTTTGTGCACCCTCCTGATGCAGTATCTTTTCTCTTGTATGCAGACAAGGTAGGGGCTAAGTCCCCGCGGATGGTTGTGAATCAATAAAAGTTATTTCGGGGCTAAGTCCCCTCTTCTGCACCCAAAAAAAAAAAAAAAACACATCTGAATCCTAGGCATGGAAATATATGCTTAGAAACCAAACCCAATTATACAAAGGAGTACAATCGATGGAAACTAGAGCATGGATCCTATATAAATTTTTGGTTAGATGATTGATGTGTTAATGAAAGCCTCACTGTGATGCTTGGAATCATGAACACCTCTTTAAGACACTTCACTTAAAGTTTCACATGTTATTACGAGTAATAATGAGTGGAACATAACTGAATTACAAGGTTTAGTTGATAATACTCACCTTCAGCCATCAAGTCCATTCAACTCTATACCATACTCCATATCCTGGGATCTTTCAGGAAGTGGAGATTTTTATACCAAGATAGCAACCTGGGCTATTCATGGATTGGATTTACAAAAAACCTCACTTGTGAAAAATTTGTTGGATCTGTAAATTAGATATTATACCTAAGCTACAAGTCTCTATGTGACAATGTAACTTGGTCAAACTTCTCTCCCAAGGTGGGGTTCTCTCCTCAATAGAGGAGTGCAAATAGACCTAATCTGCCTCAATTGTGATTGATCAGCTCATCCATTTTTGCCCCAACAATCTTGTCAATCACTCTTCCTTTCTACATCAACAAAAGTATTGATGTCGTCTTTACTCCTTAATCACACGATAAATCCTGTTTCAAAATTTAGATTATGCTTGGGATTAGTCATATTCCATAATGCTAGCTCTTTTGCATCCAAAATATTAATATTGTCTAGCCATAAACACTGGAAATTTGCTTGTTAGTAATTAATGGAGAACTAGTATTTCTACACCCATGCGATGCATGGGAAGTCTTCTAAATTTACTTGTAGTAACTTTGCAGTCCTCCGACCTCCGATCTCCAACCGTTGTCGGAGCTGCACTGGGCTTCGTCCTCCAGGAGCTCGGCTTTTCTGGACTCTCATTGCTGCCACTCCCTCAGCACTCAAACCGTGTCCTCTCACAGTTGCAGGCGTGCATCTCGGTGGTCTTACCACCCCATCACGGCCGCTTTCCTCCTCCTTGCAGAGCATTCCCACTAATATTAATATTAAGGTCTCATTTTGGTAGGCTTTGAAATTATCTGGAAAGCTGCACCTTTTTCTTTCTTTTTTTGGGGAAAGGATATGGACAATTTTCCTCTTCTTTCCTTAATGTAACGGATTTGTAATGTTTTGTTATTTGTGACGGACGTATCTAATATGACAAGCATTAGGCAAATCATACGTTGTTCCTAATTAACAAAATGAGTAAATAAAAATCAGGAAACAATCATAATTATAGACAATAAATCATATGCGCATAGATCTTGTTATTGGGTGTTGTTAGCGCATATATATATATATATATATATATATATATATATATATATATATATATATATATATATATAGCCACAAACATGTGCTAAACACATAGAGAGGGGGAGAGACACACAGAAAGAATCACCTAAACATGCCGAACGTGGGAGTTGTTTTTCCGCAGAGATAAAGGATCGGATGACTACAATGCCGTTGCTGGTTTCGATCAGCAGCATGAGTTGGGGAGAAGTTATCGTCGTCGGGTTAGCATGTGGAATTTTACTTGGTTGCATGGTAAATTGAATCTGTGCTTTTTACCAATGTTGCCGATCATCGAACAAATCTTGAGGACATTGGATACATATATGGCGCCAAAGTATGACACATTTTTACTGTAATTTGCTCAATTTGTCAGGGAAAAAATTTTATTTTATTTTGATAGCTGAGTAAAATTTTTATTAGCCTTTCTAGTATATGTTTTTCAGTTACGACTATTCTTTCATTTGGAATAAATAATATTGTCATTTTTTAATAATTTGCAATATTTGAAGTCATTGGCAATTTATCCGTGCCTTTTTTTTTGGGGGGGGGGGTCCAGTGATAAACTTCAATGTTTCTACATAGGGTCTTCTATTTTATATTGTGAGATTGTCTCATAAATTCTTGTCATGCCTACATACCTTTGTAGAAAGAATATATTGTCTCATAAATTGAGCAATCTTTTTATGAGATTCTCTGGCAATATTGAAAGTAATTGTCAATCTTATTGTGAGATTATCGATCCTACAAAGTATTCTAGAAAATAAAAAGGATGACGCGATCCCTCCTAATAAAAAGCAAATTAATGAATATCATATGACTGCATGACACTCAGCCGAGAACATAAATTTGAGGGTACCAATTTCTTTTTTTTTTTGGGGGGGGGGGATTTCCGCCTTATTCAGTGGTCAAACCTTAATGTTTTTTTTTTTTTTTTAAGGATAGAAGTTCAAACCTTAAAGTATATATTTTAGTTTTTCTTTGGGATCACTTAAGAACTAAAAGCTAGTGAATTAGGACTGAATTTTAATAATTAGATCAAAACCTCGCTGACAATTTTCATTTTATTAAGCATGATTTCGCTAGTCATAATGTAGTAATAATGCATGAATCTTTCATATGGCACCATTCTAAATCAAACGACGACAATTGTTAGGACATATTAAAAGCTTATCGCTGTGCCTATGCAACCTTTACTTTTATTCCTACTCCTATACTTAGACAAAGTAGTCTACACATTTGAGAAGAGTGATATATTATTAATATGTTGCTCAGGTTATTTTCAACGAATTGAATCTACTTAATCACAACAATTTCTTTGTATGTACTTAATCACAACGAATTGAAGATAGATAGGTTGGCCCTGCTATAGCTATCCTATATATTTGTTTAGTTTCTTAGGTGTCAAACTAATTTCTTTGTTCGTCTTGTTTCTTTGATTATATGCACTCGGAGCACGCGCTTCCATATCTGTTTTGTATGTATTTTTGGGGTATATTTGTCATATATTTTATATCTTAATATATAATTGCTTATGTGTCATATGAGAGTACATTCACTCGGGTGCATGAGATAAGCTTTGGATTGTTTCTTTGCCATAATCTATTTTTAGATCATTTTTTTAACCTTTGAAATTTTGCCATAATATTCATCTCTTTTTTTAAGAATAAGAATTGGACCAACCTATTAAGCCTGTATATATTGAATAATTTAGTGGGTCAAAACTAGTCAAGAGGAGGAAAACTGCTGCAAGGTCCAAATTATAACTCAAAATCAACAGTCCATTAACAATTTCTTATACAAGACAGGAAATTGCCTAAAAATGAGAGTGATGAAACAATGAGAGAAAATAAGAAAGCCTACTAGCTTCTCTGATTTTTTTTCTTTTTAAAAAGGAACACAAGGTAATTCATTTCATTGATAGGCAGCGATCAACTAAGCGTCAGAATATCGTAGCTACGTAAGGCATACACAAGTAAGCATCGATCATGTTCTGATCAAGGCGACTTTTTTTTCTTTTTTGTTTTTAGTGATTCAAATGAGTCATAAAAGCAGTACAATATAATGAGGGAGGGGGAGTTGAACCTGAGACCTAATATACTCAATCTTGAATCTCTATCTTGATGACTTGACTAAGACCTCATCGGTTCTCAAAGCAACTTTAAGAAGCGGCGCAATGGGTATTGACGAAACCATACTTCTCTTACATCTTGATTGTCTGCATTTGATCTTTAAGATTGTTTTTTTTTTTCAAAAAAATAACTAAAATTACTACTAAATGTTGATCAATAATTTCTTTGGAAATGTGTCGATTATAAGCACTCGAAATATATGATTGTATCGAATTTTTTTTTTTAAAAAAAACAGTTGCATAAAAAGTTTTCAAATTTTGGTTGACGAAGAATGACAGCTAAAGTGAGCATCTGTAAAATGTAAGAAGCCACACCGGCTCCCTTGATGAAGTGGGAAAACTGAAAAGTAATAGACTATGTCTGTGTTCCTTGAACTCTGTATTTTTCAATCTTCCTTTGAAGGACATCTTTTCTTGCCCCAGTGACCTTGTCGATCACATTGCCTTTCCTCATCAACAAAAACGTCGGCATTGTTTGTACTCCATACTCGCATGATACATCCTGCTCATTACAATTGGATCAAACTGACAAACATGGCCAGTCTATTGTGCAACAGAGAAATTAACCACTTCAAGATTGTAAATATTGAAAAAGTTTATTATACGTACGAATAACTTATCCACATCAATCTTGGCAAACTCGACATCACCGTACTTGGCAGCAAATTCATCGATGGCTGGTTCCATCTGACGGCAAGGACCGCACCATGAGGCCGTGAAGTCCACCACGATCTTCAACACATTCAAGGAAATCTTTATAAGCACACATACAAAAGGAAATCGAACTTTAATTTATCGACTAATATGCTTAAGTTTTCAGTTGAGTTGATTTCTTAAACCCAACTACTAATTAGAAGAGAAAAATAGACAAAAATGCGAATCTCATTACCAATTTGTTGGTGGCCTTAGAGGTTTGGAAGTAACTCTTCCAACTCGCAGAGGAGCGGAAAGCGATGACCCGGTTGGCCTTAGGAGAGACCACAGGAGCAGAGGACTTATAACCATAAATAGGAAAATAATTAGCTGTAGGAGCAACAATTCTGGGCGCAGCATATGATCTGCTCTCCTCCATGCCAAACGTCCTGTTAGCCCACATTTTTATCTTTGGGAAAATGGGATTTTGATTATCGCTCTAATCTCTCTGTTTGGGGTATTTGGGGATTGGCTTGCTTTGATGGGATCGGATGATATGAAGCAAAGAGAGGTCTTTATAGTTGATGACAATTTGACATCAAGTAAACATTGCCTATGTTTTAAGCTAGTTGTCCAGCTTGCTAGCTTTAGCTTTTTACTTTATTTGGGCCACCCAATTTTATTTGCATAAACTTTTTGATCAGAATCTGAAACTCCAAAGATAATTGGGTATGGTAAAAATAAAATAACGTTTGAATTTTTGGTGCCACAACAAAGGCATCCTCATGACCATTTACCAAATAGAAATGATTCTTCATAATTAAGAATTTTTTGTAGAGGTTTAGAATTAACGGTGCAAACATTAGATGAGCGCTATCACTAGTCTTTCGCTTGTCAGTTGTCATTAGCTGCCGTTTTTTCGGCCGTCCCTTTCAATCTCAGTACTAGATTCTTGATGTTAGGTCAGTGCAAGTTTTCATTGCTTCTTGTTGGTCTATTCAGTACGCTAATTCATTGCGTAGCTCAAACATATTTTCATATATCTCACACTTTTGTTAGGTCACATCGTATACCATTGTACCTATTATTAGCTTTTCCTGGTTCCGCTTTTCTTAAAGTTTATTTTCCACAGAAGTCACGGGTACTAGACGAATAAAATAGAGTAATAGGGAACAAATTCTTTTGCAAATTGAGAACGTTCTTTAATTTAGCACTCGATTTTAAACAACTCTAGTGGTGTCCAGAACATATGTTAACAAATAACAAAGACGGCATATCGAAAAGAGAGAATCAACCTCTCTCAGAACAAAAATGTCTTGAGAGATAAGACTGTTTATACGTGGATCTGCTAAATCTTATGAAAATGAAATCAACGCTAAAAGTTATTATCCTCATTGTACATAATGAAAAAAAAAAAAATTAAAGAACGGTGGTCATGAGGGAACCGAATCAATAAACCAACGGTCATAAACGATTTTAAAAGGCAAGAGAACGTTGCTTTCGTAAACCGGGGGGTGTCCACACATTGAAGATAGAGCCAACAAAATCAAAAGCGACCACCAGCCCAAGTGCCACATGAAGTTAACAAACACGCTAATGAAGTAAAAAAAAAACCAGCAAGCCAAGGACAGAATATTGCTTTCCGAAATGCTTGCGACGACACCTTTTTAAACTTTTTACCTAAACCGTTCATAAATTGAATAGTGAGCCAAATCAACCGCTGAGCCGAGTAGCACCAACTATATTCGATTTACCTCTTGCCACTGAAAGAAAAAAAAAAAAAGAAAAGTATATTCCTTTGACCTGTTTAAAGTTACAAGTACTTATTCTTTGTGCCTGTAAATTTGACCATTCTAAACATACGAGAAAATGAAGCACCATGACAAGCAGCTTATCAATTTTTTTTATGCCATTGACGTTCAGATTTTATATGCACATAACGTTAGAATTTGTTGGAGTATAATACAAATTAAAGTATTATACATTTATTACTAGTCTGATACAATTTTACATAGGATGTATGAATGAAACAGGTCTTAGAATAAAATAAGTCTTAAAATCACTAGTAGGAACACAATTCTTAAAAAGGTGTATTAATTTTATTGTTGGAATAAAGAGAACTATAGCTTTAGTGTAGGCCTGCAGGGACTAGGGATTAACAATACTAATTCAATGGACATCTTGAGTTTCTTGTTCAATTTGATCATTCTTTTTTTTTGGGGGGGGGGGGGGAGGGAGTATAAATGTATATTTAAAGGGCCGAATATATCATTTATACGATTCTGTGCTTTGACAGAATCATCGTACGGGCTGAATAAAGCTCCTATAGTGGATAGAGGCATTTTTCCTGATTCGCTGGACTCTATATTTGTTTTAGTAATATAATTTAATGCTAAAATCATGCTAAAATATTTATTTGGTGCCCCCCCCCAGGCCCCGTTCTATAGAAGCGTATGTACTGAGCATTTTTTTAAGATTAAAAAAATTACCCCTATGTCAATATGGTGCAATTGGATTATTAATGCTCCTGATAAAACTGACCCGAAATTCAAAATTCAAATTAAAGAAGTTGGACTCAGATTCGACATAACATTCAAAATAGGCTCACCTGAAAGTGGACTCGAAATCAAAATTAACTCGAATAAAATCATACTCAATCTGAAATTTTCTACAAAGTTGCTTATTTTTGCATGAGAAGTGTATTGGCCCAAAATCCATTGACTTGAATCGAAGTTTACCCATATCCAAATCAAACGGACCCAAGATGTTAGTTAACTCGAAATATGATCAGACTCAAATTTAACCCGATCTATATCTGAACCAAATGACCCATTTGTCAGGTTACTTATATAGAGGTGGAATGTACATTTCGAACACAATGTGGGGTTTGGAACTTCTTTTAATGCAGAGCTTACGGTCAAATAATGTAGCATATATCATCAGAAGTGCCGTAGGATAAGCCACTGCCATGGCAACGTGGATAATGTTGTTCGTGAAGTTTATTAACTTCGAACAGTAATTAAATTATATTGTTTGAGAACATATGAAGTTGTAATTAGTATAAAAACAATATTATTAAATGCGCACTGAAAGAACTTTTGTAAGAATTGACTTCCACTTATTGCTTAATGCTTACAACGTATTTAGGGGGAAAAAACAAAAGGCAATCTAAGTTTTAACTTTCAAACATGGTAAAACATCAAGTAGCACAATCTCATTAATTCAAATTAAATGGCAAGGAATAACTATATTGTAAATATGCTTCTTTAAACTCTGTATTTTTCAATCTTTCTTTGAAGCTCTTCTTTCCTTGTCCCAGTAACCTTGTCAACCACTTTGCCCCCCTTCATCAGCAAAAATGTCGGCATTGTTTGTACTCCATGCTCGCATGATACATCCTGTTTCATTGATTCAAGTATGGTCGATGTTACTACTTTGCATGCCATATGACATGATCGATGTTACTGCTTTGCATGCCATATGAGCACAACATTCAAATTATAAAAGAAACTAAATATTAAGATTTACTATACGTACGAATAACTTATCCACATCAATCTTGGCAAACTCAACATCCGTGTACTTAGCGGCAAACTCATCGATGGCTGGTTCCATCCTCCGACAAGGCCCACACCATGTAGCAGTGAAGTCCACCACAATCTTCAACATATTCAAGCAAATTAATTATAAATCTAAATGTAATGTGTGTGTGTGTGTGTATATATATATATATATATATATATATATATATATATTGGCAACTTTTTAAAGGCATATATACATGTATATACCTTCTACGATTAGTTTAAATATTTAGTTGATCGAGTTGGTTCCTTGACATTTCTTATAAAAAGTTGAAATATAAAATATACCAATTTGTTGGTGGCCTTAGAGGCATGGAAATAATCTCTCCAACTAGCAGAAGAGTGGAAGGTGATGAGCTGGTGGGCGGCAGTTGGCGGAGAAGGTGGTGGTGGTCTGCTTTCCGGGAAGGAGTAACGGCTGTTAATAGGAGAGGGGTGATAAGGAGGGGCAAAGGAAGGAGAAATTTTCCAGTTGTTAACAGAATATGACTTGTAATTATGTGAAGGAAATACCGTTGCAGGAGTCACAGGTGATCTGCTCTCTTCCTTGTTAAACACACTTTTAGCCCACATTTTTTTTCTTTTCTGGGCTGATGATTTTCTGAATGAATATTGATAATGGGATTTTATCAACTCTTTGTTTTGGGGTTGAGTTTGGCTTGATTTGTTGGGAAGGATGTTATGTAAATCGGGGTTCTTTATAGTTGACAAAAGGTGGTACAGATCAAGTGTTATGAAACAAGAAAAATGTTGAAATTATACCTATTTTCTTTTACGATGGTGGCCTTGCATAATTATTCCAAAGTGCATTTTCATATTGGCCACTAAAGTCTATGTTTTTCCATTTGTTGTAGACCTACTTTTCTCCCAAATCAGAATCTTACAACCCAGATTGACTCAACATGGTAAATAATAATAATAATAATAATAATAATTTGAATTCCCCTCCCCACCCCCCCACCCCCAAAAAAAAGAAAAAGGGCATCTCCGTGATTTGCTTTGTTATTTTGGATTTAGAATGGAATATTGGTAAAAAAAAAAATAATAATAATAATAATCACCCTCCTGCCAACAAGAAAAAAAGGAAAAATACAAAATTTTGGCATACGCAAAATGACAAGTGTCTTGCTGCAAGACACTTCATAAATGTCTTGTTTTGACTAAAAAATCATACTATTATGTTTTTAAATTGAAAAAAATGGTAGGATCAAATAATGGAAGTATATTACAACTTATAAATTGTATAAAATTATCTTTTTATCCATAATTTGTTACATTTCTAAAATATGCATATCATATGTACTCGCGAATAGGGTTAATGAGTATCATTTATTACTTTGTCGTCGTAGCCGACGAATACTTAATATTAGCAATTCATAATTAAGTATAGTCATTGAAAAATTTGTGATTTTAAATCATAAAATATGTTAATTTATAATAAGGTAAGACATTTAAGAGTGTCTTACAACAAGACATATATCACTACCCTTTTGATTTTAGAAAAGAATATTGCTTTTTGGGAAATGCTTTTGCAAGTAATATCTTTCCGGCCTCCTAATTCGAAAATACATGAACAATTATACAACCTCTTTTCGAATGTCTGAACTCTTCAATTTTCATATATTAAGTAGCCAGGCAAAGTAAAAGCAAGCACTACTATTGGTTTTCGTTGCTTATATAATTTATATTTGGTGATACATTTCATTGGGGTGTATGTTTACATGTCAATGGTTCACATACATAGAAAAGCATGTTTTAAAAGACCTGCATATAAATAGAACATTCTCTTAATTATATTATTGCAATGTACGTTTATTATGAGCTCTATATATAAAAACAATTTTTAGCTATATCACATTTTTATTTTTCAAATTGAGAAGATCAATATTGGAATCTTTTAAGAGATTTCAGTAGAACTATGATGAATTAAAACAAAGTCAGCCAAAGAATTCTTATAGGATTGCAAAACTTAAGTAGCCATAGTGTTGGTTGATGGAATAATTAAAGAGTATAGCTTTAGACTACGAATTAACAATTTAATGGATATCTTGAGTTTCTCATGCAATTTAGACCATCTTTCTAGAATATCGACAGGAGATGATGAACTTTGCATTAACTATTTCAAATTATTATACGAATCTGCACTTTGTGTGATGCATTAGTATTGTGTGTTCGAAAACCTTCTTTTTTTTTAGGGGGGTTCAACTAGAAAGAAGGATAGGAGATTTTATGGGTGAAAAACTCTCAGTCTCAATCAACTATAAGATGATACATCTAATCCTGAACCTTCGCACCCAAAAAAACACAAGTCTAATCATGCATCAAAAAAAGGAAAAATGTGAGAATGTATTTATAATATTGCCAACAAAAATTAACCCCGATCAACATTAAGCAAGACCTTATGTTTTAAACAACTTATTTTTGGAAAATTCCAGCCCAATAAATAGACAATACAAATAACAAGAGATAAAAAAGGATTAAAATATGAATGTTGTCGATAGGAATAATCTATTATGTACGATACATGTCATATCCGAGAGCATTACAAAGGAAATCTCGTACTTCGTTTTTAGATTGAAACTTGGATCATCACAGAGATCTATAATTCTACCCTTTCATGCTTTTTAATAAAGAACCAAAAAATTTTAATGAAAATAAATTAACAAGGCACATCTTTGAATTATGAACCAGTTAGTTGATTCTCCTCATGTTATTTCAATAACCGTTCCTTCTTTGAAAGAACCCATACTTCCAACAACCCATGAAATGCTGGCAAAAAAATCATAATAGTACCACAAATAGCTCCAGCAACCGTCAGAAATCTATTGTTATAACTCACAAATAACCTGAAATGGTCTGTCAAAAAGTACAAAGTTATCAAACTACAAAGAGGAATCGCATTTCGGTGGCACTGAGCTCCTAGCTCACAGAAAATGCATCACCGAGCTAAGTTGTTTCGAGGAGATCACCTATTGACCTTTAATCGCCCTTTTGAGACGAAATTGAGGGGTTGAAATATAGGACAGTATCTATGGTGGCGAATAATTGCTACAAGAACAAAAGTATTAGCCGCCAAGAATAACAGGCTCCCTATCCAGAGCTGTAAGAATACATTCTTTCCTTTGAATTCCAGTAGGTAACCCCACAGCAGCCAGTGAAGTTGGGTCCCCATCCAACATAACATGCAGGAGAGCCCTTGCCATTTTAATTTCATCTTACTCCACGGCATTACCACAGGTAACAAGCAAAAGAACCACACAAAATACTGCGCTGTAATTACCTGTTCAGGAGGAGGAGGAAATCAAAATCTTTGGTAAAAGTAATTGAAATCCAAAGTTAACTAAGGCCTGGCTGCAAGGGGCTGAAAAAAAAGGTGCAAGTAAGGTCTCAAGACTCGCCATGTGCGAAAATAGGTCCCTAATGAAGTGTTTGTTGCCTACAAAGGGAGGAACATGGATGGCCACTTCTAGTGCAAATTTAGTTAAGTTAGGCTTTGGAGTCTAGTCACTTGGCCATAGGATTCATATTTCAAACGGGACAGTATGTGTTCTCATTGAT
Source organism: Carnegiea gigantea (assembly GCA_029747015.1). NCBI lineage: Eukaryota > Viridiplantae > Streptophyta > Magnoliopsida > Caryophyllales > Cactaceae > Carnegiea > Carnegiea gigantea. The sequence continues at coordinate 172,175 of JAKOGI010000077.1, forward strand.
ATGGTACTTGAGATGAATGAAAAGTCCATTAGACAGAAATCATATAAAAGGAGCCAAAATGCTTGACTTTCAAGATAAAAGGACATTGTACTTACCTTATTGAAAGCTACAAATGCCACTGTCTGAGCCAGAAAGCAGAAAGGAAGATCCAACGCAAAGCAGAATATAAGAACCAACTGAACTGCAAACTGTGGCAAGAAAGAGACAAGTTTTTCCATTATTGACAATTCCCTTTCGTAATTGAGGTAGATATGGTAGAAGTATATAGAGAAATTGTGTCTTGGATCTGCACGAGTGAGATGGTAAAGCAATGCTTCATGCAGAAACTCCATGCCATATAAATAATAAAACAGGCCCGTACAGCCAAGGAAAATGCCACCAGATATCAATCCAAACAGGATCCTAGTGCCGGACAACATCCTAACTAGCACAGCGCAAAAAGTCCTGGGTTCTGTAGCATCAGAGCTTTGAGGCAATTCTACTTGACGAGAGCTCCATTTCATAAGCACAGCTTTCTGACCGGATTGGAGATATCGTGGATCAAGAACTAATACAAGAGGAAGTGCATATATAATAGGATATATCCTGAAGTGGACAATAAATCCATACCAAATCGCTGCTTGATACACTTTACCTGTCAAGATAGATGAAGAGAGAAGAATTTCAGATCAAAAATTTACCCCGGACAAGAAGTTTTTCAGGTAGCAAACTAAGCCCATATTTCGTACTTCACAGACACATACTTCAAGATTGTAATAATTTTAGGGGTTTAAAGTTGTTAAGTCACACTATGAAGTTATGGGAGAAGGTGATTGAGAGAAGGTTGCGGAAGGAGGTTTCGATTTCAGAGAACCAATTTGGCTTTATGCCAGGCAGATCTACCTTAGAGGCGATTTATCTCCTTAGAAGGCTCATGGGTTTGTACAGAGACAGAAAGGTAGATCTTCATATGGTGTTCATTGACCTGGAAAAAGCATATGATAGGGTTCCGCGTGAAGTGGTATGGAAATGCTTGGAAAAGAAAGGAGTGCCACCCTTATATATCCGAGTTATTAAGGATATGTACGAGGGAGGTAGGACGAGTGTTAGGACGCCAGGAGGGGTCACCAATGACTTCTTCGTTGGTATGAGCCTACATCAAGGTCCCGCCTTAAACTCTTTTCTTTTCACTCTAGTTATGGATGAACTTACAAGAGGGATTCAAGATGAGTTACCTTGATGTATGTTATTTGCAGATGATATTGTTCTTATTGATGAGACCAGACAGGAAATTAAAGTCAAATTGGAGCGATTGAGGCATACACTGGAATTTAGAGGTTTCAGAGTGAGTAGATCGAAAACGGAATACCTTCATTGTTATTTCAGTTGAAGGGTGGATGCGGGGGGAGAAGTCACCCTGGATGGGAGGTCGATACCTCAGGTCGATAAATTCAAGTACCTAAGCTCGATCATTCAGCGGAATAGGGATATTGACGAAGATATTAACCAGCGAATAAAGGTGGACTGGCAAAAATGGAAGTATACCTCAGGCGTGCTGTGTGATAAGAGAGTGCCCTTCGGATTGAAAGGCAGAGTCTATCGTATGGTAGTTAGACCGACTGTTCTTTATAGATCGGAATGTTGGCCTCTAAAAAAGACGCAGGTTCAAAGATTGATGGTGACAGAGATGAGAATGATTAGGTGGATGTGTGGTTATACGAGATTAGATAGGATTAGGAATGGTGTAATCAGGGACTTAGTTAAAGTAGCTTCCATCGACGATAAGATGAGAGAAACAAGACTCCGATGGTTTGGCCATGTGAAAAGGAGGAGTGTGGACGCTCCAATGAGGAGATGTGAGATGATCAACATCCTCGGAGGCAAAAGAGGGAGGGGCCGACCAAAGAAGAGTTTGGACGAGGTGATTAGAGAGGACTTGAAAGTTATCGATTTGACGGAGGACCTGACTCATGATAGGAAGCTGTAGCGGGATAGGATTAAGATTTTAGATCGCAGAGAGTCGACCTCGTAGTTGGCTTTTGGTTGCAGTGGCAGCGTGCGAGTAATGGTCTTTTTCGTACTTCGTGTTTCTTTGCAGGTAGTACTTTCGTTGGGCAAGAGGCACCGTTTGCTTACCCCTGATTGTTAAGGTATATTACCTTCCTCTGATTTATGGTTCTTATGTTGCAAAGCTCCAGCAACTTGTCTTTTTAATTTATCATAGTCATTCCTTACTATGTATCCTTAATTTTTCCAGTAAATGTTTTTTACAAAATGTTTCTTCTTTAAAATTTTTTTACAAATTTCTTTTTGTGGGTCTCTTGGAATCAACCTCTCTACAGGTAGGATTGCCGGTAGGGATAAGGTTGCCTACAGCTGGATCTCCCCAGACCCCGCAAAAGCAGAACCTACACTAGGAGGTGGTGGTGTTGTTGTACAGACACGCATAAAACTTAGATTTATGGAGTGAGTGTAGTGAATGCGGCTGACGTGGAGCATGGTTATCACAAATTTCATCACTTACTCAAGAAGACAACAGGTTTATATATTCTTATTGCTCAGTCACTAGCTCACTTATTGCTGGTTATTTGAATACAAGAAGGAGTTAGAGAGGGAGCTAGTGAATTACTTGCAAGTTCGAACCCAATTATTAGCAAACATTAGCCTCATCCTTGACAAATGATTTACTTTTCAAGGTTTTTTACATTGTTGGGCTGCGTCAGAGATCAGTTAACATAAATGAAGAAGCAAAGGACGACAACAAAACTGCCTATGTAATAATGACACATGGCAGAAAAATACCAAAAGAACTAGGATTATACCTCTCATAATACAAGTAATGATCCACAAGATCACTGCACAAACGATAGGTTCACAGTTCCCACGAGTTCCAATTGTGAAGGTAAATGGATTGAAGAGCCAGGCGATGACAGAATAAATGCACACATTATCTGGTACCCCACGTAGCTTCAGAATGGTGCGGATTAAATATCCAACTAGGAGATCTGCAAAGTATAGACATTGCCACTGAGATGACCACCAAAGGAAGTTGTGCCCCTCTACTTCCTAGCACATTCCAAACATCTGCAAGTGGCAAAATCACAATAGGAACAGAAGTGTTGACACAAATTATTCACCAGAGGCATGCATGGCACTTTGTTCTCAAAATGACAAACAACAAGAAAAAGGGGCATGCAACTCACTGCACATAAGTTGCAGAAAAAAGGGGGGGAAAAGAAGAGAGACAGAGAGAAACAAACAAACTAACTACATCAAAACCTTTCAGTTCCTGTTCTTCATTTTCTCTTGTTGGGGAGGATGCCGGGGAGGGGGGGGGTTGTGGTGGGGGGAGGGGTAAGGGTTGGTAATAACCGCAATTACAGAATTATGCATCAATCAGTCAAACATTAAGGATGAAATATCTGGCAAAGAAAGTGATATTCATGAGGCAACTAAAGTTTTGGGGCTAGGGATGACAAGAGGCCACAGCTAATGCTGCTTGAAATTATGATTCCACCATACCTGAAGCTGAGAAAAGAAATTTCCCCCATGAGCGGTGAAGAACAGCATTTGGTATGAGCAGGAAGGCAAGCAACGGTGAATATCGATAGGTGGTCCTCTTGAAAGGAGAGTCCCCTGAGGACATCAAGGCAGCAGCATCCGAGAAAACAAGGTAATCAACATCAGTGTACCTAACTTCCATATGAGAATCTTGCCAATCTCCATACAGGATCAAAAGTACACGTAAAATTGTTGAGAATAGGAGCACTGAACGAAAAGTAATCATCATGGTCTTCTGCATGGAACAAAAAAAGACCATCAGAGTGGGTGGGAAACTGGTAATTCGAATGTAATGCACATTACCACACTCTAAATATCAACTCAAAATTTTCCATTCGTTCATTAGCTCAAATTCCAGGCATTTTAGCTACATTTTCAGCTGTGTGTTACACAGACAAAAACGGAAAAACCAGTACAAAACTCACTGTCACTGCTTTCCAGGACTGCAGCTAGCATGGATCCAGAAACTTTCGACTACCGCATCTACCTATGGTATGAACAACATCACCATACATTTCAAATAACAAAAGTGAACCCAGATATATACCAAATAATGTGCAATTCTTTAGAGCTACAAATCAACATATTACACAACAGCATACGTGCACCATCAGATATCAACATTTAACCCCGTGATTCCCATTACACTTATTCCATTACTGAAACCTAATCAAAGATAACTGAATTTGGCACCACAAGCTCACTCACCCATTTCAACGTCAGACACTATCACGCATCAATAATCATAATTCAAAACCATGATTCCAATTAGCAACTATACCAACAGGAATGACATTAACCCAAAATACGAAGATTGAAAATTGAATTTGACAGGCGACAGAGCGCTTAGTCACTTACTAATCCCACATATGAAATGCATAATAGAATTGCTTGATTACATAATTCAGAAAAACTAACCCAGTTTAGAAACAGATTTATTTACTATGAAAGGAAGTAAGAAAAGAAAGAAATCAAAACAATAATCTTGAAATGGTTACTTGAAATCCTAACCTTCCAAAGTGGCTGAATTAATGATGCCTGACCGGAAAGATTCCGGCCGTGGTTTGTCAGTACCGACTAAGCAACTGTGTTCAATGTCTGGATGCCCGCGGTGACGATGTATTGCCGGAGAAGTTGCCGGAGCCCAGATCAAGATCCGAGTTGGGGAGGGGGAGAGAGAGAGACTAGTTTCAGGGAGTTATCTTGAGGTGATAGAAAATTTTACAATAGGCCGTTAACATTGACTGATGACAGTTTGGGCTGGAGTTTGGGCTTTGATTTGGTGTCCAACCAAACAGAACATCGGAGTTCACAAATTTGAGGTTTTTTTTTTTGGATGCGCCATCTAATTCTTTTGGCTCTGTTGGGTAAAATTAGCTGTTTAGATCGCGAATAGCAGTTTAGATAGTAGATAACTATTTACATAACATATAGTATTTCTAATTTAGCTATTAGAGGATAACTGTTTAGATGAGCGATTGAAACTAATGTGTTTGGTAAATTTAGCTGTTATGCTAGCTAATTAATGTAAATTGACATAAAAGAATATAGATAATTTCCAAAGATAAAATTTTTAAAGGATATTTTTTGCCTAAAAAATATGAAACGCTACTTTTAAATGTAAAACGTTAATACTATTAGCTTTTCAAAAATGCTACTTAAAATGATAAACGCTACTTGAAATGTTAGTCAAAATACTTGTTTACCAGACACTAAAGATTAACTAATTAGTGTATTGATCTGATCAAAACGCTAAACGTTATCCAAAACGTTCTTGCCGAACGCGACCTTTGTCTGTATGGCTGGCTTGGCTGCGTCTACGTTTCATTTTATATGAAATTGAGTAACTACTAACTTATAAAAATAGAGTTTTTCCACCATAGATTTCATCCATTAGTTCATTTATTAGAATTGAACCTGACAAGTCCCAAACACAACAACATACATTCGTAGTTTCTTATTTGTATGTGTTCGTCTGTCATGCTTGTTTGCTAATCATCACATGCTCAATTAAATAGAAGCTCAATTGAGATTCACACTGCATGCTGTAGTTGCATAATTAAGTGAGAATCAAACTTCATAGAATCAATTTTGCTATGAACATATCATGACACTATAGAATATTAGAATCGACCTCTCTGAGAGTAGGGACGTTTGAAGGAGTAAGACTGTCTACATCTCAATCTTCCCAGACTCGCGTAAGTGGAATTTACATTAGAAGGAGTAGTTGAATATCATATGACACTATGAGGACTACTTATGTGTTTTATGTCAAATTGTTAATAGCCTTTTGTTTCTGTTATTGGCCTTATTTGGCAAACAACTATTAGTTGTTAGCTGTTTTTATTTGTTATTAGTTGTTAACTGTTTCAATGAGCTATTTTTTTTAAACAAATTGTTCGATAAAATTAGCTGTTTCTAAAATATATATTTGATAAAATTACATTTATGCCAATATCTCTCATTTACCACCAAAAATGAATTTTTCAATTAGTTGGTCACTTATTTCTTTTTCATATGAATTAAATTTACCGATATGTGTACATTACCTTCACTCATATAATCTCATTTTATTATTAGTTATTAAATCTTCTTATCAATTTATACATGACTTATTTTTTTAATCTAATTTTCTTTTCAATCTAAATTAAAATTTATGTGATGTTTAAGACCCGCAACACAACCTTATTATGTTCACTTGAAAACTATTTGTTATTAGTTTAACTTTCTTTCAATATGAATTGATTTTTTTGAAACGGGGATAAATAGAAAATTAAAATTTACATTACATTTTATATTACAATATAAAATTAGCAAGAATTAATGATTATATGTTTTTATCAATCACTAAGATAAATTATAAAAGTATGATTACTATAAATCATTATTGAATTTGAATTTGAAGAAGTAGATAAAAACTTAGAAGAGAGAATATAAGACAATATATTGATTTTGTTTATGATATTTAATCAATGACAATTTAGTCATTTACATTAAAAACCCAAATGACTAACCTAAAAAATTTACAAATGTTAGCAGTGTTTGGTTGTTAGCTTTTTCAATGGCTTTTTGATAGAAAATAGCTTTTTAGGACTTCTTGATTGTTTCGACCTAGTCAAAAAAGCAAAACTAGTGTTTGGTAAACAGCTTTTTATAATAGCTTTTCGTAACAACTTATAAAAAGCTAACTTGGGTAGCTTTTTACAAATAGCTGTTTGTTTAAATAATAAAACTATCCAAAACTTTATTAAAATTACAAGTTGTATCATTAATTCTAACAGAGAGTTCTTTTTTTTTTTTAATAGTTGAATGTAATGTCAATGTTTGGTACTTATGCTTTAGATTATTTGGTCATTCTCTCCCTCTGCACAAAGAAAAAAGATACTTGAAAAGATTAAAATAAATAAAAAAATTATATAAAATTCAACTCACAACAAAAAAATTATCAAACGAATAACAAAACAAGGTTGTAACGCATGGGCATAGTAATGATAAAATATAAATTGAACAGAGAATAAGATAAATAATGAATACAAAACAAGGTTCCCAGGATTAAATTAATTTTAGATATGGCATAAATTTAATTCATTTTGAAAAGAAAATAAACTTGTCAACAAATAAAAATTCATGTTCAATTAAAAAGTAATATAAAGAAAGGGCATAAATGAAATTTCAACAAACACCCTTCTCAGAAGCAGCTAATTTTACCAAACACCTTTCTTAGACACAGTTGATTCAAACAGCTAACACAAATAGTCAATTCAAGCAGCTAACAACAAATAGCTAATAGAAACAGCTAACAGCTAATTGCCAAACAGGGCCGTTAGCTTTTTGAAAAATGGCTTTTTGGAGTGAAATTTTTTTCCAAAAAATGATTAACCAAACCCAAATAGGTGTTTGACTTAGTCAAACATTCGATACCACCCAAAAAGCTATTTTTAAGCAAAAAATCATCCACAAAACCATATACCAAACATTCCCATTGGCTTCTAATACTTCCATTTGAAAGAAGACTTCTTGGTGAATTATTCTTTCTAAAGAAGGGAAGGATTAGGAGAGCAGCTACCCAGGAAATATCCGCTATGAAGAAATTAAACTGCTTCCCTTCAAATGTCGATTTCTTCAGGGACACGAGCTTTTCCTGAATAGACATACTGCATTTCCTCCTTCCAGGTCTGCCAAGGGGATGGGGGATGCAGGCATTAGCTTGGTTCAAGACTATTTGATCAACTGGAAATCAAGATTTCAGATTGAATTTAGAGAAACTTACTTCATGCCGGATTGATATCCGCAGATTAGGAACGTTGGTCTTGTGAATGTCGTTTCCTGCTGGGCCTCTAAAGAAATATTTGTTTCCGAGCCAATGCAACTGTTATGATGACCAGAAATAGAGTTAGAGATTATACAAAGCGAGTAAGGGCATCTGCGCGTTGATAAATATTTTATCGTGTGACCAGACCGTATGTTTTGCCTCAAAGTATGCATGTGTCACAACTATCCGATATGACACTCAAATGTTGTACTCATTCGTGCAGAAGTGGTGAAAAGTAGCTTTTCTTACCTCTGCGGCATGGGAAAAGCCAGACTGGTAGACAGAATTACTAGCTATCTCACATAAGTCGCAAGAACTGAGCTTCCACACCTGTAGGGAAATGGATCATAAAGCCAGAAAATTTTACATTTGATCACATGTTCATTTGACACGAAGCACACCTGAGCAGCAACGCTGTACTCTTCAACAAGTGCCTCCTTTGTCAAATGAATTTGTGAACGATCATCAGACGACAATGAGACATTTAGCCCCTTCTGGAAGAATACAGGCAATGGGTTGCGATGATAGTCAAGAAAGAGCTGGTTGTTGCTCAATGGAGACATAGCAAGTCCGATCTGTTAAGTACAGATTAAGATTACATGTGCTGGAAATTACTGAGTGGAAGGGCAATCTTGCATAACTGCATCATTTTTCTGTCAGGAAACCCATCAGCGTACTCTCACCAAACTAGTTCAATAGTTCACCCAATCACCCCTAGAGCTAGCAAACTCATATGAACGGGATTATTTGGCCCAACCTCCCCAGAATCAGACCTAACCCGGACTTGAAATTAGGCAACAAAATTTTGACAGGAACCGAAATTGAAAACTGGTTCTAACTGAGCCGATGCAAAATTTGTCCAACCAATTACCAATGTCAGTAACATTTCTTTAATTTAGGGCCTGTTCTTTTCGTGGGTCAATCCACATTTACTAACTTCAACCCACTTCAACCTATTTCAACCCACTTGAAAAAAAAAATACCAACTTCAACCCACTTCAACCTACTTCAACCCATTTCAACCAACTTCAACCCACCCCCTTCATAATTTTAATAATTTGTAAAGTATCATATGGGATTTAGGGCTTGTTATTTTCGTGAGTGCATTGGGTGGGGAAAAGGGTGAAGTCGATTGAAGTAGGTTGAGGTAGGTTGAGGTAGGCTGAAGTTGGAATTTTTTTTGAGGTGGGTTGAAATAGATTGAATTAAATTAAAGTGGGTTGATGTAGGTTAAAGTGCGTTGAAATTGGTATATTTTGTATGTGGTGGATTGAAGTGGGTTAAAATAATGAGAATGAAACTAATGTGTGATAATTTATGAAGTAATCGAAATTTTGTGAAATTTTTGTGCATTCTTTTTTATTTTTTATTTTTTATTGTTTATTTTTTATTTTTTTACTTTATATTTTTTTATTTTTATTTTTATTTTTATTTTTTATTTTTTATTTTTCTTTTTTTGATTTTTGATTTTTTATTTTTTAATATTTATTTATTATTTATTATTTTTTATTTATTATTTTGTATTTTTTACATTGTTTGTTTTATTTTTTACTTCTTATTTTTTATTTTTTAATTTTAATTTTAATTTTTTGAATAAAAATTAAAAATTAAAAATTAAAAAAATAATAAATTACAAAATAATAAATTACAAAAATAAAAAATAAAAATAAAAAATAAGAACCAAGAAATTAAAAAAATAAAAAATAAGAAATAAGAAATAAGAAATAAGAAATAAAAAATAAGAAATAAAAAATAAAAAATAAAAATAAAAACTACAAATAAAAAATAAAAAATAAAAATAAAAAATAAAAAATGAAAATGAAAAATGAAAAATAAAAAAATAAAAATAAAAATAAAAATAAAAAATAAAAAATAAAAAAAATAAACAATAAAAACAATAAAAACAATACAAAATAAAAAAATAAAAAATAAAAAAAGAAAAAAAGAAAAAAAGAAAAAAGAAAAATAAAAAATAAAAAAGATAACAAATGAAAAATTAAAAATTAAAAATTAAAAATGAAAAATAAAAAAATAAAAAATATAAAGTAAAAAATACAAAATACAAAATACAAAATACAAAATAAAAAAATAAAAATAAAAAATAAAAAATAAACAAAAATTTCACAAAATTTCGATAACTTCATAAATTATCACACATTAGTTACATTCTTATTATTTTAACCCACTTCAACCCACCGCATATAAAATATACCAACTTTAACCCACTTCAACCAATATCAACCCACTTCAACCTATTTCAACCTATTTCAACCCACCTCAAAAAAAATACCAACTTCAACCTACCTCAACCTACTTCAACCTACTTCACCCTTTTACCTATCCTATTTACCCATGAAAAGAACAGGCCCTTAATGGGCAAAATGACCCAATCTAAAACCCATCCAACCCACATCTTCCCCCAGCCTGTTCTGACCTGATCAGAAATCCACCCAGCCGAGAATTGGTTTGCCAAGCATATTTGTAACACCCATTTTTCCTTAATAGCTTTAATTAATTGCACTTTCGTAGTCCAGATGGAAAGTCATAAGCTTGGGAGACCTTCAAGCTTACGTGAAAAGGACAAAAGCTGAAGGGCAAACCTGAGCAAGACAGTACAGGAGCTTTCCGCAAATTGATTCCATGCAATATATTGTGGCACAAAAGGAATCCCGCAGCCAAATGGTCAATATCGTCAGCCTATGAAAGACAAAATATCCGAAGCACATTCAGCTTAAACTAGCCATCATTACAATGAGAACGCACAAACAGAGATGAAAAGAGGAAACGACCTCTCCACAATGAGGCCGAAGTTTGATTGTTGGCAATCCTTTCGATTCACGCAGCTGAGGAATGTATAGAGATTAGAGAAGTTAAACTTCCAACAAAGGTTAAGTTAGCAACAATATGAAGGCCTAGAGAAGATTTGCGACGGCTGAAAGAAACCCACATTCTCCGAGAAATGTACAGGAATATTGAAAGGAGAATGGACAAGGAAGTCTTGTCTCTTTTTTGCTTTTCATTTTCAGGTACTGACGCGAAATTAAGAGCAAGTATTTCAAGTCAGATGCACTTATCAACCGAAGTCAAGCCTGATTTTTCACTAGTATGAACAGCAATACACATTCTCCAAGCATCAGTCAAGTGCTAGGAGGAGAAACCTTGTTAAGGGTGAACAAATTCGCATAGCAGTAATATGTGTAGTATGAGTAGGCTGGATTGAATTCATTAGTCCACTCAGCCGGTGTCGGCATACGCTTGGTTGGGCGTCTTTCAGGTTTGCTCTCATCATCCACAAGATCAAAGCCAACAACCTGCAAGAGAAGAATTATATTAGATTAAGAAAAAGAAACATTTCATGAAGACTGCACTCATAATAGAGACAATTTGATTTGATGATCCACACGTGTCTAGCAAAGCAAACTTCATAACAGAAGCAAATTACACCACATAAAAGGGTCAGAATGAGATGCAAGTTCATATATTGTTGCCCACATCCATTCTCCACTGTCTCATCCCCTTAATCAATCATCCAGAGAAGGCAATGGAGCAGGAGGGGCGATTTTCATGGAGTTAAATTTTCAAGCTCTAGCCTGTATACAATTCAATAATTTCTGGTGCCATTGGAGCGCTACCAGAAGGGGGAAGCAAGGAAGCCGAAATCAAATATCAATTAAGGAAGATTTCAAAATAAGACATCAGAAACATCAATAACATTCACATCCCAAAGTTAAATGCCAGGGAGGAGAGAACAAACCTGCATTAAGAACACATGTAGCTGAGGATGAGAATGGGGATCAACTGTAACCTCAAAGAGTGGAATGAATATATTATCTATGATGTTCTGAAAGGAGATAACAATTCCCATATTCCTGTAAACATTGTACAGCCTTGGAAGCCGGAAAAAGAATTAGACATTGGTTACAAAAATTATCGCAGAAAAGACTGCTGATACTTGAGCACATAGCAATGTAAAGAAGCACAGACGGGAGCTAGGTTACATGGAACAGAAGAATCATAACCGATAGTTTAACAGCACCCAACATGGATCCTGCCTAAGCAGGGTTTAAGGAGAGTCAGATGTAAGCAACCCACCTGCGAACACATAAACTAATTCCAAGAGACCCAAAAAAATTGTGATCATGACCTATAGTCACACGCAATGATAACAAGCAGAACATTTCAGCCTGCAGAAGCCTGGATCTCACGGCAGCACCCGCTGCTAAAACCATATATAATACTCAAATTCAACAAAGCACACATTTTGTACAGCTCACTGTCCGAAAGCCCATTTTTGCGGCCTAATTTGCTACTAATTTCTATCATACTCAGCTGCAGATCCGGTGTTTGAAAAGTGTTTGCTGGTCTTGCAATTCGCTGAAACTAGATCTCACCAGACAATGCGAGCACTTCTAGCATTTGCTAGATGTGACTGCTTTAAATTTCACAACTAACCTAAGATAAAAGGCTGGCACATGAGGGGGAAGAAAAAGCCCACACAGTCGCACCAACACCATAACTGAATACCTAATATTTTTTAAAAAAAAAAAATACAACTACACACCTGAATTAACCAGACAGCATTTTCACTGTAGATCTCATTGTTAATAAACCAACTTGCCAGCTGGTCCCACTCACTTTGCTTCCTTCCATATATTGAAATCCTATACTCTGCCATCTGCAAAAATACAACAAACATAGCTAGTTTCTTAAACAGGAAAAGAATTTGATAAGCAGATCAGCATCCCAAAAAATGATATCATCAATATTTCCATTTCTGGGTAAGCACATTGCTCTTTTCATCCTGCAAAGATCCTTTCCACAATCTAGAAGTATCAAGAGTTGGAGTCAAACCTGATATTTGCTTGCTTCAAGATCGGATAAAACTTCTTTTGTTACTTCTGCCAGCAGACGTCCTACAGAATAGGAGAAACTTTAGCAGCATGTTCCATTTTATTGAACCCCACAGCACTATGAAGTGGGGGATAATATTTGCAATCTTTAGCAAAGCTTTTTGTATCCCAACTAGTTAATAACATGCATTGAAAGCAATGTACTTCAAGATGCTGTTTTGAAGTGCAAATATAAATTCTAATGAAGCAGACGGTGTTTAAGTAGTCAAGCCAATAAAGAGCTGACAGAGATCGCACTCATGCCTTGGATAAGATTGTCCTGCTTCAAGAAGATTTCTCTGAGTCGACTTTGACCACAAGGGCTATACTTGAGATTGAATTTGTCAAATCGATGAAAGGTGCTCTTATCAGCATGGACATCCAGCAGATCAACATTCAGATCATACATTAAATGTGATTGCAAGTTAAAGAGTACGAATAAACAGAAGACACAAATATTAGCCCTTGAAGGGTAAAATTAGCCCTTGACAGGTTTTAAAAAAAAAAAAAAGCACTATGGAAGACACAAACTTGACGTACCCTGTCAAGCCCAAGCTCTCAAAAACTTCTTTTAGTGTTAGGTACTTTCCATCTCGAAAAATGACAACCCATGAAATTGAACATGCCATGAACAACGAAGCAGTAGAAAAATAAAATGTAACTTTTTGACAGCTTTGATCAACCAAATTTCGTTGGGACAGGACAATCTTGTTGTAAGGCAGGTAACATTTTCTAAGGCAACAAGGTCAGATACTGTCATATTGAGGGGAAACAAAAAAAACCATACCTCATCAGGCTCCTTTCTTAGCTTGGACTTTATAAACCTGAGCAGATGCTTTTGATTCATGCAAGTTGAATGGTGGATATGTGTATCGACTTTCCTAATGTTGTAAAAATCACGATGTGGTGCACCTTTCTGAGCCAGAAATTCCCTATCTGCATTTACTAACAGATAGAGGCGAAATTTCTGCATGGTTTTAGGGTTCAGATGTATGTCATCATAAGCAGAAGGAAATGGCATGAGCTGGACAAAAACAAAGCTAGAAACATTACCTCCTCAAGGAACCGCAACCGGTGATAGCATGCAGAATTGACATTTCCGCTGGAAATGACCTTTAGTATATGATGCACATCGGTGAATAATTTAGGTGCACTTGCAACAGGGAAAAGTTCCGTAGTGTCTGAAATATGCCCAAATAACAAACCAGCAGGACTGAAACCTAATTATTCTTAGAAACAAAGCTGCTGTTCTTACCATTTTTACTTACGTAAACATGTACAAGACCATCTTCCATTCTAAAGTCATGCTGCTTAGAAACAGAACCAACATTAGCATAAGGAAATACAGAAGGCTGCAGTTAGTTCCATCTCCTAATACTAACAGGAGCAACAGCACACAAAAGATGTAATGTATTGAATGTATCAATAAGGTAAAAAGAACTCACATCTGTCTTCTCAACAGGACAAAAGCAAAATGGGTCATGGTTCTTTCCAGATTCAGTAGCATCTAATGGCTGGTTCCATGGAGCTACTTCTTCCTTGTAAACGTAGGCCTGCCGGAGTTCCAAACACTCACGTAGCATTCTTCTGACTTATTCCTCTTCCACATTCAACAGCTCTATTCACAAGTCAGATCATATCAGTCAAAGAAGGGAACAAAAAGGCTAACTCCCACAAAACAGACACATCAAAACAAAGTGAAAGCAAGACAGAAAGTTGGTGAATCCTATTTGTCTCAATGAAAAGTAGCATTTTACACAAAGGAAATAAGCATGACATTGAGTAAGGCAATTCTTTCTTTTTGGCCAAAAAGCTCTCCAAAATGCTAAAATTCATAATGGGATTTAAAACAGATGAAGCTAAAATGTATAATCCAACTAGATGTTGGCCTGGCCTATTCCAAAAAGAGCCCCTGAGCTCAAACACTCTTTTGACAGACTTTCTATAGTAACATTTGTGGCACCTCTATTTGAGTAAGAGACATCAAAACAACTCAGCATCTTATGATCCATAGGCTGCTTGATGATCAGGACTAGCTAACACTATAACTTTGTATAATCGGGGCTTTTGCAGTGACTATCACTAACACTGCGTTAAAAACTGGAGCAAAAAATCAAGAAATCATGATTCTTTGCTGAAGACATACCAGGAAGTAAGCAAAACTTATTCCCAATATCTCAGCTTACAGAACGCTGGAAACAGTAAAATCATTTCAGCTTCAACACTGTGAAGGAAATTATTTCCATAAGCATCTCAGGTTGGACATTGCAAAATACAAATAGTTACTGCAGGAGAGACATGAAGCTGACTATATATAGTCTGTACAAGACATCTCAACTGAAGGGTTGACTCCGTACTCTACCTCATAATAGAATCCTAATTCTTGTACAATGCTCAGAGAAATAAAACCCTCCTCCTCAACTATCTTCCTTTTTATTTTATTATGTTATTATTTGACAGTTTTATCCTAATTCATTTCCAATCTTTCAGAGTTTATTGCAGTTTACAGTTCCTTGTAAGATAGATAAGTTCATCTTTGGCAGACAGAGAGCCATACCAAATACACAAAGATAATTCAAATTCAAACCAAGCAAAGAATGTGAAAATCCATAACTGAAATGGTAAGCTCACCAGGTATAGCAGCTTTCAAGGGTCGCATGGTGTCAACAGTAAAATCATTGCCGTCATTAGTTAGAGAGATATGTAGCGTTGCATTTGCTGGCAAATCCAAAATAGCTTTTTGCTCATAAGCAATAAAACCTGACTTCTGGTTTTTCATACCATTCGTGTAGTCACATTTAACTGGGGAAGAGGATGACTCTTGAACTGTTAATTTACCATCCTGTAAATTCATCAAAAGCAAAATGAATGTTCACCAACCGTCCATAAAACATGAGGTTGCTATTAGAAGGAAGAGCCTCAAATAGGCCAACAAAACATGCCAGAACAATAATGGTCCAATGGTGAACTTTCATTTCAGAATATACTTGATGGGTCAACCACAGCTCTGGTATGACTCCCTTAACTTTCTCACAAAACTATCTTCCAGCAGTTTGCCTTACTTATCAAGTAGAACAGAAACATTTATTCAAAAATCTCATGGCATTGTATAGATCTGAACATACTTAAAGTGATAGAATAAGCATAGTAGTTCTCTTAATGTTGTTCTGAATCTAGAAGGACAGTAATGTTGCTGCATTACCTAGACCAATTTTAATTCAACAAGGACTTTGTCTTATGAAATAATAAACATTAAGCACAGTAGTTTACTATAATTGTTTAATTCGCTGCATAATTACCAATATTATTACCCCACTAAAAATACGAAAATGCAATGAAGTTCAAAGAGGAAGCTGACTATCGATACCTACATGCGATGTTGTGCTTTACTCATTAGATTTGTAAGCTTGAGCTACGATTTAACAAAACAACATTATCATGCCTGTAAATATAGTCACCCAATACTTACAGAAAGAGTGGAATTATTGTTCTCTTGGACAGATCTTGTATCCCCCATCTGAAGCTCTTTTCCTTGCCCACTAGAATGTACTGATTTTTCCAACTGATTTCCATCTATAGTTTGTGCAGCAATCCTTGTACTGGAATCAGAGGGTGTTAATGAGCTACCAACCCCTGCATCCAGAAAAATAACACATAAGAACCTATACTACAATGAAGCATTGTAAAGAAGCAATCCCTTGAAGAGAATGATTTTGGGAGTCAACCATCAAAATCTAAAGCTACTAGCTAAAATAGTTGAGATTTGATCTAAGCCTAAAATGTTATAGGACCAATTTACTAAACCCTGATTCTCTTCCCCCACTTACGCAATGGAGATTAACTCACAAAACTGTGCTTTAAATGCTACAATAACTCTTCCTCTGACTAAATTGAAATTGCGATTGCTAGCAGGGAGTTTGTCCACCTAGACTGTACATTGTACTACAGCAATATTCACCATTTTAACCCAGAGTTGGATAAGAAGAAAACCGCAACATCAAGGAGTCAAGGACTCATCAATCACCTCACAAGGTCTCAATTCCCCCAGTGAGCATACAGCACATTTTGGTTATCTGGAACTAGGTAGGAATGCCGATTAAACACACTCCACAACCCCCCCCCCAACCCCAAAAAAAAAAACAAAAAAAAATAATAATGAAATAGAGGAAGAATAACAGAATCATGGTAAGATCAGTAGCATGTAGTAATAAATAGTTCTAATCCCATACTGTTCATCACCATAAAGGGAAGGGCATAGGCACTATTCAAAACCGTTTACACAAATTCAAGCTTCTCGCAGCATAAACTATTTTTTTCAATTTTCTTGTTAAAAACTATAATCCACTCTGAAAGGACGAATGAGTTGCCCACGTATCACAATGTTTTGGCCTTCCTTTCAAGGCTTCAAGCCGTCAACGATAATCTTCCCTTCCTCAGATACAGCATGCTCATCAACATATCATACGTTACGACAGAGTTCACAGCCCAAATACCCAAAAATGCTCACCCTACATCAGACCATGGTCTTTGTTCGATGAAGCAGGATACAAATATCACTTCTTTTTTTCAATCACAAGAGATCCTTTCTCCCACAACCCCCCCCCCCCAACCAAAAAAAAAAAAATCCAAGGAATCCTCAAGTGAGTACGATTGATAACACACTACAGCTAAAAACCAAGGATTTTTTTTGGGGGGGGGGGGGGGGAGGGGGGGGGGTTAAGAAAACAGTCAAAACAATAGAAACAAACAGGCTGAAAATTACAATGAGCATCTCTTAAAACCCTCTGAAGCATGGGCAAGTTAGGTTTACTCAGAGCGGAAGACAGCGGACGAGTACCGAACCCAACTGGGTTGTCAAACTCTAATTTAGAAGAATCATCTTCAAACCAATCATTAGATAATCCCACATTTGGAACAGAGGAAGAAATCCTATAACGCTTTATGAAATTCAAGCTGTCCTCTCCTCTTCCTCCGCCACTTTCTCTGTCCTCCTCCTCCACATCAAACCCTTCATAGCCACCAAAACCCTCTTCTTGTTCTTCCCCATCTCCGGCCATCAAGTGATCACCCACTCCGGCGGGTGTGCGGCCGCGGATTTCGATGAGGTGGCGGAGGACTTGATCGACGCTGCGCTTGTGGATGAAGAAGGCGAAGACTGCCACGAGTGACGCCCCGAAGAAGGCCGCCATCGCAAGGTGCAGAGGTGATGCAGATGAGAATGACGATGATGGGTCCATCTCCATGGTGTGATTCTTTCTGGGTTTTGGTTGATTCAATCGAAATGGGGTTGCTTGCAAACCAGAAAAAGGTGGGGTTTTGACAAGATCCCCTCGTCTGAGAAGGTGGGTTTATAGCGTTGCTGTGATTGAGTTCTTGTAATCCTGTGCCTATGCTTTGACAATGGTGAGCTTCAAGACTCAAGAGCTGCGTGCTGCTTTGACAATTGCCAGGTTTCAATATCACCACCAAAGCCAGCAGTGTGTGTTTCTTTTGGACTTCATTAATATAAAGCCAAGACAAGAGGCATAGCCATACAACTGTCCCAATCACCTTAGAAATGTCGAAACTTATTTCTAGTACGACTTTTTTCTCATTAAGAGAAGGAAGAGGTAGGAAAGAGGCTTTAATATTACTATAACAGCAACTGATATTATATGTAAATACATATGAACAAACTGCTCGCATCGACTCAACTTACAACACAAGACAGCCTAATTGCTCAAAGTCCATAACCAACCACATAGGGCAAAAGTCCTTACAAGATACCTTGTAACTCCGAGATCAGAGACACAACGCAACATCACAGATCAGAGTCATGCCTGCTTGCCAAGCACAGCTCATGCAACTCATTCAGAAGCCATTCCTCGCCTGTATGCCCACCGAGGACCAACACCCGCGTCCCACCCACCACGCAGGTGCTGTGGCCCCATGCAAACTTCGGGGCATGACCGGGAACATTCAGGATCCTCCATGACGGTTTCTCCTCTGAAGGGTCGATCAGAAACAGCTGAGAAGAAGAATGCAGGCCAGCAATTGAACCACCAAATATAATGATCCTGCCACACGGCATGCTCACAGCAACATGATCAAGCCTTGGAGGAGGAACTACACTGCCTTGGCCGCCCACCCCTGCAAGTGTTCCGCAATCTAATTGCCTCCATCGTGGATTCTCGTTTCCTATATCGATAGTGTAGGCCTCCCCAGATCGCAACCTCAGCGACCCGCTCTTCACCATTCCCCCAAACATGAATATCTTCGTCCTCCCATAAACAGACAGTGAATGTCCTAATCTAGAGGGTGGGGCCCATGAAGTAGGTATTTCTCTCCAAGCAGGCCGGTCTGTTGCAAGATCGAGCAAATACGTGTCACTAAGGAGCTCCCCGGAATCTGTGCATCCTCCAGAGACGACCAGCTTGGACCCATCTATGGTGCAGGAGCTATGCCACGACCGGCGGACAGGAGGGGTACCACCAGATATTTCTCTCCAGGTTGGCTGTTTGGCATCTAAGTCGAGGACAAAGACATCATTTAGCAATCCTTGCCTCCCATACCCGCCAAACACAACGAGCCAGGACCCATTAAGGCATGAGAGTGTGTGGCCCCACCGTCCTGGAGGGGATGATTTGACACTCACACGTCGCCACTCTGGGCGTTCAGCATCAAGGTTTAGAACAAAGGTGTCATCCATTGGCTGCATATCGACCCCCTCCCCACCAAACAGAACAAGTCGGTTCCCTGCTGCACATGCACTGAAATTGCATCGTGATGGCTCAACTGCTCCCCCAACTGTAAACTTCCTCCAACAAACAGCCTCAAGAGTTGTGAGTTCCCTGGCCAAGCGAACCCAACCCAACTTCTTTGTCATTAACTCCAAATTACCTATCACTTC
The DNA here is from genome assembly GCA_029747015.1 of Carnegiea gigantea. NCBI lineage: Eukaryota > Viridiplantae > Streptophyta > Magnoliopsida > Caryophyllales > Cactaceae > Carnegiea > Carnegiea gigantea. Next base: position 191,805 of record JAKOGI010000077.1, read on the forward strand.
TCTGCCCCACAAATTCTGACAGACCATCTTCCTTACGTGCTCATTTTTTGTTAACTGGTATATCCTTCTGCAAACCGACCCAATGGATGCCACGTCTCTTGGAGTCAGGCGTGATAATATGCTGTGTGCCAGGACCTCATCAGATAGTTGGAGAATTCCACAGGGTTCTCCTCCTTTTGTAGAGTGCTCATCTGCACCGTCTAATTGATGACCACATGTCTGTTTGAAAACTGGGTAGGATACATGGTTTAGGTTTACTTTTGCTTCTGAAAATATCTGGATGCCGATGACATGTGTGACCGCACCATCATCTGCATGTATTGGTTGAAGCCTCAATCTATTCACCAGGGGAGTACCATCCTTTCTGAAATTGAGAAGCTCTCCCTGGAACTCTACTCCATCCTCAAGACATCTTCTGATCTCAGAAACAACAACAGGATCCACCAGAGGATGTCTTCTTTGCGCGTGAGGGTCCCTGTATTGCAAGAACCGACTGGAAAAGACGAGTTGCAGTGGAAGTCAATGCAATCTCTAGAAAAATTGAGCAGGAGTATTAATCATATAGCTGAACTTAGTATATAGATAAATACACCTGTTAGTCACCTCACCCCAGAGATTGTAGGCACAAAAAACGAAGATGGCATAGAGACTGCAATTTACAATGATAAAACTGCATGAAGCACACAGCAGACATCAAACTCCAAGGAAGGGTGCAAGGTGCAACTAAGTGAAGCTTGAGAAAATGCAATTACACAGGAAACAGACATCTTCCTCAGAAGTAAATGTTAAGGTAGGTTACCCAAAACAGCTTCCTAATGTCTAATTGCAACCTGGATCTCCTCAACTGGTTATGCACAAATTAGAGACAGGACAACGTCTGATTGCTGACCATCATGATCCAGGAAGATTCATTAAAAATAATTTTTAAATCACACAATTAGCAAATATAAGACTAGATCAGGAGCTTGACCGGTTTATTCATTCCGCTATTCCTAAATAAGAGCTGACATCTTACCACTTACGTCTGTTCTCTTGATGCCTCGATTGGCACAATGGCACAACCTCATTTGCTTTGAATGAAAGAATTGCAATACCAACAAATGCAGCAAATCAGAGCAAACGGATTCTATACATAGTGGCTTTCCTTTCATACATGTAGCCTTGCCTTGGGAACCGATTTTAGCATACCATAAACCCTTAGCACATATTCAGTATTCCACCCAATCCATCTCCCAAATGAGAGGGTCACATTTTGGAGATGGAATGGTTTATGCTTCAAGGAATGGCGAAAGGAGCACTTGGAGTGTTTTAATTATCAACTCTTTACACTTGTGCTTCTTTAATAGCTCAAGGCAAGACATATTGTTGACTAGAGAACTTCAACTACCACATAGGAGGAGTTCGACCACTCAAAAATTTTGCCCAACATATTGGCAAACCTCTACAATCTCTCCTTATCAACCTATACTTCGCTACCACGAGATCGACATTGGTTGTTGTTTTACAAAGCAAACGAACGTTGTCTAGATTCCATCTACCCCAACAGCCCCACTAATTTTCTTCCTTCCATTTAATTCATCCATGTCCCTGAAACCCACCTCTCCTCTAAACCCCCTCCCGCCAAAACCACCACCACCCAAAATAAATTTTTTTTTAAAGAAAGGAACCTTAAATATCTCCTAGAAAGAACAATTTCAGATGTAAACAAATGTATGACAATGAAAACACATTCGCATTCTTTTCCCTGATATTTTCCCACTAGTCAAGTTGAATTTAGCAAAGTAACGATAAAAAACTCAGGAGAATAATCAACAGTTGCATATCAGACTCCCACCAATTGAATCAGTGAACCATAGCCAAAAATAAGTACACAAAAAAATCATCCAAAAACATATACATTAGTGCATAATCAAAAATCAACTGCAATGAATTAAAACTGAGAAGAATTACTAACCAATTACGACCAAGGATTTCATTGGCGCGATACCCAGTGAGGATCTCAAACGTGGCATTGACATAAATGACGGGGAAATCAATCTCAAGCGCATCACAAACAACAATCGATGTCGGAGTTGAAGGTGGATGGTAAAAGCAATTGAACGAGTAACTTTCTCTGCCCTGCGATTGCTTCAATTGAGTCTCCCTCCCATCATCATCTTCATGTGATCCTTTGACGCTTTCTCTCTCCTTCTTACTGAATTTGGCCCTCTTTCCTGCCCTCCTCTTCCCTGATTCATCTTCCACCGCCATACTCTCTCTCTCTCTCTCTCTCTCGGCTCTCTTCAGGTTTGGCAATGGGGTTTACTGTGTACGGAGGATCCAGCAATATCATCATAATGTTGGACCGTGCTGCCGAAACTGCCCCTGGTGGGTCCATACGAAAATGAGAATGTGCACTTGTAATTGGTGTAAGATGGTAATTTGGTTTGCATGTACTAGGGGCAAAGTTGGGATGACGGGAGTCCAACGTGGGTGTAGTGACAACCACGTGTCCGAATGATATTTTGCGAAAAAATATCTGACCCGAACAGCCACCATCCAATGTCTACGTCATCTTCGGCCTAATCCTACTGGCAAGATATTTATGCATTTTTTCCAGTCTAGAAGATATTTATCGATGTTCCTCATCTATTATGGGCTCGTTGAGGGCGGGGGATGGGTCCATATGAGTCTGTCCGGTAATACAAAAAGGGTCGATACTAGTCATGTTATTATGAGTTAGCCCAGAAAGATTCTATTTATAGCTATACTGAAAGATTCTATGTATGTATGTATATATATATATATATATATATATATTATATTCTATAATATATATATATATAAAGATAGTTATAATTATGACGAAAGTTATACAAGTAATGATGATTTGGAACATTCCTCTTTTTTTTTGGAGATATATATATATATATATATATCTAGATATATATATATATATATATATATACAAAAATTCGAATTACACCAAAAATTATGCTAGTAATGAGGATTGTGGACACATTATAATGGTTATAATCATATTGTTACCATTATTATAACTCAATCAATTGAATTTATCTTGATATCATGTATAGGGTGTAAAATTATTAGAATACTAGAACCGTAGTTAAATACCAAATGATATCCCTATTTTGAGTTTTAGAAAAAAAAAAAACTCTACAATATCCAAATATATCATTTTTTAAAATTTCTTATGGAGTTAGATTATCTGTCCATTAAAATTTTAAGAATTATTTTCACAAGCTTATAAATCACTTCATTCACTAAATACCCCTCAAAGTATAGAAGTATCAGTCACCCCAAAATCATTCCAAGAAGCTACTAATTTTTTTAGGAACGAAACTGTTGTTATTGATATTATTACATTAAGTTGGTATTTGATTTACAAATTATTTTAATGCTCCACTTGAATATATGTAATCAAAATTTCAGGAATTAAATAATTATTGTCTAAATTATCCAGCCTCCTCTAAACTTATTATTTTCTTCATTTGTTCTTTTTTTGTATTTGTCCTTCTTTTTTTGATTAAAAAAGAAAGTCATTAATAAAAAATTCTACATCGATAATATGTCCTTCTCTTTTACTAAGCTTCCAAAGAATCTAGTGGTGAAGGAAAAAAGCTCTCAAAGAATCTCAGCAAAGTAAAATTTCATTCCTTTGAGAAATAAATCAAACACTTAGTTCAACACTATCTTGTAATGTACGAGAAAGATTAGGTCACATTGAGTTTTGACTTGATATATTGACAATTTGCATCTAATTTTCATGCAGTTGTCTCATAAAAACATGTTGAAACTAATACAGTACATAACATCGAATGAACTAAACATAATACATAACATAAAATGTTTTCAAGAGCATATGTTTATGGAATCACTATTAAAAGTAGATAATACATATAAGCAACGTAACATATAACTTAATTGATACGCCCTGTAAAAAAGACTCCAAAGATGATACTCATTACTCATCATGTAAGAGAAACTACGACCGCTAACACACCACCCTGGACATATCGGGTTGGGCCATAAGTACAAAAAACCTAGCCCGTCTTTTTTTTTAATGAGCCTATGCACTCAAAAGGCACTCACAAAGCTAAGGCGGCAGGGGTGAAGCCCGCAAAACGGTCCATTGAAGTTAGTTGGATTATCGGCCTTCAGCCCAATGAGGCATAAGGGAGATCTCACTCCAACAGACCTGGCCTCACTTTTAAAGTATGCTTGGTAGAATTGAAAATCATTTTCTATGTAAAATTATTTTTTATCTAAGATCGTTTTTCAGCTTGCATAATTTAAAAGTGGAGGGATTGGGATCTACCAATAGTAAAAAAACAACGGTAGTGTTAGATTATATAATTTATTATGGACCTTCAACCATAAATTTAACCTCTTGGTAGAGATGATTCTTATATATGGTATCAGAGTTTTTCTAAAGCAAAGATTTCATATTTAGGAACCTCCATATTGAATTATTGCGTAAGATTAGAAGGATCTTTGCATCATATACTCTTTATAATATTTGACTTTTTGCTAAAAATAATAAAATTGAAACCCTATTAGAACTTTCAAATTTTCATTGAGGTTTTAAAATAGGTTATATATTTCTTGAAAACGAGTTTAATGATATTTTCAATTCTAATAGTCTTTTCACAACAGCATAAAAAATTTAAAACGTATAAAATTTTTAAGTAATCTAAGAAAATTAGAGGAAATAAAGCCAAAACATATAGTATATTCTCTTTTTTTTAATTAAAAAAACCCATTGTAGTTCTTTGTGCAGGCGGCCTTTTCTTTTTTTTCCTTTTTTTTCGGTTTTGGGGATTGTTAATATAATATTCAATACATTTATCATTTTGCTTTCAGGATTGCTATAAGATCAACAAGATATTTGGCATATGATAGAATACCAATAAAATTTTCAAGCATAGTTCCCTAAGCTAGCTATTTGTGTTTCTGTCTTTCTCCAAACAAAAAAATTTTGGAAAGCATCATAAAAGCCAGTTGCTTCGCTATCTAGGGCAAAATGTCATTGACTAAAGGAAAGCATTCAAACGAGTGGAAACATGCAAGACACCCAAGTACTGTGGTTACAAAGCTGCATTAGCTGCCTCCTGCTATTTCATTTTCATGCAAGTCCTCAAGATATACAAGATAAGCATCACCACATAAGGCAACTAGGAAAAGTTGTACAAGGACAAAAGAAGTGTCCATGGACCCTATATGTTATGATGCGATATATATTAATGCACCTGTTACTTTGGCAGAAAAACGCAATGAATGACGTATCAGAAGACTAGTCTGTGTCCGCGATGTGCATTTCACTAGGAAAATTTGACTTGTAGTTGAAACACATAAAAATATTTTTATTACACATTTTGATAAAAAATAATTTAGGAAGTCGCAACTTGTTGTTTTTATTGGGAAATAAGATAGATTTGGAAGAGATAAGGTCGATAAGTAATAGAAAAGAATGAATTTTTCTTGAGATAGTGAGAAGGGATAGGAAAGATTGAGAAGAAATTAAATGAAAAGAGTTGAGAAATTTATATTTATTTTAAGAAGTAAAAATGAATGAGAATAAATGAGATTTTTTGGAAACAGGTGGAAAAGACTGGAGGATGAATGTGCATAACAAATGTATAACCTTCTTGTTATTGATGCAGACTGTTAAATTCCAGTTGACGGCACAAAATGTGGACTCAAAGTGTGTCGGACAAGTGATCATTTAAGAGTCTTTTACTTTTAGCCATATAAAACAGATCAAGGTACTATTTATACAGTATGTGTTCATAGAATCATACTCTTCAAAGAAATTTCTTGGCAAGCCCTGACAGAACAAGGTGGACCTCCTTCATCAAGTGCATGTGCCAAAGACAAATTATGGAGTTCATACGTTCCACAAACTGACGACAACTGTTTGGCTATTGACTTGAATAATGTATGTGACGACTCTTATGTAATAGAGGGTAGTTTTGTTTAGCTTTTCGTATTGAAAGAGACATGCTATAGGATTTAGCTTCGATCTGGTGTATTTTTATGGCGTATTGTAAGACGAATTGTACCTTTTACGCTAGTCGTATTATCCGTTTTTACAGGTATACTAATTATCGAAAAAAAAATGTAATGAAGGAGTATCAGTACATTTTGTTCTGCCCAGGTTTCACCATAGGATTAAACTTTTGCCGTTATCTTCATTCACTTTTTCTAACATCACTGCATTATCATTTTGGTACCGTTTATACGCCATTGGTGATGACAAGAATAAGTGCTCTCAAAAAGTTTAAGATGGTGGCATGGGTGCTAAACAAAAGGTTGGAAGTACTATTACTGTTTAAGGACTTCAAGATTACTGGCGTATGAAAAACCCTAATTTCAAACTATAATGAATTTGATACAATATTATGTTGGAACAACTAAATTTTACAAAATTAGAAGTATTAGGTATATGCCAATGAACCTCGCCATTCATCTTTCGCCAAGAAGATATTTATACGTGATGTGATGAGGGATATTATTGAGAATTTTGATGCAGGATAATCAAGTAGGGAGCGCAATTAAAAACATGAGACAAAGTTATTGACAACTCAACAATTACATCTTATTAACACATGTAGATTCAAGTTATTTAATATTTGTTTTTAAAATAAATTTTTATGTTCGATTCTTATAAATGGAGAAAATTTATAACAAAAAAAAATCTACCATTTCATGGACTACTAGTAACTTAACTCTTATAAAACGAAGATTCAAAAGAACGAAAAATGAGTGCATTATAGATTGTAGATTTTCTCTCACGATATCAATAATAAAATTCAAGAGGGGTTGTTTTCTTGGGTACTTAGGACCTGTTCTTTTCGTTGGTCTTTTTCAAGTTATCAACTTTAACATACTTCAATCTACTTTAGTCTATTTCAATAAAAAAATATCAATTTCAACTCACTTCAACCTACTTTAGGTCACGTCAACTAACTTCAATCCACCTTCTTCAAAATTTTATTCTCACTATTTTAGCCAACTTCAAACCATCATATAAAAATATGCCAACTTTAATAAAAAATATTACTTTTAATTTATTTTAATTCATCTCAATCAATTTTATTATTTTAACAATTTTATTTTACTAACAAAAAGAATAAACCCTTAATAAAGAGAATGCCTAAATGCACTGGCATTCCATGATAGTGCAACACACTTTTTTAAAAAAAAAAAAAAATGAGATCAAGAATTGCTTTCTATTCCAACTTAAACATATCGCCATCATATCAATATCATTTCATCATTATTGCATACAAGTGTAATTATTAATTGAACACTGACTCGTGCTAATTATTCGCAGAAGATACTGGGCCAGCTGGTTTAATTTTCCGACTCTAACGCGTATGTAGCATGCATGGCGATCCTTTGGCTTTTTCAATGATTAGACATGCTGTTTGATTGTTCAATTTATTTTTTTAATTTTATATTCTTAACTAAATGACCATTCTAGGGAAAAACTACGCAAAGAGAATGAAATTAAATTCAAACATTTAAGAATTTGTAATCTTATGCTCATATCTGATATATTTGGCTAAAAACTAAAAATAGAAAAACATAACCTGATATGATAATATGACACAAACTTACCCTGAGAAATATGAACCCAATTCGAATAGAATCGAACACATTTCGACTCGAAGTCGACATAATTTTACTGTTTAGCATGAAAACATATTATTTTTTAATGTTGAGTAAATTTGAGTTATTTTCAAAAACAACACGAAATTAACTTATTTATTAAATAAGTTAATCCGACCTAACATATTTCTCAGCTACAGTAAAGACAGAGTTGAATGGCAGATTAGTATTATTCAAAACTATTCTGGAGACTCCGATGATGGGTTGGGACCTGGGACAAGGCCGATAATGGACGTCTAGCCAATCAAATTAAAGAAGGCTTGTTCGTTCTCTTAGCTTCAGGCCAAACCCTCCAAATTAAATTTGTGGCGCATGCGCAATTTGATGCTAAGGTATAAGTTATCGGGGCCTGCAAGATTCTATCTTTCTGTGCGTTCCCACTAACGAATGAAATTGATTGATGTAGCTATGCCACCAATCAACCCTGTCACTTAACATATATATGTTTAATTTTTAGTTTAGCGGATGTTAACAAATTCAATTCTGTTAGTAAGGACTCAAAGACGTTGATACTAAAAACTTTGAGTTTGAATTTCTTTTTCTTTTTTTTTTTTAAAATTTTCACATTTATGACCTAAGAGGCAACTGACATATGAATTGAATGTAAAGATCGCTAATCTTGCTTAAGTTCTTGCGCACCTATATTTGTAAATATGCAAGCAAATATTTAAAATCTCCATCACACCGAAATCCACCTGGGGTTATATGGTGGCTTGTGAGCGTATAAAAATCACATCTCTCTCTCTAGCCTCTATACATTTTGATTAGTAATCGTTGGTTAATTTAGAAAGGAGAAAGTAGGGGACAACTTACCCCACTTTCGCTAGAGAGGGACAAATTGTGGGGAGGGGGTGAATAGGAGCATTTTTTGGTAGAAAATATGGCATACACACATATACAAGAGATCGAGGGGTGGTGATCATGCCCACGTGAGAAAAAAGAGAGGAGTAGGCCATATGAGGACTTGAATTAAAATTCAATATCGACACAGTTTTGCTTTTATTATTTATTTTGGACACTACTTTAATTTGGATATTTGTCATGCACTAGAAATGAGAATCTTAAATTTTACATGAAGCATTAAAAAAAAAAAAAAAAAAAAACACTACCAATACTTATTGGTTGGCTCCAGAATATTGAGCGCCAACATTTTGGTTCATCTTGTATTGATGTTGCTAGGCGGTACATGTTGTAGGTGCCTTTATATCGCTATCTTTGACGGCAAAATCTTCTTCTAAAATCTCGTTCTAAATGTTTCAATATGTTCTCTATGATTCACGTACAAATTGGCCCCCCAATTAGATAACATCGCCCCAATTTTTAGGATGTCGTCGATGATATAATCAGTTGTTGTAATAATTCACAAGCAAACACCATTACTCTTAGCTTGAAGCTAAATATCAAACAAGGATAAAAATGGCAGATAACCTTGCAGCTTATGTACTTATACGTACTAGTTTATACGTACACATGTTTTTGACTGATTACATGGCATCTAAGAATGCCTTAATTTTCCTTCATCAGCATTCACCTTTATTTATTTACTTAACCAAGTTAACCTCAAGATCGGCAAAATCTTTTTGGTATACTTGTGCAGCAGCACCTTTGTACTGATATTTCTTTGCACAAACCAAAAAATACCCCAAATTTAGGAACCCCATAATTGCTAACAAGTAGTAAAAGTAGTCCAACCTCCCTTGATTAATGTCATTGGTTAACCAATCTGGTTTTCCATGGCCTCCAGTGACCGCATGGACCACATTCACCACCGCAGTGCTCAAGTAACTGGCCCCTGCAATGCTGCAAAAGAAGAAGGAAGTAGCAACACTGCTCAATTTCTCAGGAAACTGCTTGTTGTAAAACTCAATCTGCCCGATAAAATTGAATGCCTCGGTTAATCCTAGCATCACAAGCTGAGGAATCAACCATGCAATCGACAACCTTTCATGGTGAAGATTCGCAAAGTTCCTCCGCCTTTGCTCAACTAGGCCAGCTATGATCATTGACAAGATGGCCAAAATGAGGCCAATTCCCATCCTTTGGAGAAGGGTGATGCCCTCCTCCTGTTTGGTGATCTTTCGAAGAGTGGGTACGAGGAGGCGGTCATAGATGGGGACCCAAGCTCCAACGGTGAGCATAGAGATGACCATGATTGAGCCAGGTGGGATTAGGAACCTGGGTCCAATGTGCCTGTTCATGGTCATGGCTTGTGAGATTGTGAAGGTTGATTGTTGAAATGCCGCAGTGAATGAAATGATCCCTGATGCCCAAATGGGAAGCACTCTTATCAAGCATTTCACCTCTTCTATGTCCTGGACGCTGCAGAGTGTCCAGTTGCTGCTTGCTGTTGGTTGTCCATCAATGTCGATCTCTCCCTCTTGGATTATGGCTGCCTTATTAAGGAACCTGAGACAATGCACGCATGCAATAAGCCAATGATTAACCGAGGCAAATGATTCGTTTAATTTTGATCTTTTGGCCACTTTTTAATTAGCACGTCGATCAATACCCTACCCAAGGCAAACTAGAGGGAAACTTTAAGTAATAGGACACCTTAATTTGCTCGACTTATATAACTGTTGAAATATTATTCACAATACTCATTCAACTATTTGAAAAAGTAGATAGAATAATCGTACTCGTAATCATGTATTTGCAAAATGAAACGATAATGGATTACCTGAATTGAGTAGTAAGATGAAGTTTAGTCTCGCGAACTCCAGAAGACGGAGGATCATAGAAAATGCCCTCCTTTGAAGTATCTAAGGCAGGAAGGGCAAGTCGACGCTTGTTATAGGCAGCCACAAACACTCGAAAAATGCTAGAGAAGATGCTCCCTTGAGGCTTGACATACACGTACAAGTGCCTTCCAAAGAAGAAGAGGATGATAGAGCAGAGCATGAGGATCGTAGGGAGGCCAAACCCTATAATCCAGCTAACTGAGTCTTGTATGTAGACGACCACAGTCAGGGTTAGCATGACGATGACGGAAAAGGTGGCATAATACCAATTGTAGTAGCTATTGATCCCTCTTCTTCCTTCTTCAGTGGTGTGATCAAACTGGTCTACCCCAAAGGGCAAGCTGCATGGCCTGATTCCTGCTGTCCCTATGCAAAGCAACGCAAGGCTTAAGACCAAGAACCCTATTTGATGCCCATTGGGCTTTTGGCATAGGCCCAATTGGTCAACTTGGAAGCTTTGATCCTTTTGGTAGTTGTATGGGCATGGAGGTGGTCTTAGGGTTGGAATCCACGCTGTTAAAGTTAGTGTCACCATTCCCTGCCAAATCATCACAAATTTCTAACTTACTATTGTAGCAAAGCAACTAATAAGATTCTGTTCTTCTCAACTTATTTTATTTGAATTTATTCTAAATTAAACTTATTTAATGAACTTATTTAAATTCATTATTAAAAAACTAAGCGGAAAAAAATAGTGCCTAAGTTGAGTAAAAACTATAAGCTATTTCATATTGAGTAGCAATGGATTACTTGTCTTGTGCACATAAAGTCATAAACAAACACAAAAAGAATCCCAAACGTCGAAGTTTCATTTTTTATTTTATTTTTTTGCCAAAGACATCGGGAGAATAATGTGGAAGATGCACGGAATCATGACTTTGTTGGTTTGTCATGCTTCATGATTCACGAGGTTTGATGATTAGACAAATTAAATATTAATTTGTGTTGTTTGCAAATCTAAGAAGTATTATAAAATGAAAAGAAATTAGTTGACTAATGCGGGTAAATTTATATTTTATTGGTGATTTTTGGTTTTGGCAGGCGCGGAGCATAAAGAGTTAGAATGCAGCCCACACTACAGCTAGCAAAAATCATATGGAAAAAATATTGGGGACGTGACCACAGATGAGACGTTGAGAAAAAGGACTGGGCCACTCCAGAATTTCAGATTGGGGAGGGCACGGTGATCAAGACTAAAGCACGTAGTACTGGAGCGAGTTGGTTGGATTTCCATTTTAGGAATTCCAAACTTGCGAGTTTGGGAAACCCATGCCAAATCCTTACCTAATTGTCTGCTTCCTACTCAATGTTGTCCCGCGCTCATCTGATTATTATGTGCTTTTCCTAGTCTTGATAAGATTTGGTCTGGTTTATTTTGAGGACTTCAGGAAAAATTCAATATCTATTCAATGCTTTTCAAAAGGACAATATTGGCTCATAATTTAAAGTAAAAATCCTTACATTAGAAAGTAAATAATATTCTTTCATGTTCAGGGTTATTTCTAAGTAATGTGTAAAAATAAGCATTGAATCATTTGAATGCATATACAATGTTGAAGTGAGTGTTTAATAAAAAAATAAGCATCGAATGCGTTTATATTGTTGAAGTGAGTGTTCAGTCAATAATCACAATGGTAAATCCTCAAAAAAACAAATTTTGGCAACAATAACAGACTAAAGAACGGATGCTTTTTATAATAAATATGGGATGGAGCCAGTATATTGTTTTGCACGTTGACATTAGTATATGAATTTATGCTAACAATAATAACGACTAATAATCTTCATGAAATCGCATGGAATATTTCTAAGTTGTTGGGCAAAAATGGGTCCATAAGGCTAGGGATTTTCAATGAGAAATTTAATATTTGAAAAACTAGATTTGAACCTTTAAGTAAGGTGATCAGATGTCAACACAAATTCTTAGATGAGACCCTCTCACATAAGGGTTATTATAAGACAAGCTTTTTTAACGGTGATTTTTTTGATATTTTGCGGTGATTAATAATATATTTTGGAATGACTTTTAAGGTTAGGATTGACTAATAGTTCATTTTGGTGTGACTATAATAACAGTCACCCGACCCCTAAATGAAATATTAATCACTCTCCTTAACTATTTAATAATCATTATAAAAACATTCGTCTCATGATATATACTATATGTTAGATGGTCTTACACAAGACTTCTTATATTTCATACAATACATTATTTATGATAAATACTTTTTTTTTCTTTTTGCACATGTGAAATAGGCTCGTAGGATACATATTTTAGTTATGCAGTGCAATATATCAACAAATTTCTTTTAATATGTTTCATCATGATCACTCTTTAGGATCATCTGCCAGATTTTGTTTCGCTAAAATATGCAATACCTGATTTGATTTTCTAAACATTCGTAGTAAGCTTTTGTCCTGATATATTACTGCACCACAAAAACACTAAACAAATCAAGAAGTCATATCGCGATACTTCTGACCTGTCTTTTACTTTTAGAAAAGTCTGTAGAGGTGTTGCGTTATCACAATTAACGCCACATGATTTTCATTGTATGATTTTATTTTTTTTAACCATTAACACACTTCAGAAAACATGATGAAATATGATTATTTTAGGTGTAACCAAATATTAGGTGTATGTAACAATTCTCACCCAATTTCTAAGAAGACGCTTGACAGAATCCAAGAAATCTTTCAACAAAATCAGCAATTATTACCTTAATGAAGCTCAATCTATTCAATAAAGATATATTCTATTCCAATCAATAACTTTTTTGTTTTTCAGAACTTTGTTATACCAAAGTTAACATACTGTAGGCCATAAAGAGATAGAACCCTTTTGATATAATTTTTTTCTGACCTCTTAATTCAACCTATATTAATATCCCAACTAACAGTATAGATATGAAGAGTAACATACCGAAAAAGAGGCAAAAGAGCCGATGGCAATGGCCCAGAAGCGCCCAATATATGCATCAGAGATGAAGGCGCCAAGTAGAGGGACGAAGTTGACGACACCGGCATAGACGCCGATAAGGTTGGTGGCAGCCACCTGGTCCAGGTGATACTCACGTTGTAAGTACACCATAAAGTTGGCTAAAAGCCCAAATGCCGCTAGCCTCTCAAATGTTTCGTTTCCTGTACCACGTTATTTTTCACACGCTATCAGCATAAAGTATAAACAAAAATCAGCTACTTCCACTCTTTTTCTTTTCTTTTTTTTTTTTTCAAGGACCCCAAAGAAAAAGTGGGGACGGTAGTTAATTTGTCCGGTTCAATCCAGCCCTTACCCTCTCAAAGAAAAGGAAAATAGGAGTACTAGATATCAAATCCAGGATGATTGTTTTACCATATCCTCAAATATTACTGTAGTAACCTTTTAGCAGGCACTGTTTGAAGGTTGATGCTAACAGTGCAATACCTCATTATAAAAATATCCTTAATCTAATGTTGAAACATATATTCCCCCCCCCCCTCAAATGGCCGATCTATAAAGAAAACAATATAAAAATACTAACTTCTGCTGATAAATTATTGACTCAAATTAAATGAATTATCTTTTATTGAAGGATTTATATATCTCTATCGTTATGAAGTTCGACCTCATTGATTGAAGATGGTTTTAGAAAATTGAAAATTAATGTGTACGAGATCTATGATAATATAAATGATGTCACAATCAATCAACTACGTAAATTATTTAAGCTTTAAAATATTATACCTTTTTTGTGGTAAGAAAAGACAGGGGCATACTCCAAGATAAAATGATCTTTTTATCAGCAATTTTATCTGATATGATAACTTTTTCTTCTTTCCTTTTAATGTTGGAAGGTATAAGTTAGTATTAATGAAATTAGAGTCTTGATCTAAAAAAGCAAAAAGAAATTAGGTTCAAAAATCTTGATAGCAATGTTTAAATATTTTGACAATCTAAATTGGCAATAGAATTAATTAGTAGTAACACAACATTACATGTATCCCCCTCCCCTCAGCTCCTTTCTTCAGTATGATTTTTCATCTTTCCTATAAATAATCGTACATCAACTACTTCTTAATAGAATCTCTGGTAAATATTATTGCTATTAATTATCACTATCAATATTGTATTCCTAACCAACAATATATGAAGTTTCAATTTAATTAACACTTTCGATTTCAAATATTATGTTCACTAATTGTAGCCCTTGGATTCAGAGAAATCCCAAGCAAAATGGTGAGTACTTACCTATGATGAAAGGCATGGACTTCCATCCACCAGGCTGCTTCTTCACCTTCACCACCATAGTTTTCTCCGGCGACAACCCTTTTGAAGTCGCCGGAAAAGCTTTCGAACAGCAAGTGAACCATGAAGAGCTCTTATGCTCTTTATTGCTCTCCAGTTCCGCCATCTCTCTCTCTCTCTCTCTCTCTCTCTCTCTCTCACAGAGGGTGTGTTAGAGAAGGGTACGTTAAAGATGAACAAAAGCGTTTCGTAAAACAAGCCAAAACCAATTAATTTATACACGACAGGTGAGGACCTAAGTGACGGGAGCTAAGGGTAGACTGTAGAGAGGTCTATACCCACACACTTGTGAAAATCCCTGAAGAAATTCTCTGTAGTATTTTAGTGTACGAGACCCAGGTGTGGTTTGTAATTTACAACAACCCAAAAAAAAAAAGGAAAAGGATGAGAACTAATATCCTACGTTGCTGCCGTTGTCAAAATATACATGAAGATGCATGAATCCAGGGCAAACGACATTTTACAGTACTAGTTTATCAACAAGCAAAATGACAAACGTCTTGCTAGAAGACACTTAAAAAGTGTTTTGTTTTCATTTAAAATATAAATTATTACGTATTAAATCAGAAAAAGTAGTATAGTTGAATAGTGAAAGGATGTCAAAACTTACAAATTGTGCAAAATTATCCTTTTATATATAATTTTTCACATTTACAAAATTACACATATAATATGCCTTCACAAACGGAGTTAATCCGGTTAGGGTGTAATTTTTATTTGTTGGCATAGTCGATGAATATTAAAGTTTTACAACTCATATAAGTTGTAATTATTAAAAATTTGATGATTTTAAATCATAAAACGCATTAATTTATATTAAGGCAAGACATTTAAGAGTGTTTACAACAAGATACGTATCATCACCCTATCCATAATAATGGGGTAAATGTCATTGTCCATCACTACTAAACCTACTCATTTTTTACTATTTTTGATCTCCTTACGTTTACTCCCGTCCTACTTTTACTTTAAACACCTGATTTACTGTTGTTATAAGATTGCGTTATATACATGGCTCCATAATTATGACGTGTCGTATATTTTAATGGATACGATTATATGTTTTAGGGGGAATTGAAAATGATTATCCATATTTATAATTTCACTGTGAATTCAGGTAAATAATTACGTGAGTAAATTGTACATATAAGGTAAGAATCATTTATTAAAAAGTGTATGCATTAAGTAATGCTGCTTGATAATCTACTCACTTCCTCCTTCCCCCTTGTATGCCCAAGCAAGTTCTCCTTTGATTTGCCTGTAGCTATTCTGGGGGGGGGGGGGAAGGTGCACAAATTAAGCGTAATGGAATGAAGAGTAAAAAGAGTAGCGTCAAGTAAAAGTTAAATTACGAAAGAAGTCCAATTAAAACTCATAATATCGACTGAAATAGAAATAAGTGTCACATATTATAGTAGCAGTGCTAATACACACCTAGAAATACCATCTTACTGGACATAATGGAAACTTTTGATGCTCTCCGTCAATGCAACACTAGCTAATAGAAGAACATATACTAGTTATATTCCTTTTTCCACTCGATCTTTTAATTAGTACAGAAAACAAGGGTTTTTAATTTTTAATTTTTAATTTTATTCTTTTAATTAAAATTTTGTGCAGCAAACTAGTAGTACTAATTGGACCTCTATGTGTATATGACACGAGGTAGATTGGTAGAAAATATATACAAATTAAAAAGCAAAGTAATATCTTCAATCACACAATCAAAGATCCCCTTTCAATTGAATAGTTTACATCGATCCTAATAAGCCAAAAAGTGCCTTATGATTAATCGTATTAATTAGAAGCTTTATAAGAGCATTTTCCAGATAAAATCATACTCTGAAGTTTTTGTTTTTTGAAACAAGAACCCCAGAAACAAATTAAAGGACTAATTAGCATGATTTGTGCATTGAGCAGTCTAAAATTTATTCTCACATTCCCAACCATGGCTCAAATGGAGGAAACATTAAACAATCATGAGGAACTGGATATTTGGTTCAGCAATATCAAGAAATGGAGCATATACGATTCTTGTGAAACCAGAAGAGTATGGTTAGAAGTATTTGGTGTTCTATCCTGTGGATGGTGTTGGGAAAACTTTAAAAGGATAGCAAGTTTGCGGGGTCAATTGATTACACTAGGAAAAGCTATTTCAAGAACGGACTCCTTTGAGTCTATGAAGATGCTGATTGTCACTGATGTATTCAATAAGATTGATCAAGACACAGTCCTCAATTTAGGAGACGGGGATTACAGGTTGATGATTCGCGAAATAGGCACTGCAGTCCAAATTGTCCACAATGACTATATCCCTTTTCCAAATACTCCTCTAGAAAACATGGACTCAAGTGGTGATATCCCAGGGTTTGAGGACCTGATGGCTAGTTTAGAGGCAGATAACGACATGGCTCAAAGCAATATAAGAAGGGATGATCCTTCAATGGCAGACACGAAGAGAGAAGTAGCCCAACAGACACCAGATAAGCAAAATTCAAATTCAAATTCAAAAATGGGATCTGTAAGGCCAATACTCTCTAGCAATAAAGATAGCATTTATTCTATAGCACGAACCAAGATCGTCTCTTTCAGCCAGAATGGATATTCTAAAGAATTGCTAAAGTTATCTCAGCAGCCTCTGTCATTGGGAAATCAACAGAATCTAGAAAGGCTTGAAGCCCAAAAGCCACCAGAATATGGAACTCCTGATTTCAATCAAGTTAATGATGTATGTCGAATTACTTACTCCAAGGCTAGTGGCAACCCCAAGGCCGTGAACATTGTGGAGGAGCTTCCAGAGGAAGGGGAAATTCGAGCTCAGAGTAATGAAACAGTAGAGCCAACCCCAGGTTTTGAACTACAAAAAAACCTCAAAACCAAGGTTGCCCCAGTTACAAGACTTCTTAGGACAAAGAAAGGCAGCACAAGAAGAAACAATTGTGTAAACCCCAAGAGTGATACTCTTCTTAGCCAATCGAGAAGTCAAACCTCAGAAAGCCTAGAGCAGATTGCTTAAGAGTCCTTACAAATTGGAAAACTGTTGGGTATTTCAGTTGTTCAAAACGAAAAGGCAGCCACTTCTAGAATAAAAATAGCCCTGAGGAAGAATAAAGTTCGATCAAGCCAACTAGTCAACAACAAGCACTGATGAAGATAGCAACCTGGAATGTCAGGGGTATTGGCTCAGAAAAGAAAAGGTATATGGTGAAAAACTTGATCAAAAAGGAGACCCTAGATCTCATTGGTTTAACTGAGACAGAACAGTCCTCTCTATCACACTAGGATTTAGTCAAATACTGGGGACATCAAACAGTGGAATTTGAGCATGTTTTAGCAACTGAAGGCTCAAGGGGATTAATCATTTCCTGGCATAAGTGCTCCTTTAGGAAGATAACTTTCACAGCAGGACATAGATGGATTTGTGTTTGTGTTGAGTTCCTAGGAGAGCAATTTCAGTGTGCTATCTGCCTAATTTATGCACCAAATGAATAACGAGACAGACTGTAAGTGTGGAACCAGCTCAGATCACTGAAAGCAAGCATCAATCTACCTTTGCTGCTTTTAGGAGATTTTAATGAGGTGCTCGATTTCTCAGAAAGAAGAGGAGCTATGCACAATACAGCAAGCATGAGGGACATGAAAGCATTAGTGCAAGATCTTCAATTCATTGATCTGGAGATTGACATTCAGTTCACTTGGATGAGGAAGAACTCAGCTAGCAGAATTGACAGAATTTTGGTAGATAAGGAGGTGGTTCAATTATTCCCAAGAACTAAAGCCTACTGCAAAGAGAGGGCATTCTCAGACCATTTTTCAATAATTATGGCATCTGATCGTTTAGTCTGGGGACCTATTTAGAACTCTAGACTGTTGGTTAGAGGAACCAAGCTTCTTGGAGTTGTTTAAGAAAGAATGGTTGCAACTTTCTGGAATGTCAATAGAGAAGAAACTGAAAGCACTTAAAGACCCCCTAAAAAAAGTGGAATAGAGAGGGATTTGGACACATTGATCTTAGAATCAAATCTTACCAAGAGGAGATCTCAAAACTGGACCTAAAAGCTCAGACTCAAGTCCTACAAGAGAGTGTTTGGCTTAGAAGAGATGCATTGCAAACCTAACTAGGGTTATGGCTGACCAAGAAGGAAAGATTATGGAAGCAATTATCAAGATGCAAGCTTCTTAAAAAGGGAGACAGAAGTACCAAATACTTTCATGTCCTAGCATCAGTAAGAAGACAAAGAAAATTCATAACCAAACTCTTGGTTGATGGCACTGAAGTGTCTGATGCTCCAGCAATCAAGAAAATTATAATAGGGCATTTCAAGCAACATTAAGGAAGCAAGACCCAGCAGCTTTTGACTTATCTTCTCTGGGTCTGAAGAAGCTATCCAGAACATAAGCAAAAGCCCTTGAAGAACCAGTAACTGAGGAAGAGATCAAAGAAGCTTTCTTAAGTTGTGATCCAACTAAGGCTGCAGGGTATGATGGCTTTAATATGAAGTGTTTAAGGAAAGTTTGGCACATTGTTGAGGTGATTTCATTAAGTACATTGAACACTTTTTTGAGACTGGCTCATTCCATCCAAGTATTAATACTACTTGGGTTACATTGATTCCCAAGAAAAAAGGTGTAATTGAGGTTTCTGATTTCAGGCCTATCAGCTTAGTAGGAAGTGTGTATAAAATAATTGCCAAAGTCCTTAGTAGAAGACTCAAACAAGTTTTTCCAAGCTTGATTGGCGAGTCCCAGACTGCCTTTGTTAGTGGAAGACCAATCCTAGATGGAGCTTTGATAGCCAATGAAACTGTTAATTAGCTTAAAAAAAAAAAAAAAAGAGAGGGGTTCTACTGAAGCTTGACTTCCAGAAAGCATATGATACAGTAGATTGGAGCAATATAGATATAGTAATGATAGAGATGGGCTTTGGAACCAAATGGAGGGGGCGGATACATGCATGCTTAACAACTGCCACTATTTTCATTATCTTTAATGGCTCTCCCTATAAACCATTTCATATGGAAAGAGGCCTAAGATAGGGTGATTATTTATCACCTTTTTTGTTTATTATTATGGCAGAAGTGTTAAGTCGGATGCTGATTAATGCCAATCAATTGGGACTCGTCAGTGGACTAGTAGTGGGTGCCAAGTATCTCTCACTTACAATTTGCAGAAGACACTCTCATTTTTAGTGAAGTTGAGGAAGAGCACCTGAGAAATATTAAGAGGATAATGTTGAGTTTTCAAGCATTCTCAGGACTTGCGCTGAACTATAAGAAATCTGGCCTAATAGTCCTTGGAAAAGATGATACATGGGCTCGTGATGCTGCAAACATAGTAGGATGTATTCTTGTCCACGTACCTATCACATATCTCGGTGTTCCCCTTGGTGCAAGCATGAAAAAGGCTTCCTCTTGGCAAGGTATTGTGGAAAAGGTTCATAAAAGATTGAGTTCCTGGAAAAGTAGCTGCTTATCAAGAGCTTGAAGACTTGTTTTAATCAAATCAGTCTTGAATTGTTTGCCTATTTATTACCTTTTCCTATTCAGAATGCCAAAGAAGGTGGCATTGGAGATCACAAAAATGCAAAGAAAATTTCTGTGGGGTGTAAACAAAGAAGGAAGATGCAATGCTCTAGTCAGACGGGAAGTGGTGCAGAAATCAAAGAAGAATGCAGGACTGGGAGTTAATGATCATCTCTTGAAAAATGCAGCCCTTTTATTTAAGTGATGATGGAGATATGCCTGTGAAGAAGGCTCATTGTGGAGAAAGATAGTGAATTCGATTCACAATGAAGACTTTACCCTTATACCAACCAAAAATATGTCACAAATACCAGGGCCTTATGTCACGGGTTGATAATTCACTCAAACTTAGACCCGTGCGGCCTAGCAAACTTTGCTTGGGATTCTTGCTTTGTTTGCTAGTAAGCCTTAAGGATGCTTAACTTAGCCTTTGAGGAGCTAAGTAAGCACACTCACACTCTAAGAAAGCTTTAGAGAGAGAAAGTAGAGAGAGAAGGAGTTTGGGAGAATGCTTTGTATTGCACTTGAATGCTTTCAATGGCTTGGTTACAAATGAGCCCTCTTTGGGGTTTATATACACATCCACCTCCTCAATGGATGGTGGAGATCTACTTAATCCAACGGCTAATATTATACTTCCAGAATATTCTATACAAATATCCTAGACACTACACATATGTAGAATAGTGTGGAACATTCTAGAGTATAGTCTAGAATATTCTAGTATAGCCTAGAAGGTTCTAGAATCCTCCACAAGGTCCTAGATATTCTAGAAGCTTCTAGAATAGTCTAGAAGTATCTAGAGTTCTCCAGAAGGTTCTAGAAGACTCTAGAGTGTCCAGAAGGTTCTAGAACACTCTAGAACATTCTAGCGCATTCCAGAAGGTTCCGGACTTTTCTGAAAGGTTCCGGAATATTCTAGAACTCTTCGGAAATGCGGCCCGTGACATCCTCCCCCACCCAATCCGGCAACGTCCTCGTTGCCTTTGGGTCTTCGTATGCTTGGCCCTTTTGTTGCCTTGTCTCCACGAGGTATCCCTTCCTCTTGGTTAGGTTGATGTGTCGTAACTATCAGCTTGGCACATCGATCCTTTGCTCGCTTGCGTCCCATCCTCGTTCTAGCATGCTTCCTTCTTTGTGTCCACATGCCACTTCGAGGTCCCTCATCACTTTTGAGGGCGGATAAATGGCCTACCTCCTTACTTTCCGCGAAGCGAATGGCAGTTAGCACCTTTTCCTTTTCGGCTTCCCGTCTCAAGGGTATTATATGTGCTTGTCCATTGTTCATGATGAACAAGGTGCTAGCATGAGGAACTATGATGGCTTTCACCTTATTGAGGAAGTCCATTCCAAGATAGAACTTCCGATCATCAAGGGGAGCGACGGTTATGTCGACCTTACCTGTCCATGGTCCGATTTGGATGTTTGTACTTCGAGCTACTCCATGGATTGGAAGGCTCTCGGCATTGACTCCCTTCACATAGCCCTTCTCCTTTTTGTAAGGTAGGCTAATCTCATCGGCGAGTTCTTTCGCCATGTACACCTTATCCGCTCCCGTATCCACCGTTGCTTGGAGCTCCTTACCTCCAACTTTGGTGTCTACATACATGCGACTACCGGCTTGCTTCCCCATCTTGAGTTGGATGGCACTTAGGAGCGATATTGAGGCAATACTTGTTTCCTCTTCACGCCTCTCCTCCTTCATCACAAGCGCAGCTAGTTTCCCACGCTTCGGGCACTCGAAAACCCGATGAGGCCCATTGCACAAGAAGCATGAGTATTTCCTCGGCGTCTCATCCTTCTTGTCTCGTCCCTTGTCTTTGAAGGTTGTTGGCTTGTCCCGTCTGGGAGACTTGTCCCGGTCTCCGTCATTGTCGCTATCATCGTGGTCCTTCTTGCCTCGCCCCTTGGAGAAGTCCTTCTTGTACTCGTTGAGTGATTCGGCAGCAGCAACCGCGGAGGCGAGGTCTTGCACACCACGCCTCTCTAACTCGGTCTTGGCCCAACCACTCAGGCCGTCTAGGAAGGCGAATAAGGCGTCTTCCTCTCCCATGTTTGGGATCTCCAAGAGAAGCTCCTGGAATTCCCTTACATACTCACGAAGGTGGCCCTCCTTGTGTTGGAGGCGCCTCAACTTGGCCCTTGCTTCCCTCACCGCGTCCTTTGGATAGAATTGCACTTTGAGTTCCCTCTTGAATCCATCCCAAGTGGTGATGGGAGTGGACCCTCGGTTGACATCGTCGCACTTTCGACGCCACCAAACAAGGGCAATGTCTTTAAAAGAGAAAGAAGCAAGGTTTACCTTCTGTACTTCATCGACAATACCTACTGCTCCAAAGTAGGCCTCAAACTTCCACAAGAAGTTGTCGATCTCCCTTGCGTTCCTGGCCCCATCATAGGTTGGAGTTTAGAGCGCGTTCACCTTTGGGGTGGTGGACACTTGACCTGATCCACCATTGCCTGCATTAGCCACCGCGGCCATGCATACTTTGAGTTGGGTTTCCAAGGCCTCAACCCTTGCCTTGTACGCTTCAATCTCGGATTTGCAAGCCACCACCTCGGCTTTGCAAGCTTGGAGCTCTCCATCCCGAAGAGCTCGGACCTCCTCGTCGACATTGCTTGCTAAGGATTTCACCGCCTCTTGTACCTCTGCACGGAGCTCCTCCAAGTCCCCCGTGGACTCGAGCTCCTCGATGCGCTTCTCCATGTCATCTACCCTGCCCGTGAGGTCCGACACGGAGTGGTTAATCTCCGCAAGCTTGTCATCTACAAGGATCGACAAGTCCTTGTTCTTATCCTTGCCCTTCTTTCCTCCTTGTTGAGGATTGCCAGCATCAGTGACACTTGAAGCCATGGATCTCCCAAACCGAAGCTCTGATACCAACTGTCACGGGTTGATAATTCACTCAAACTTAGACCCGTGCGGCCTAGCAAACTTTGCTTGGGATTCTTGCTTTGTTTGCTAGTAAGCCTTAAGGATGCTTAACTTAGCCTTTGAGGAGCTAAGTATGCACACTTCACACTCTAAGAAAGCTTTAAAGAGAGAAAGTAGAGAGAGAAGGAGTTTGGGAGAATGCTTTATATTGCACTTGAATGCTTTCAATGGCTTGGTTACAAATGAGCCCTCTTTGGGGTTTATATACACATCCACCTCCTCAATGGATGGTGGAGATCTACTTAATCCAACGGCTAATATTATACTTCCAGAATATTCTATACAAATATCCTAGACACTACACATATGTAGAATAGTGTGGAACATTCTAGAGTATAGTCTAGAATATTCTAGTATAGCCTAGAAGGTTCTAGAATCCTCTACAAGGTCCTAGATATTCTAGAAGCTTCTAGAATAGTCTAGAAGTATCTAGAGTTCTCCCGAAGGTTCTAGAAGACTCTAGAGTGTCCAGAAGGTTCTAGAACACTCTAGAACATTCTAGCGCATTCCAGAAGGTTCCGGACTTTTCTGAAAGGTTCCGGAATATTCTAGAACTCTTCGGAAATGCGGCCCGTGACACTTGGCAAGACATTCAAAAGGTGACAAAAGAAGACCACATAATTAATGCTCAGTTTCTGCAAAATCTGAGTGTCAGGGTGGGGGATGGCTCAGGAACAAGCTTCTGGGATGACACGTGGATCTCAAATCAAGCTCTCAAAAACCTGTACCCAACTTTGCATGGGGCCTCAAGTCAAAAGTCGAACACCATAGCAAATATGGGCTGGTTTGAAGGTGGAGTGTGGAGATGGACTTTGCTGTGGGAAAGACACCTATCCACAGCAGAATTGCAGCATGCCACAGAGCTCGGTAACTTGCTACAGTAGTATCCCCCTACTCGAAGCAAAAAGGATTCTGTACTATGGTGTAAGAAGGAGGAGTTTTCATCCAACAAACTGCTACATAAGGTGGACAAGGTGATGCATCAGACAGCTGAAGTAGATTGCGTGTTTTCCTTGGTTTGGATTAATCTTGCCCCTCCTAAGGTCGAATTCTTCTCATGGATAGCTCTCCTTGGTAAACTCACCAAACACAAGCTGCTCAGGAAAGGAATCATATCAGACCAAGATTTAATTTGCAATTTTTGTGGTATTCATAATGAAGATCTGGACCACGTCTTGGTTACCTGTGCATTCTCGTGGAGTATCTGGAGTAGATTTATTCAAGCTCTCGATCGTCAAATGGACAAAAAGGACACATTCAGACAATTGTATGAAGCTTGGTTAGCTCAAAGGATCAATAATAAAATCAAGAAGAAGATCTGGACTACAACTTTCTTTGCAGTATCTTGGAGTTTATGGATGAAGAGAAATGGTGTGGTTTTTGAGCAGCAAGACCTTGATGCTGAGACTCTTTACCATGCTATCAAATGGAGGATTGGTCTATAGTCCAAGGCCTGGAAAGAAAAGACTCCATATTCAGCAGCTAACTTAGCAAGAAATTATATTGTGAACCCCTCAACTTATAATACTATTTTGAACTGCTCATTTGAAGGTGGTAGTTCTTACCTTTCTGGCACTAATAATCGGAAAAAAAAAAAGGACTAATTAGCATGAGCTACCATTGCAACTTGCTTGCACGGTTATCCAAATAAATTGAATAAATTAGACGCAATACATGTTCACACTAGGCATGAATTAGAATCAAATCTAGACTGAAAGACATGCTATGTTGGTCCTCATGCAGCTAGCTAATTGATTGAAATTAATAGTTGTCATATATAGTCGTATAAAGTTGCTAAGAAATGACAAATTAGTTTTGATAATTTGGTTCACAAGTATGTCGTTTTGTCGATCGACTACCCCATACATAATTTCCTAACTAAAGTGTCCTCTGCATGCCCTCGAACGTAACGCTGGGAACTTTAATGCTTCTGTTAGTACATTGCATACGAAAGTACAATGACTGCTCCAACGCACTGTTGACGTATAATAATGGACGTTCACAACAGCACCTCCCACAGTATGAAAAGATTGACATGTAGACGGTCTTATTTTTACTAGTATTTGTGCAAATACAGCTACCTTATGACATGTATTGAGGGCTCCGTACAAGCATTTGTGCGGATATATAATAATGGATGTTGCGATACGTGCAAAGATTCCTTAGCTTTAAACTCACATAAATCAAGCACGTATCGTTGACCTTATGGCATAGAAATTGAACATGTATCAAACATGTTATATTAGTACTTAGTTATACAGACTATTAATATCATTGTTGACCCCAAAAAAATATTATTCTCTCCATCGCACATTGGTAGTTAATTTTGTGACATGTGCAAAAATAGGTATTAAATGCATTTACATTTTTGAAATGGCTTTTCAACCAATACAACAATGTTAATCTTGAAGAAGTAAAGTTTGACATGGTATGGGATAAAACAAAAAGATATTTTTGATAATAAATACGAGATGGAGAGAGTCGTAAAAGAGTATCATTTTTTTTTAATGAAAATAATATTTATGGTCCACGTGGACCTTATGTCATAGAAAAACGAATAACGGTAAATTAGTTTTGAAGCAGTATTGTGGTAGACAAAAGTACTATTGATGAATTCATGGAAATTTAACCACTTATTTATCAACAAAGCAACAAATCTGCTCAACTTCAAATCAATGGCTAGTTATGATATATAGCGCATCATGACTGTTTGAAAGATCGAACTTGCACTACATCTAGTGAAGTACTGTTTCTCTTTACAAAAAGGTAGGTCAAATTTAAACTTGAGTAATCTTTCTACATGATTGAAAAGAAAGAAGAATAAAAGAAAATTTTTGTCCACTTTTTTAGTTCGACTCATATCCTTCTCACCAAAAAAAAAAAAAAAAACCGAAGAAAAAGGTAGGAAGGGAATGGATAGCAGAACTTTGATACAGTATACATGAGATAAGTCAATTTTACTTTAAAAAATTTATTGTGAGGTATAAGTGAAGTAATTATATCACAAGAAAAAAAAATTTAAACAAAAAAGAAGACTTTTTTTAATGTGAAAACAATACAATTGTAAAAGTGAAATTTATTGTGGAAGAAAGCCACACGATGACACAATCCATGGAAGCAAAGCAACGAAGCAAAATCTCTGCTGAAAAAACCATTGATTTGAGAACTCAAATTTGAATGCCAAAAAGTGAGGGTGATGGTTATACGCCATGCACAATGGAAACAATAGCAGCGGACGTCAGGCATTTGTCGCTCCATGATTGGATATCTATGTACCACACACGCGCAAATTTGTATGCTTGCTGTGCTTGATAGTGACTGTCTACCTCAATTACTTTCTAGCAAAACGATTTCGAGTTGTATACCACGCGCGCAAAAATTACTCGAATTTATAGAAAAATACTTAGATACAAACGTATGTATAATATATCTAGCATGGTACATATTATGAAGTCATATAGTAAACGTATGCTCAATATGTTATAGTATATCTTTTTTTTTATAGTAGTGTATCTTTTTGGTCTAGAGTATACCTTTTCCTTTCTGCAGTATACCCTTTGTTTTTTACAGTGTATCTTTTCTTATCTATAATGTATCTTTTTTTATTTACAGTGTATCTTTTATTCACTGTAATGTATCATTTTCTAGTTTGTTGGATTGGAGAATTACGAAAATGCTTGGGTTGGGGGAAATAAAATAGGTGTTTACCTAACTGTATGGTACATTTTATATAGGTATGTATCTAAGCATAGTATATAGATAAGTACCTTAGAATTATTGAAATTTATAGCTTAATTGTTAGTCAGATTCTTAAAAAATTTAAATTATAAGGAGCATTCTGCTCCAAAATTTGTTTAAGATTTACTCCTATTTAAAAATGCAAATTAGGTTTTTTTACTTAATCGATACTTTGTCACAATTGTGTAAATTTCTAAAATATTTTTCATGTCACTAACACTCTATCACCCATTAAGAGATTAGAAACAAGTCCATTTTATATATATTGGTGGTCACGTTATTGTTGCTCGTTAGACCCTTTGCTCTCCAATCACTTAAAAAAAAAAAAAGAAAGAAAAAAGATTATACTCTATAAAGTACTGTGCATTATATTCTCGTTTATATCAGGGTGTCACTCCTCCTCAAATTAAAACCCATCCTTTATGTATTTAAATTCATCCAAATCCTAAATTTTATATTTTTGTACAAAATTCTCCCACAAAGTTGAAAACTAATTTCTCTGACATGTGTTCATCACCAGTTGGTGTTGATGCAAAGACCAAATTCATTTTATTTGGGCCCAATTGAACATAACATATAACAAGTGTTTGCTGTCGACCCCAAAAACCGTGTCAGTGACATAATGGATTGCAAACCTGTGGTTGTAGACTTGTAGCAAATGGAAGGGGATCAGGATCACCCCTGATCATCAGGCGTTACAGACCCATTCATGGTTTTCAGAGTGGCCAATCATGAGAGGGAGAATGACAGAGATATTTATCATCAGGGGCTTTAATGTCTTTTTGCAAAATCCCGGAATAATTCCCAGGAGCTCGGATTCGTCTGTTAAGGATTCGTTTATACGTTGAAAAATTTGGTAAAAAGAAAAAAATTGAAAAAATAACTTTTTTTCTAGTGTTTGGTTTAGAGAAAATCACAAAGAAAAAACATATGGATGAAAATTAGGTGGAAAAATTATTAGAAACAAGTGATAAATTTTTTTTCATAAAATTGTAAGGAAAGTTTGAAAAAAGTTCCCAAAAAATTGCTAGCCTCCTCCAAACTTGCACCCCTGAGATGATATCAACATAATTCAAGTAATTTATCAACATTCAAAATTCTCGTCCAAATTCTTGTATCTAAATAGGAGGAAAAACCTCGTCTTCTCCCTACTTTTTTGTCCTTCACATTTTTTGTTTCATTCAACATTTTTTTTCCATTAAATTTTCTGAGGACCAAACGGAGCTAAGTGTACAGTATAATTCACATTTCAGATGATAACATGGCCACTCAAATTCGCCCGTGCAAATATGGCAGTTTAGATTTTATAGATACGTCTTAACTTATTCCACAAATGTGGATCCAGTTGTTACACATGTAATCTTGTTTATTGTTCCTATATGGCCACTTGAAACTTCAGTTTTGTACTCGTTTACCTGATATTTTGCTTATCAAGATGTCGTAACAGTTTTGAAATTAAAATAATGTTAACGATCACACTGGCTGTGAAAATAGTTGTTAATATTTTGAGATATAATGTTACATGTTTGAATTTGAAAACTGGCCTTAATTAATCCTAATTAATTATATTGAAATCTCTTAAAAAAAAAAAAAAAGCACCAATGTGTATTCTAAGGACACAAAAATGTTAGTATTACATAGTACATTAATAATCTATTGATGAAATGAGAAAAGTTTGGAAGGAGTTTTTTTGGGGGGTTTTGAGAGGGAGGGGGGTTTTATCCACTTATCCCTAACCCTAAAGAAAAGAAATCTAACATTATGGAGTCTAGAGATTATAGGAGTTGAAAACATCATTATAGCATCTAAAGATTATTGGAGTTAAGGAGAACCATATATGCATTGTAATTTAAGCTTCTCAACCACTAACAAACATTTGGGCATATCATTGGTGCAAACAATTTGTTTTATTCCATAAAATCGGCATTGTTTTTTATGAGAGCGTTCGCTATAATTCAAGGATCCTTTAATTTAATTTTTTTTTTTGGGTAAGAAAGAAATTAATAAAAGAGGACAAGGATAGAGGAGTCAATAATATTTGGGCCAGCCCAAAGGGTGCCATCTCCTTTAGCCATACTGTTGCGTATGCTCATCTTCAGCGCAATTAATTAATTGAACTTTCGTATCGGCAATTCGGAATAACGCACTCATGAATTCATATGAGAGGCGGACCCATTAGTCTGATTAATATTTGGGCCAGCCCAGAGGGTGCCATCCAATTTCGTAATGGGCTCATGTAAAGTTCAGTCTAACCTAACAACAGTAACCAAATGGCCCATTTCTAAACTGTGAAATCGCGCCCATTTCTAGGATGACAGGATCCCGTTGCCTTAATCTTCTCCTAAAGATCAGAAGCATGGGATGAGAAGTTATTGAAACTGTATCTATCAGGTGCGATGTTTATTTTGATGGTGACGTCAATATTTGATACATGTGTAAAACTAAACATGCATTGTAGATACTGGATATAACTTTGAATTTGAATTAGCGTATTTAAAATTCACATTTTTTGGGTATCATTTTGGTTATACAAGAATGTCATGACTGTAAATGGGAAAAAAGTATTAACCTTAGTTTAGAAGATAAATCAACACATGTCGGTGTCATTTATGTATGAAAGGGTAGTTTTCTTTTTGAAAGGTCATCTCATGAAATTATGATTAATTCATAGCTAACTATACTTAGTCATAAGTAACTCATGGCTAACCATGATTGGAATATGGATGGTTCATTGGTTGACTAAAAGGGAAACGAGTACGGTACCATATTAGTAGCGCATATATATATATATATATATATATATAGATAATGCCACTCACACTAAGACAGTCAACATTATTATTGCCAGTAGCGTCACTCTTTTTTCTTGGTTAATAATATTTCAATTCTATGAAGACCACTACGAATGGAAAAAGGGAAAGACCTTTCATCACGTTCACATTTCATCTTTGCAATAATTTCAGAGAAAAAGTTGGGCAAATATATTTGGTTTTAGAGCACAGAACACTTGTCGATTTTAAATGGTAACTTGTGGTGGCAGGTTTAATCAATATATATGTATACAGTATATAATGAAGAAATGGCACGGAAAGATGTTGTCTTCAAAGCTGCAAATAAAGCCTCCTTTTTGTTTAGTACTGTTGGGCAAAAATTTAATAAAAATAAATAATATACACCGCACAACTTTCCGACGTGTAAAAATACGCGTCGGTTTATTTTGAATACCACCCTATTCAAGAGGATAAACCTCCTTAATCACGTCCCCCGTCTCGGAGACCACCTTTTGATTCCGATTCGTTCTATTTCATTATTTCTTTCTTTGTTCGTTTTATTTTGTATTAATGAGACTTTATACAATTTGGATGGACATGTATATTGCATGCCGAGGTACCCGTTATCCAAAACTTAATTGCATCAGATAGTAGCCGTATAGGCACCTTCTAGGAAGGGTAATACACGTACACATTTTTCATATGCAGGTTATGGCACGGACAATTTTATTTGATTTGAAATTTGGGTTGCACTCACTTATTTATCATGAGCTGCCTACGCACCTCTTTTATAGAGGATCAAACCGGCCGTAGTTCTTTAATTTTATTTGAATTTTATTTCGGTTATGTTATAACCATAATTTAATTTTGAGTTTTGATTTAATTTTGGACTTTATTATACGTGGACTAATTTATTATCCACGATTTTGATTTAATTTTATCATTTGATTTTTTTTTTAACTTTTAGTGGCTAAGTTATTTTTATTATTATTTTTAGCCGTTTGCAACGATTTTCTTATTTTCCGACTCATCCCATTTTTTTAGGTCGGTCCTTTTATTTTGTTGAACTTGTGATTGCACCCGAAATTTATTTACGGGTTTCCTACGTACCTTTAGTGGAATCAAATCGACGTAGTTCTTGTCCCAAAATTATTTAGGCTTATGTTTTGTAAAGGGGAGAATTTAGTAGGCTTGGTTGTATATTTAGCTCGACTGTGGTTCCATTCTGCCAAACCTATGATTTGAAAAAGATTCGATGTTTTGCGAAGTTTGATTTTTTATTTGCTTTGGTTACGTAACGTGTAACAAAGAGTTACAGGATTGTAATTTTGGTCCTTTGTGAAAGAGGGGGGTATCGCGGGTTGAGTCAATTTGAAGATTTCGGTTTAGATTGAACTCGAAAAATTTTATATCGAGCTTCCTACGTATACTTAGTGGAATCAAGTCACCGTAGTTCTAATCGATATTTAAAAAAATTTTATTTTTCTCTTGAAAATTTTAATTCAAGTAGAGGCCTAAATATTATTAGCTTCCACACATAATACGTTAACTCCTTATAGAGCGTAGCTGATATTATTAGATGGCAAGTAGCGTTTTATTTTTTCCAATCTATTTTCATCAGTACTTGAATTTTAGTCAACAATACCCGCTCCTCTTTTCCGACGTTCGGTGTTGACAACCCATGAAGAAATTAATTTTAAGAGAGTTGAGGGGTAGTATGTGTGTCTTCTAGAATCTTTTGCCTTCGCTTTGACAGACAGGACAACCATGGTTTGACTCTGTCTCCTTCCTACTTTTATCCATCATTAATTCATTATCTTGACATTTCCTCTCTACTAATTTGTTTCCTCCAGTTGGGCACCCAGACCTTTGTTTCATTTTCTGAGACACCATGTGACGATAGACACAATGACTCCGGCTTTGAAGGCTCTGCTTTTTTTTTTTTTTTTTCCCCTTTCTTTTTGTGAATAGAGGATCTTACTCTTTCCATTTCCTCTTTTCAGAAGACATTCACCATTCTTGTCCTTTGTTTTAATAAAGTGCCAAATTTATCATTGGTTTTTTCTCTTTTAATCAATATCAAAGCATATTAACTGTATGCTGAGCATTTATCACAAAGGCTATGACACTGTGTTGTTTCATATCAGCATAAATCACTCATGATGGCACAAGATTTTTCTTTTTAGTTATTAGACTGTATTGCATTCTATAGGCTGCCCGGAACCGTGAACCTAGAATTGCAGCAAGTCTTTCACAAAACAGCCAAGTCACAAGTGCTCGGGAACTTGTACCTTTTATGGGTCCAAATTAACCCATAACCTCTGAATATAGAAATTTGTGGGTCTTTGCGAACCTAGATCCTTACGAATCTAAATTTGTGAGTCCTTTCGAACTCAGGATCCTTGCGGATCCAAATTTGTTGAGTACTTTCGACTTTAAAATTCATAGTTACCCCGTTTTGATCCTTTCGAATCTATAACAGGATACTCACTGCCCCGATGACTATCATACTTTTGGTATTGATAGCCATAGAATAGATGAAATTTAGAGATAAGTAGGGTAGGAGAGGCTAAATTAATTTGATTCCATTGTTGAATTACCTTCGAATCTCCAGAAAACTAGTGCACAAAACAAACGAGTGCTTCGATCTTTGGTCAGATTATTCTCCTTCGGATTTTTTTTGGGCTTGTTTTCTGCCTTTCTGTGCTCTTTAAATTCCTCTTTTTTTTTTTTGCTTGCCCTGTTCTTCCGTTACTCACCAGTGGTTTCTCCTTCCTTTCTTTGTCGGCTGTTTTTCCCTTTGCTTTTCAAGAGCTCTTCTCTTTTGCTACTCCTCTTTTTTTCCTTTCCAGAGTCTTCCCTTTTTTTTTTTTAAATAAACTAAAAGAAAGTTGCTTTTATAATGAACTAAAAGGAAGTTGCTTCTGGAGACCACGTAGCAGTAAAAGTGGGGAAAGTGGGAAGCCATGGCGTTATCAGCTGCTCATGATTAGTGAATTGCAACCGTCAACTTCCACGCAACACCCCTGTCCCCAGCAGCAAAATATATATATATACTAAGAAGTGTTACCCTTTTACAATGGCTGGCTAGTTTTTTTTTTTTTTTTTTTTTTTTTGGGGTTGGCCTTTGAATAGTCAGCGGAAGGTGCTGGAGAACGAGGTTTGCTTATGCATCCCCTTTTTTTTTTCCAGGTCCGCTTTTATTTGTCTTTTATGCTAAAGACATAATAATTATGAAAATGCTATATCAAGAATTTATGATTTGTCAAAATTTTTGGTTCAACAAGTACGTAGATCGTGACTGTTGATGATCTGATTCTGTATAAAGTGGTGGCAACACAATTAGTTAATTTTAAAAAGGATCTTTAGACATAAATAGCTGAGAATTTGAAAATTTAGATACTATTAATTCAAACTTTAAAATAGTTTCAGTGCTTTGAATTTGAGGATATTATTTTCGAGGTGATATTATTCGGTGTTATATAAAAATTATAATTTAAGATGACCATTGAATTACTAAAAATAAATATCCTGAAAGTTTGAAGTATTGAGAGTTATTTAAAGTTCCAATTTTTATGTCCAATTCATACAGTATTTGGATTATTCCTATCCAGTAATCTATTAAATGATGGTAGAAAATTACACTATTTTTTACCCCAAAAAAATAATTACATGTAATTATAAAGGTATTTCTTTATTATAATTAAGAGCCTTGTACAAATAGATATGGTAATAGATATGATTGTAAACATACTAATTTGGGCTCGTACTTTGCACAGTGCATGTTTAAATAGACAATTGATAAATATAATATCCATAATAAACGGATAGTTATTGTAGAAATAATTAATTAATATTATAATTAGAAGAGATAATGAAATAACTCAATGAAAAAGTTAATTATAAAGCAACTTCGTGCATAACCACTGGGATTAACAATTAAAAACTATATGATTGTGGAAAAGGTCTATATAAGTATGATGCAAACAGTGGATAGTGAATTGTTACAAAGCACACTAAATGGAAATAATCACGGAAATCATATTTATGTTTGTATTATCTCTAATATTACATACTCGTTTTTATATTTGTATTGAAAAAGACAAAATAATAATAATTATGGAAATGAAAAATATTTATTATTTCTTAATAATTGTGCATATTATATTATTTACTAATAATGATGTGTCACATAAGTAAATGCGAAGAGGATGACATGTGTTTGAGATAATATGGTGTGTGTGTGTGTGTATATATATGTATATATGTATGTATGTATGTGTGTGTGTGTGTGTGTGTATCATATATATAATATAAAACTGAATGGGTTGAATAAGTTGATAGTGTTCTAACATGCGGCAAGCTCCTATTGGCTGTCTCCTATTAATTATTTTATATTTACATCAATACTATATGATTTTTTATATGTTCAATTAGCTTAATACTTAAAAAATTAACATAATGATGTCAATAAATATTAAATTAAATTAATTAATAATGGTTATATTTTATTATCCATATTCAGGTATCAATATTAAATGATTGTTTCTTTATTCAATTAGTTTAATGGTTACAAATTTAAAAGAAAATAGGATTAAAAATATAAACTGTAAGTTTAATTATGACAAAGTAATGCAGACACGTATAATGAGTTGAATGGCTTGATATTTCAATTCTCATCATTCATTATCTAAATATATTAATATGCTCGAAGAGACATCCCCCACCACATAGGCCAAATGACATTAAACATATGACATGTATTAAAAAAATGTTTTTAAAAGACTCCGGTAATATACGTGGACAACTCCTTGTAGTCAAATGTCAATTGAGGAGTCATTAAGTATCAAAATTATAAAGAATTTTAGCAGTTACAAAGTTAAAGTAAAAGATGAAAATAATCTAAGGATATTCTTGACTCTTACCCTTTTTGGTTAAGCGAATATTACTATAATTTTTTGTTGTATTTAATTCAATAACGTGTGTGTTTTCTCTTTTTTTGTGCAAAAGTGTCCTTCTTATTTATGTTATTCTCAAAATTTACACACATTTGTATAGTCTTTCCTCCCCCTTTTTTTGAACTAAATTCGAGGCTTACATTTGTCAAGTGCTTCTAGCAAATATTAGAAGAATGAAAAAGTTATTAGTACAAAGATGGTATGACTAATTTTTCCTTTTTTAGGAGTAGTGGGTTGAAGTTATTTCTATTTCTTAAATAATAAGAAGTCAAATTCAATTTGTTTACTATTTCTTCTGATAAAAAAAAAGGACAACCCGGTGCCACAAGCATCCCGCGTTCACGCAGGGTCCAGGGAAGGGCCGCACCCTAAGGGGTGAATTGTAGGCAGCCTAACCTGACTTTGTCAGTGGCCAATTCCACGGCTCGAACCCGTGACCTTTTGGTCACACGGAGACAACCTTACCGTTGCTCCAAGGCTTCCCTTCTTACTATTTCTTCTGATAATAATATGTTTTCATTTTTCTTTTGTGGCTGTAATCTAACTATATCCACGCACTAATCAAAGTTAGCGTAATTCTTAAATTCCAAGCTATGTTTGTGGAACATTGTATTGATATTTTAACAATTTCAAAGTGCAAAAGCACACAAACATGTAGGGAAAAAACAATAACAAAACTATAAAATTTCAACGCATGCCCGTGCAAAGTACGGTATGCACACTAGTATGTGTGTGTGTGTGTGTGTGTGTGTGTGTGTGTGTATATATACACACAAATCCCGGATAAAGCGGTTAATGTTTAGTAGTTGATTTTCTAAACCTTGGTTTTCAGATTGTTGGTATACGTACGTGTGGGTGCATATATATGCACCAAAGTGTAAATGTCTGTGCATACTCCCTATGTAGGATTAGAGATTTGGCTCATACTCCCTATGTAGGGTTGTTATCGACAACTTAATGGAATTACTAATAGAAAAAAAAACATCTATGACGATTTTAAATTCGCAGGCTTCTTTCCTTTTTCAATAATGAAGTTTCAGTTCATATTGTTTGGAGATAACAGAAATGAAATTAAGTTTCAAAACTATTTTATTTTAAATTATTTTATGCTTTTATAAGATATCTATAGTTATTTTTACAATTTAAAATAACTATTTGTATAATTTTTTTGTATTTTAATGAGTGAATGGTAATGGACGTCTATGTTGGAAGATTATACCTGTTGATTTATCAACTACTTGTACAGGAGCCAAAACGCTAGCAAGAAATATGATGCTATGAAAACTTTGCAATCTCTTGGAGGATAGGTATTTGTAATTGCAGTAGTTTTAGTCATAGTATGAAACCTTGGAAGCTATTGGAGATATGAACGTGGGAAGTTATGCAAAGTGGGAAGTTGTAACTCTTTAGAGCTGTGGTTTTTTTTTTTTTTTGGGTTTTGTTTTTTATGTTTTTCCATCCCATTATGCCATGTTGGATGTTTGGTTTTTTTTTTTTTTTTTTAACTTGGTATAATTAAATCTTTTTTAACTGGTGGTTACAACTTAATGGGTTGCTTGAAATTGAAAATAGGTGGAAAGCATCTTTGTGATGAGATTGCATGAAATTGCAGGGTTGATAGAGGGAAGGATGATTAGCCACTCTTATTCTACAATTTATTATATAAAAATTTGCATTATGAACTTGGTTACATGTATGTAACCATACAATGGTGGATCCAGGATTGTAAGTAAGTGGGTACAGGGTTTACTAAGCATATACTGTTTTAGCGCTAATACATAACTAATAAGATTAAAATTCATATATCTACATTTTCAAGCTATAAATTTAATTCTCAAATTACTGAATCTGTCAAATTTAACTCCCATTTTTAGATTCTATAGAACACAGAAACATAATTCAAATTCTAAAATCAAATCAAGCCACGCATAACCATTACACACACTCCTAGCATATTTTAAAGACAATGAAAAAAGTATTTAACCAATAATCATTCACAAATCAAATATTTTAAATTCACATTATTTCAAATCAATGACTCAAGCCCCAATATATATGCATTGACTCACAATTTAAGGAGAAACAAAAATCAGAATAAGATATTGGACTTAAAAAAAATTATAATGACCTTTATAAACAAAAATTTATAGTGATGGTTGCCATACAACAACCACCATAACTGAAAAGATCTGTAACATACATGTGTTGCCATTAATTCTTGACCATTATTTTTTTTAAATGGCATTAAATTTAAAATGAATTTTTAAAAATCATAAAAATATGTTTACATTTCTAGAAATTTACTCAAAAAAAGGAAAAGATTTATCTTAACAGGTTACCCCCTCCATTGTTGGCAAATATTATAGAAAAACAACAGAGCACATAATGTTCAAGGCAGCCACCGTAACATGACAAGCCCCATTACCCACTACTCTTGGTTGCTTAGCTGAAAATTACCAAGGGGAATGGGTAACATTACAACTAGGTCCCCTACTTCTACGCAAAAGCCATTCAACCATCAGCCATAAAACAAGTCAAGTTATCCAGAGGACTTGAACTCATTGGCGAGCGAAGCAGCTCCTGAAATCTAGTTTGCCAGAGTCTGATCAGCTTCAGCTTGTAGCCTCCTAGTGAGCTTCACTGACTCTTCATCCATATCAAGGGCCAGTTGAATGTGGGGGAGAGGGGCATGATGGATGGCGATTGGTTCCTGCTATTCCTTCCTGATGGAGGCTAGTACAGCCGGGACAAGGTCACCTCCTTTGCAGCATGATTAATCTGGACAGTCCACTTGAGCTGAATGAGCCTGGTTATGGTCTGGATAATGCAAGCCATTGTGGGTGCCATCGTTGTCTGATCCTCGTTTAGCACTTCGATGATCTCTCTTTGCAAATCGATCTCCAGTTTAGGTATGCCATAATCCCATGCTTTAATGAGCGCTTCCTTCAGGGTAGTCAGCTGTGCCATGGTCCTGCTTTCCCCTGGAATCATAAGTGTGAGTCTGAGGTACCATTTCATAGAGTGCATACGAATCACTGCTGCCCCTATCATTCTCTTCTTCTCCTTATACTCGCATGTTGCAATATTCAGTTTGAAGCCCGGGAATTGTGGTGGCTTCCATACCATCACCGGGGTGATCTTTAAGTAATCTGGTTTTTTCTGCATCATCCAAACCTTGTTAGAAATTTTAATATCAGCATTAATCTTGTTCCAGAAGATTTATGTACGCATACATGCTTTTCGGAACACACAATTACTCCTATAAAGCCGAATATGCCAGAATATAATCACAAACTCCCTTGCCCAGCATCCCTTTTGCTTAATGTTCGTGTCTATCCATGCCCTCCAGTCTACGTTAAAGAACACCGCAACTAGGTCCTGGTTGTGAGCCGAGATGAATTTTGTTCAGGTGCTGGCAGGTATTGGGCAGTCTCTAAAGGCATGGGTATGATCTTCAACCAGTGCTTGACAAATCGTACATCTACTGCTAAGGCCTTGTATCCATTTAGACAAATTGGCAGCGATGGGAAGGCCTTCATGACGGGCACACCAGACAAGGTGTTTAGCTTTAGCAGGAGCTTTAATCTTCCAAAGCCTTCTCCACTCAGTTTTGCCATTCATAAGCATATCACTGTTGAGAGGGGTTTTAAGACTTATGATTTTGTTATAAAGGCTTTGGACTGTAAATTCTCTATTCCTTATCAAGCTCCGGACTTCACGATCTTGGCTTAGAGGATCAATTTTAATTTTCTTAATCTTTTTTAAAATGTTAGGACTAACCAATTTCCGAAGGATATCCTCCCTCCAGTGTCCATTTTTATGGAAGGTGCTAACCCTCGTAGTTTCGTAGATTTGCAGACAGTTAGCTTATTCGCTCTTAATGAGATGTCCAATTGAGAGCCATTTTTCATACCAGAACGATGTGTTTTTGCCACTTTCAATCCTAATAATACTGTGGTCAACAGTCCAGTTTTTGTATTTTAGAATCATTTTCCAATTAGGGAGTGGTAGGGTTTAGGCTCCACTTCGTGAAAGGATTATCTTGACAAATATTTTTTTGTCATGAGCTTGACCCCTAGAGAGTCCTCTTGCGTATGATTTTTCCAAGCCAGTTTTGCCATAAAGCACTTGTTCCATGTCTCAAGTCTTTTAATTCCAAGGCCCCCTTACATTTTGCTCTTTGTAACTACATCCAAAGGAACCCTAGGGAGATAATGGGCAGTATCAAGTTTGTTCCATAAAAATTTTCGCATCCCTCTTTCCATTTCAGTGAGAATTTTCTTGGGTAGCATGGTTGTTTGCATCAAATGAATGGGTAGGGCCGTCAAGATTGACTTTATGAGTATGGCTCGACCCGCAAGGTTAAGAATCTTAGTTTGTCAAATACTAAATTTTTCTTTAAATCTTAGGAGAACGTTATCAAAATCACTGGACTTTGGTTTAAGGCTTGAGACCGGAGCTTCCAAATACCTCCCAAATTTTGTCGATGGTATCAGATGAACAGATTTGACCATAATTTTCCTAAGCCTATGGTACCCCCTCCGTCGTTACAAGAGCAAAAGTGAAAGGTCCTTAGCCTTCCATTGTTTCAGGTGTAGCAACTCCCAAGAACACACACGTACTCATTGACAGAGACAATCACATTCTCTCTCTCCACACCTAACTTATTCACCCTCTAACCCTAACAACGATGGAGATTTAATATGACACATGTATGGACCGTATGGTTATGATTCATTTAGTTGCGGTGGTTGCTATATATTAATAATCACTATAAACTCATCTCATTTATAATCATTTTTTTCATTTAGAGAAATCAGGCCAAAATCTTAAAATTATAAATATCAAATTATTTTACTTAAGTTAAAAATATCAAATTATTTAAACTGACCATCTATATCTATGGTCAATCTAAAATTCCATTATTCCAAGTATGACTCAAGTCCATGTATATTCTTATTTTAGTTGAAGGACCCCAAGTATTGAGATATGATGTCTCCCGTAATTTAGGATCTATTTTTTTCGTAGGTCAATTTCAAAATACCAACCTCAATCCATTTCAATCTACTTCCATCTAATTCAACCCACTTTTATTATTTTAACCAAGTTTAATTTATCACATAAAAAAATTCAACCCACTTTAATATACTTTAACCCATTTCATCCTTTTACCTATACCAATTTAACCACAAAATGAACAGCTCTTAGGCAGTCAATGAATACGTTCCCCGAGGATTACTCCACTAGTCTGATTCACGTGCAAATCATCAATTCCTGGTACCCTCCCTTTTTTATGTCTATTTTACACCGAATATCTTGGTTGAATTAATCAATTGATCAGATGGATTTGTCTTTTATCAACTGCTTCCCACTCCAAGTTTTTAAAAAGAAACATTTTGTTCTTTTGAAACTGAATCATAATCAGTGCTGTTTTTAGCACCCGAAAAAATAGCCCACAATCAACAAGCAATGACGAAATAGAATCCAAGCAAAGAACCCGTCTGCAAATCTTTGAGATTAGACAATCTCCCCGCCTTCTCCGCTACGCAGCTACGCAGAGGCGGTGAGGGTATTAAACATCCTTGCTTGGGCCGCTCAATCGAGGCTATCGTTTTCTGGGTTTTCTTTTCGGTGAAGTAATTGTTCTGTCCTTCACAACTTGTTTCTCTCTCTCGTGATGCACCAAGTGTATGACGAAATGCCTGAACGATGGTCTCGCTCATCGCAGCTTCTTCAGCTCGTTTCACGGTTTCTCATAAACCCATCTCATATTTGAACCCACCTCGCTTCTTCCCCATCGTTTTTGTCATAAGCCCGCCAAAAAGGCAGTACCCACTTCACCCAAGGGGGAAACATGTGAGACACAAGAAGCAAAATCAGCTCTTGTTTGAGTTTTCGGATAGTTTTGAAGTTGCGAGAATGTGTAGAAGGTGGGAAGGCGGAGGGGACCCGGCATTGGAGTTGGAAGTCTTGGAATTGATGAAGAATTCCAAGAACCCTGATAAGTTCCCCAGCAAAAGGGAGCTTATTGAAGCTGGGAGGGGGGATTTGGTTGAGGCAATCTTGAAGAGAGGTGGGTGGATGTCAATAGGGTGGGAGGATGATAAGCCTGAGGGAGACAAAATTGAAGGCGAGTTAGCTAGGAATTTGGAGTTTGAGTTTGAGACAAATGGGGAAAATGTTTGTGAAGGTGAGGGAAGAAGTGGGTCCGATTCAGAGCTCAATGGAGGCAAGATTCCTGAAGGTATTTCCTTTTTGGGCAATTCTTCCCCGGCTGCTTCATCTTCTGGTCGATCACTGTGAGGACTTTCTTCTAATTTTGCACTTACATCTTTTCTGCATTGTTATTGTCCTTCCCAATGCCAATTTTATGTTCCCTTTTATCCTGGAACCTATTATTTGATAAATAAACGTATAATGATGGTCTTGATGCCCTTTCTAGGTTGCAAAACTTGGTATTCACGTGTTCTGCTCTGTCTCATTTCTGATGATGCAGCTTAGTTCCGTCTGTGTATGAGTAATCCTGGTACCTGTCATGCTAAATTTGTATGGAAGAGCACTTAGTACTTACTTCACCATGTGGACTACTGTTTTACTTCTTTTTTCTTTTTTTTTTTTTTGGGGGGGGCTGTATTTAGAAAATTAGCATGAGCAAGCTATTGACAATATGTTTGACATATGAGAACTAGAGAGACAGAAAAGTATGCACAATCAGATCTTTGTTGTATGTTTTTGTATGCAGAGAAATGGCAGTGGAATGTGAAAGCGGGATTGAGGGTATATTGAAACGATTGGAGAGGCAGAGACTCCTCAGTTTTGGTCTCCATATGAGGAGAAATGGTGGTATAAATCATGAATCCAGGAATTTAGATAAAGATGAGCAGAGTGGTGGAGTGTCCAAGGATGTGGGTGAGTTTTCTTGGTTTCTTACCCCTTACACGTTTAATTTAGATAGCCTTCGAGATTTCACCTGTTTCGAGTAATTTGCCTAATATCATTCTGTTACAAGTATACTCTGGTTTAGTTTGGTATGAATTGTGAGACCACTATCCATTTGACTTAGGGTTTTGTTGTTTTCTAACCCAATAAATTGGTAGAGGAGGCATGCTAGTGCATCCATAAATTCATTGAGATGAAGAAAGCCTATTCCGCCTTCGCTAATTTGTTGGGCCTGCTACGAAGGGGGAGGTGGGAATATCAAAGTCATGAAATTCTATTGTTTGGGAGAATCTCATCTTTCTCTATCTGCAAGACTTCATATGGACGTCACGCTACACACGCAAAACCAGCAATTTTGTTTTCTTTGCAAGAGTGGGTTTTCACAATCATACATTGGTCTTGGCTGAGGAGAATGTGCACGATTTCGTTTCAACTTGCGCAAGTTGCACGTAACATTTTTCTGCCTATTAGAAAGATTTTATTAGTTATTAAAGTGTGACTTGTAGTTTTTGCTTTGTAAAAGACAGTTGCCATTCTGAAAGAAACAGGTTGGTATCCTTGGGCGATGATGGATCTTTGTTCCGTAGCAATGGCTTGAGTGGCTCTCGTTCAGATTTATCAAGTAGTTCCCTTCAGTCAGACACATGCAGGACATGGGGTATTCACAGAGCAGGCTCTTCAGATACAGAATTTGAAGGTATTGGTGTCCTTGACCTAGCTTAATATTTTCTGTTCCACATCGTTAGTGGTTATGTTTATTGACCTCTCTGTATTATCTCACATGTCTACATGCTATGCTACTCTCAGCTGCTGAAATTAATTTTAACTAGCTACATGCTATGCTACTGTCAGCTGCTGAAATTAATTTTGGAGGAAAGGCAAATTTAAGGAGAAGGGATAAGTGTGAGGGGGACGAAATAGTAGCGACAACTGATATTGAGGAACCTGTAGAGCAGAGAGAGGATTTTGAGTCTTGTGTTGAACAAATCACTCAAGGTGATGTAAAAACTCGTCTTCGGCATCTTGAAGCGGAGCTCTCATCTGCACTTGGTTCTTTGAGATCGAACACTGCTAACTTGTCCGAGAAGGTACGGATTCAAAGCACTTCTAAACCTATTTTACATATGATCTCCAATTTTTGAAGAGTTTATTTTTGAAAGTTCAAAATACAAGTTTATCTGGTTCACCTTCGGTTGTGAGGATCTGATATATCCTCCAACAAGCTTTGTCTGGGCTTATTCAGTGGATCTACGTGGTAGACATCTGATGTCTGAGTATGGGAAGCAATGATAAGTTGGAAACGAGGGTCAATGTGAAATATGTTATGTAAATAGCATCCAGTCCTTACCTCCTCTTTCCTTGTTTAGGGTGAAATGGAAATCAGGGAAAGAATCAGTTCCAAAATCCAATCGCATCTGCAGTTTATTATACTTTTAATAGGTAAATTTCAGCTGATAGAATCGAGGTAATAATCTGGTTCCGTATTGGAGTTGGGCCTTGAGGTCTGATTGAAAATATTGAGCTGCCTATCTGTAGCATCAGAATTATTATTTGCCCTGAGAGTCTTCAGGTACTAATCACAATTTAGAAATCCAGGTTCCATCCCTTTAGTACGCTCATCATCCATGTTTCTTTGGTTCTGCAGCCAGCTTGTATACAATGTCAAGTGACCTTGCTTTAACAACAGTCCTCAGGCATCTCCTTCTTGTCGTGTGCTTCCCAAAATGAGGAGATGAACTGCTTAGCTGATTGGATGGGGAAGAGGTATATTGATGTCCATTCTAGATGGGCGCAGCACCAGTTGGTTTAGTCTTTAGTTCGCTACTATATTCTTCCTGTCTGGCATCTGATGGACCTACGCACCATACTTTGATGGTCTCACCAGTTCATCCGATGTGCTGCTAAGAGAATGAACAACTTGTCCTGGACCTCGTACACTATAATCTATGGTTTCCTATGCTTCATAGAAGTTGGGTTTGTAAGTCCAAACTTATCATTATCCCTCTTCAATAAATAGTAAACTTAACCTAACTTAGGGTTCTCCCTAGGGTCAATATTGGTACTGCTTTCGACCTGCGATTATTAGTTGAGTTGCCCTTCTGTAGTCATAGCTGTTTTATGTAGATAGAAAATAACTTGTTTGCGGTTTTCTTGGAAATATGGGAAAATGAGGTTTCTCA
This sequence comes from Carnegiea gigantea, assembly GCA_029747015.1. NCBI lineage: Eukaryota > Viridiplantae > Streptophyta > Magnoliopsida > Caryophyllales > Cactaceae > Carnegiea > Carnegiea gigantea. Next base: position 235,548 of record JAKOGI010000077.1, read on the forward strand.
TGGCATACAAACTGATAACATTCGGATGCGTGAGTATTGCCAAATAATAAGCACCTCCCTCCTCCCTCCTGCTGGGGAAGTTACAGGCTGGATATAGATGAGCTAGCTGAGATTTAGGAAATTCATTGTTTCCATTTAGGGAAGAAGGGCTGTCTCTTGGCGAGACAGTGTGCGTGAGGATGCTTTGTGCATTAAAATGAAATCTGATGAGAATCAAGGACTGAAATGGAAATAAGGGTATAGGATTATGAAGTGCATATAGAGAAGTCTCGTCCTTTGGACATGGTATAGTGAAGCCAATATGAAATACTTGCAACCTTACCCCTGTTGGGCCAATTCTAGTAGAGAAGCTGTTTATGAAAGAACTCTGTCAAAATATTTTTGATATTTGCAAAGTAGCACGGGAGGAAACTGAGAAGAATGGTATTAGAGGTAATTGTAAATCTAGATTGGGGAAAGATGGCACATAACCAGTAATACCAATCATACAAGGAACTGAATATTGCATACAATACTAGAAAGAATACTGAAAATAACAGACGTAAGCCTTCAAAAGGCAACCCAGGAGGAGGGCAAGGTGCAACAGGCAGGGAGTTTCTGCATCCGGGGGGGGGGGGGGATGGATATTCAAAGGACCTCAAATACCAGAACTTAACAACCCCCCTGCACACGTGTTCTCTTACTCTTCCGTTGGTTTTCTTTTAGGAATCCTAGACTACACATAATCCATATGAAGGCTATGTCTTTGTTGAGATCGGATTGGCCTACTCTAGAGTCTAGCCTACTCACTTCCCTCAAATTCTTTTCGCCTCTATCTCTCTTGGTACCATCTCTGAAAAGGCGTATACTTATTGCCAATATAAAGTTACATATGCAAATCATGAAAAGAAAGGTTTGGGGTGGGGATAATGATTAAATGAGTGAGTAAGATGATCCGGCTGAGGGGGAGCATGTGGCGTGGACTGTAGAGAGGCTGAAGGGGGTCCTGCTAGAACTGGAGTATTTTGGTTCCTGTTTTAGTCATTTCTAAAAATCAGGTCATGGTCTTAAGCCTTTTTATGGTTCTAACTATTCCGTTTCCTATCTCGGAATCTGTCAACTGATGAAAAGGCAATTTATCATTTAATGTTTGATCTACTTGGTCAGTTAAGATCTGAACTTCCAGTGCTACCATTTTTTCTTGGTAACCATTTTATTTGAACAAATAGAGAACCAGAATTGATGGTTTTGTGCCCATTACCAGTTCTTCCTCCGGAATTGAGACTGATCATTTCCAGAATCTACAATAGAATAGTTACCCTTCTTTCTGCCCGAGGAGAAGAGCTTAGTTTGAATTGCTTAAGTTTGTTTGAACTCTGGATTATCATGTTAAACTGGAACACTGTGGAAGTGAAAAACTAGAGGAACAGGAGATGCAAACTGAGGCTTGAGAGAACTCTCCACCTTAATTTGAAGTGGTACATTATGCACTGAGAGCTCATATTTAATGGTAAGTGTGTATTAGGGAATACCTCTTGCAGTAGGCAATTGCTGGAGACCATGTCTTAATTCCTATCTTCAGTTAGATGCCTAACACCCAAACAAGCAGAGCAGTTTTCTTCAGCTTTAGAACCACAAAATTTTTATGTCACAGTAGCTAGAGCCTAACAAGAAACCTTTTATTTTGTGGCAAATTACTGAGTTAGGCCTCTTCTACTTCATCAAGAAACCTTTTATTTTGTGGTAAATTACTGAGTTAGGCCTCTTCTACTTTATCAAGAAATCTTTTATTTTGTTTGTAATTCAATTCAATAGAGTATCAAGGATCCTCCTTGCTTTTCCTTTTCCTTTTTCTTTTTTTCCTTTTTTTGGAGGGGGGGGATTGGGTGATAGGGTTTGTGTGTGTGTTCATATGTGCATTTTTCCTTCGAATACAGGTTGATTTGTCATCTTGCTTTTTGATGCACCATATTTCAATACCTATCTCTGGATTGTAAGTCGTACCAAATGATTCATTCACTTACAAGATCCCTCTTTTCTGAACTTGATGTCAGGTCAATGGGCACTTGTCTGAAGACTTGAGACAGCTTTCTGATGCTTCGGAGTTTCAGGAAACAGAAATAATGCATGCGCAGAGCAAATTGAGGTCGCTACGTGCAAAGCTTGCTATATTAGACGGGAAAATGGCACTTGCCATAATGTGAGTCCTTCACTCCTGGTTTTTACGTATTCCATTCCTTATTCCTTTTTAAGTTGTTACCGGAAAGAATATGATCAATAGAAACTAGGAACCAAGATGCTCAAACTGTCCTCGAAAGGTCTGAAATTCCTTTGAAAATGAAACGTTCTCATGAGTCTTCTGCAAATGATGAAACAATTGTCTGCTTGTGGGGGCATGTCTAGTGTTGTTATATGGATTTAAATTGCAGAGATGCCCAGAAGATATTAGATGAGAAGCAAAAGAGGATCAATGATGCTCGTAGAGCTGTCCAACTTCTTCAGACTACATGCGTAGTTTGGCCTAACGCTGGCTCAGAGGTTCTCTTAGCAGGATCCTTTGATGGATGGGCTACTCAGGTCTCGCCTCTGTCTTGAACCCTTTTGATTCATTCAGAGTCAAATTTACTACAGTATGTTGGGTCTGTATATTTTCCTTTGTTTTCAAGCTTTTCTTGCTGACATACGTGATCTTCTCGATGCCAGTTCAATAAAGGTGACAAAGTGAGTTGCAATGAAGAAGTTCTGGGCTTGCTTAATTTTAACAATTCTTTTTCTCTCATTAAATTTTTCGCAGAGGACGATGGAGAGGTCAAGTACGGGCATTTTTTCTTTACAATTGAAACTATACCCGGGAAGATATGAGGTAGGGTGTTCTGTCATCACCACTCATTTTTGACATGATTAGAGAAGTAGCTGATAATTTCTGATAATTTCCTGCTTGCATATGGCAGATTAAGTTCATCGTAGATGGCTCTTGGAGGGTTGATCCCCATCGGCCTATAGTAAACAACAACGGCTTTGAGAACAATCTCCTGATTATCACTTAGACAATGACTTGGTCATCGGACGTGGAAGCTGAAGATGACGCATAAATTGCTGGCAAAATTTAGGTGCGATTGTCAATTCTTCCACACCCATATTGTATATAACCCCCCTCTAGGTTTCTTTGTGTGTCTTGCTGAGGATGAAGTTGTGCCGCAATATTCTTTCATTTATCTCCCCCCTTTTTTGCTGTTTCCTGCTAGATAAGCGTGCCTATGGAATTGGGTATTGTTTCTGATTAAATGATTGAACTTTGTCTTTGCCCCCTTTCGTTACTGAAATGTGACTGCTTTATTAACATTGGGTTTAGAAAGAGAGATACGGGAGAAGAAGCCGCAGAGGCGAATAAACTAGGAAAACAAATCAACACGGAAAAGATCCTAACCTAACTTGGACATTACCACAGCCTCGTAGCCTAAAACACACTGGTTAAATTAACACATCATCGAGATTATATTCTGTTCTGATCTTTTACTAATACAAAATGTAGGACAGAACCCAACTGAAAAAACACGGCAAGTTACAAAATATCATCATAGGCAACAATTTCCCTAGATTTGATAGGAGGATCCAACACTGAACTGTTACTAGTACTGGCATTGGGGTTAACAATGGCTGAACTCAACCTATTCCCCCTTCCATGTTTACTCAAAGGGGTCTCCCCCTTCACAAGCTTTGACAATGAGCTCCTTCTCTCTCTTCTCTCTCCTTCAATTCCTCCTGCTTCTCCCTCTTTTACTTCACTTGCCCACATCACTTGCACCTGCCAATACAAAATCAGACTCAGATTAGGGTAAGTTCTAGCAGTACTTAATAAGACCTCAAAGACCAGAACTTTAGACAGATTATGAAACTTGCCCAAGTCAATTCAGATGACAATTTAGCAAAATACACAGCACCCATCTCAGATTCAGATCATAATGCTAGTGAAAGCCCAGAAATTTACACAGTTAATCACTTGCTCATATAGGGCATATCACTTGGATGTCAAAATTGAGAAAGAAAACAGAACACCCATATCAAATAAAGCCAAAAATAGAAACTTACACACACACACACAGAGAGAGAGAGAGAGAGAGAGATAGAGAGAGAGAGAGAGAGAGAGAGAGAGAGAGAGAGATATACCCTGTGGGAGTCGAAGGAGATGCCGAAGGAGGGGTCAAGGGAGGCGGCGAGGGCGGAATCTGCGGCGGATTTAGAGCGGAAGGAGATGAACCCGACTCCATCTTTGTCGATCCGGATCCGGGATATGGACCCGTAGATCTCGAAGCGGGATTTAAGGTCGAGGACGGAGCAGTCCGGCGGAAGGCCAATGACCACCAGAGCAGGCGGCGGAGCTGGCTTGTCCTGCGGCGGATCTTCCGGCGGCAGAGGGCGGTGGCGTTTGGGGTAGGAGTAGGGCACGTGGCGGGAATAGTAGGGTTTCTCTCTCTTGCGACTCATTGCCTTATCTCTTTGTGGGGTTTTGGAGAGAGAGACAGAGAGGGGGTTGCAGACGAGAAGAATAAAAGGGAAAAGAGGGGTTGGATTCGCTGGGCTTGTTAGTGAACTCGGAGCTTTGAAGTCGGTAGGCATGCAAATGTGACTGTCTTCTGTGGTTCTGTTGATCCCATCAAAAACATCACTTTGCCTTACAAAAGCCTTCTTTGTCCGGCCGTTTGGTTCTATCAATACTCTAATTATCTGACGAGATAAATTTGACAAATGACCAAAATTGATTTTTCAAAACTATAGTTATACAAAATTGGTTTTCCAAGCACGACAAATTTTATTGTAGAGTCAGAATTTTTATTTTATAAAGTAGTTTCGAAAGTTATAATCACTTTTAAAATTATATATTTTACAACTAAATTACTTTGAATAGGCTTGTATTTGCATAGAATTTTACACTCATATCTATTTACTTTAAGGAGAAACAAACCATAACCCACTTCTAAAGTCATGCAATCTTGGGAGTAAACTACTCTGAATAGGGTTTTATGCACCCCCAAAAAAAAAAAAATCGCACCTAGAATCTATGGCATAACAAACGTCGCACATTTGTAGGATGGGAATCCCACAAGCATGCAAGGTTTGAACAACAAAAAATAAACTATGGATATTAAATTAACCTTTTGATCTCAAAATAAAATACTTGATAAAAGAACTAAATTAGCGGCAAATGATGGAGAAGTGCTAACATCCTATAAATATAGAAGGTATCACTATAGGGTCACAGCAAGACAAGAATATCAAGTTTATAAACTCCATACCAATAAAATCTACGAACGAAGCCTTTTACTTTTGGACTTATGTGGTTACAATATATCGACTTATTTGTTGGACTTCTTACGTTTGTAGATTTTGTGATTAGGACTGATTTGTTACAAAATTACTCTAAACAAGGCAGCAAAAATGCAATTTAGTTGGTATCTTATTATTTTTCTTCTCGCTTACCAATGGGCAAGCATGCATGCTTTAATTAAAGCCGAACTCCTACACTTTTCGTTTTATTTTTGAAGCCCAGACTCAGTTGGGCTGCGAACTGCTAACCCATATCTAAATGGGCACTGAATTCTCCCTCCCCCCTACCCGTCTCTCTCTCCATCTGGCTAATTGATCAACGCTGTTTCTCCCTTTTCGTCACTTCGTCCTAATTAAAGTTTGTTAATTTTTTTATTATGTCAATTGGGTCTTGAGTTTGTTAATCTTCACAAACAAGGAGTTATGCCTATAAGTTCAAATATGGTTTCAACCTAAAATCAATCGGCAATGAGTGGAGTAACTCATAAGTTTATATATATACTCAAGCTCTTTAATATTATCAAAGCGGGACAACACTCACTTTCATATTCTTTCATTTTATTAATGTGGGGCAACATCTACTTTTATACTCCAACAAAATTATTTATTGACAAACGACGTTCGATGATTTTTTTTCTTTTACTTAACCCGTTTAATTGGTCGCTCCCTTGTTTTTTTGGCTCGAATCGTCTTTCTTTGTGGCTTTGGAAATTAAGGGGCCAAGCAAAAGGATAGAGAGAGTATAAAGCAAGAAAGAGATAGAAAACAAGCAAAGCTGATCTGAAGCGCTTGTACTTCTGCAAGTTCAGCTAAACTTTAATACTGTCGCTTATTTGAACAGTCATTTTCTTTTCCGGCCGTACATAAAAAGATAGATTCTTACCCTCATCACTGGCTTCCCAACTCCCAAAGTCTTTCTCAGTGTTGTAGTAGACCAGACTACCACGTTATGAGCGCACGTGCTTTATGGGCCCCATAACGCTGCCTGCCTCTATATCTTTTTATTTATTTTTATATCTTTTATAAAAGTTACTCATACCAACCCACTAGGTTCTTATTTCAGAACAACCCAGTGAGCCTTGTACCGTTGGGGGAGGGAGATGAGACTAACCCAAAATACCCAAGCTTATAAGCTTGGTTAGTAGCCCTACGCATATTTACATAAAAAAATTACAAGTCTTAAAATTCGACCCCATAACTTTTAATTTAAAAGACTACCTTAATACTACTTGAGCTGAGAGCTCTTGGCACTGCCTGCCTCTCTGGGAATATGACCTTCATATTCTACGCACCAAAAAGGTTTCCCAGCAGTTACGGTTTATATGCGCGCTTCATGCTTGTCCCGTGTTGTTCTATTGTTCATTGCGGTGGTCATTGTAACTGGCATAACTCTTTTTTTATATATATATATATAAAATCTTTGTGAGTGAGCAATTGGACTTGTGCACATAAATTTATGTTATTTTTCATCCCATGCGAATTATATTCCGTTGTGTTCCATTTGTTGCTAACGCCCCCATAATGCAATTACTTGCTCATGCAGTACAATCATAATGTATAGTTTTTATCATTGATTGAGTAGAATTAAGTAATTCTTTAGTTAATTACCCTCACATAACTGATATGATAATGGAAACACAACAACAATTTGTGGTGTATTATGAAGTTGATTATATTTGTTATCAAAAACAAAACAAAATTAATTATATTTAGCCAATTAAAGTCATTAGATCTAGGCAAGGATTATTGTTATCTCTGGATTTATGATGGAGTTAACATGTTCCAGCATGGAGAGCATGGACCCCCAGTAGGTACACATGATGGTTATCCTATGGGAATTAAGTCCATGAGTGTAATGGCAATGCATGGGATCGAATTGAGATGATCAATTTAGATAATGTGCAATGGTCGGCTTGCGAGCCGATTTTTGGGTCTCGTAAGCGAGCAAGCCGCTCGCTACCTCACAAAAGGAGGCTTGTGGCTCATGGCATTACTCGCTCGCTACTTCACAGAAGGAGGCTCGTGGCCCACAGCTCACGAGCCGGTTCGCCTCTGTAAGCCGCTCGTCCACGCCACTTCATGCTTTTCTCTCCTTTTTTTTTTTTTTTTGCTTCATTTTTATCGTTACTTGTTTTTTGAGTGGAAGCTATTTTGGGTTGGACAATTTTATTTTTTTCTTTTAAAAAATATTTTTGTTGGCTTATATTTTTCTTTGGACTCTCTTGGATAGAAATTTTTTGATAAAATTTGATGAAATTTTTTTTTTTGCTTGAAATTTTTTTCAAAGATAAACAAATTATTTTTATTAAATTAAATAACTATAAATTATTTTTCAAAGATGAAAAAATATTTTATTGACTTAAACAATGTCACTTTGCCCAAAAAAATATAAGTATGTTTAGTGATGAGCTCTATGAGTATTATTTTATATAATGAGTCTAAGTTATGAGTCTTATATTAGAGGAAAAAAAGATTTAAAATTATAAAATTTGCTCAAAATTCGACTCACCGTGACACATTTTAAGTTCCCTGATCCCATTCCCTCTCCCTAGACCCATCGTGGATTTATGTGGCAATAGACCAGTTCAGGGAACCAAAAACAATATTGACTATGTCCTTTCCTATACATATAGATATTCTTTTCCAAAGCACATTTACAAAGCAGAAAGAGTGGCGCTAATTCAAGCGAATATTGAATCTATGCCAGCACATACGATGCAATGTTTTCAACTTCCTAAAGAAACTAATCGCTAAATTGATAAGATTAGCAGAGACTTTTTCTGAAAAAATTCCAACGATAACAAAGGTCCTCATATGGTGTCTTGGGACAAGGTTTGTTGGCCCAAGAAGTTGGGGGGGCTTGGATTAAGAAAAATGAAAGCAGTCAATAGTGTTTTCCTTAGGAAGCTCACTTGGAGACTGTTCCATAGTCAGAGCCGTTGGGTGGAGCAAATGCATGGAAAATATCTAATTGATGAGAATTTTTTTTCCCCCCCACAAAATTAAAGAAATCGGATTCTTGGGCTTGGAAGTTTATACTCAAGAATCGTCACCAATTTAGAAAAGGAATTCGATGGAAAGTAGGTAATGGAAAAAGTATTAATTTCTGGCTAGATCATTGGTGTGTTAATGATAGTTTAGCCAATCTGCTTAATATTTCAAGTTGCTCCGTTATTGATACCTCTCTGAAGGTATCTCATTTCATAACAAGTAACAAAGAATGGGATGTTGCTCGTCTCCAACCACTAGTGGACTCAATCCAATTACAATCAATTCTCGCAATACCTATCCCTTGTAATCTAATCCCTGATTCAGTATGTTGGGGATTGTCCGATAATGGTGAATTCTCTACAAAATCTGCGACTTGGACAGCACAAGGTTTAAATTCTGGTAGCCCATTAGTTTGGGAATATAATTGGATTTGGAAACTGGACATCATACCAAAGTTAAAAAATTTTCTTTGGCAACTTTGTTATGCATCGCTTCCTACTAAAGGAACTCTGGTTAAAAGAGGTATGAATATTGATCCTCTTTACCCTTTTTGTCAATCTGAGAGGGAGGATGTGGATCACTTGTTTCTGCATTGTCCAAGGTCACAGGAGATTTGGAGACTAGCAGTCTCCCATAATTGGATAGATTCTAGTTTTATATCTAGCCACCAAAATAGTATTTTACAAAGGCTATCTAGTGGTAGAACTGCTACCCCTGCAGTTAAACTAGATAGATAGACTGAGTGTGTTACTGTAGAGCATATGAAAAACCAGAAATAATATAGTGTTTCGCAATGAAACACCTAGTCCCGAAAGTATATTACTAAGAACAAAAAAAAGCTAGCGCCGAATGGCGTATTCGTCATAAACTCACACAATCACTCCATTCACCAACCCCAAATCAATCAGCCGCCAAATGCAAGAAGACTCACTGGGTAGCCTGGAGGCGACCACAAGGCGGAGCCATCAAAATTAACTTTGATGGATCCAAAACTTCACAAGGAGCAGCAGGAGGGTTCATTCTTCGTAATTGAGAAGGAAGATTTATTCAAGCAGCAGCATTCTACTTAGGAGCAGCGTCAGTTTTGATAGCAAAAGTAACAGCTACACGAAATGGTATCAAAGCAGCAGTACAAGCAGGTTTTACTGATATTCATATTGAGGGAGACAATAAAACTATCATCCAGGCAGTCCAAGGTCACATTCAAGTGCCATAGGAGATCCAAGTTCTACTGTTCTAGTACAGGATATTCACACTTATAGTCAACTGTGTAATAATGTTCGTATCACTCACATCTTTAGGCAAGAAAATTGTGCAGCCGACTGGCTAGTAAAGTATGGTCTATATTTTCATTCCACAGTAGTGTGGAATGAGGTTCCGCACAGGGACCTACTTCGCATCCTCTATGAGGATAATTTAGGTAGAATCCTTAAAAGAAGGACTACTAGATGGTATCCTTATATTTCTTACAAAATATATATATATATATATATATATATATATATATATATATCGATATTCTTTTTTTTAATTGCGGCGAGGGTATGTGGACAGTGTTGATGGGGATGAATGGTTGCTTGATGATCGGAGTGACACGTGTTAGAATATGATTTGAGTGCTTAAGGCTGAGGACAACTCGGAATGGACTAGCGAGCGTTTGAGGTGGGGTTGTCGTTTACACTTGTGTCCTATCAACTGGTGGGATCACCTTGTTGGGATTGATTTAAATCTTGTCAGCATTTTAAACTTTTTAATTGAGAGAAGTCACAAAACACACTAAGGATTATTATACAATACAAAAAAAACAAAAGTTAATATATTTAAAATCCCAATCCTATATAAATCATTCGATTAATTAAGAACTTATTGATGTGTATAGCAGGCTTTTGATTGAGGAATCATCGTAAGACAAAAAATCATTCCATATTGGGTTTCTCTACGTATGAGAAGAGAGTGATTGAGAGAGGCCGTGCTAAAAACAAGAACATATTCTTTTTTTAGATATTTGATACTTTTATAAAACAGGGGGGGAAAACAAAAAACCATGCACGGTCTACTAGATGGAGCACCACCTTGCCCTCTTCCAAGGACCAGCACAAAGGCATCAAGAATCATAACATGTCCCTTGATATTTACTATATATATAGAGAAATACAAATGCGAGCACGAGATTGAAATGGCACGTAGGGATGATTAAACCGAGTTAAAGCAGAGATATTTTATGCATGTTTCAATTAAAGAAAGAAGAAACAACAGGTGGCTAGAAAATAAACAAAGAAGCTCGTTTTTTTATTTTTATTTTTATTTTTATTTTTTTAAAAAAAAACTGGGGCAACTGAAGAGTTCTGTCTTGGACATGTTGTAATGAGATTAAGATTGGTCAGTGTGGCTGCAAAAATCTATGCACCCCATCCCCCATCCGCATGCATGCATCCATGCACGAGTTGATGATGCATTTTTTGCAATTCAGGCGTTTATGCTTCTCTACCCGCCTCTGTCATCATGATTATTACATCACTAGCTACAATGCTTGTGTGTGTGTGTGTGAGTGTGAGAGAGAGAGAGAGAGAGAGAGAGAGTGGGGAAATTAAAATGATGGGTGCCTTTGCAAAAGGGGAAGCACTGCGTCCTTTCCTGAGTTCCTGCAGATGAGTTAATTGTCACTTCTCAGTTATCAGAAGCAGCATATTTCGAGTCGGAATCCCACAGTTTCTATGCGTAATTCATTTACTCCCTTGTTTCGTCCTTGGTCAGTTTCCATGCTATGGTAAACCAAAAATATTAAAAAAAAATAAAAACAAAGGAAAAGAATGTGACATAAATTAACATCGCGTTGAATTTTATTAGTTGTACTATCTAAACTTAACCAGGACTCGGGCATATGTTTATGGCCTCTATCTTATTAATCAAGTATCATGTATATGTAGACTATTTGCGACGGTTTTTCAAGTCAAATTGTGTAAAATTATTATATTTTTTGGAATCATTCCTAATTGATCAACCATAACCTTTTTTCTTTTTATGAATATAAACGCACTCTTTGATAGCATCCTACTATATGAAACAGTGTAGCTGTCTTTGTTATCATCAGTAGACTATTTGCAGATAGTTTTTCCAGTCAAATATTAATAAGAATATAAGATGTTAAATTTTAGGAGCAACAGGAAAGATGCCTGATCAGGTTTTGGCTGACCCTTATCTTTGGTTTTTAATTTTTCTTCACGCAAATGTGTTCCACACCAATAAGATTCTTCCTTGTAATGTTGTTTCAAAGCTGTTATCGGTTACATATGCAGGGAGTCAGGGACTGATCACTGATGCAATATCAAATTATGTCAAGCAAACAAAAAAATTTTATATCAGATTCAGTTTCACATAATGATTAATATTTAAAGAAATATCAGAAAGCCATAGCCCTTTTCTGAGGTGGAGGATTACAACAACCAGACAATATAATAAGAATTGATTTTTGACGCAAAAAAAGAATAAAAGAATTGACTTGTAATCAACTAATCATTCTTCAAACCTCAACAAATTTTAGAGAAGAAAGCGAGGAATATGAACTATTGAATATTAGTTTCTATAAATTGCGTTTCAAACTAAGAAATTTTGTCACTGTCTGGTACATTGCACAGGTCAATGCTTGACCTGTATTTATTAAAAACAAAAACCACACAAGCAAGCCAATTTTATTTAAGACAATATGATGGTGAGAGTGCGAGTCCGCCATGCATTATCCCCCCCCCAAAAAAAAAAAACTTTTGATGGCCATTAGTTGGTCACTTTAATTTCCTCTCATTTCTCCTTATATTGCGGGGAAAAAAAATTCACATAAATTCAATTCGCGCTTGGCACTTGTTCTCCTTAAATAAGACATTGGTTTCGAGTCTTGTGAATGAATAAAATTTATTATTGGAGAGCTCTATCCCTTATTGGGTCAACAATAGCTCGATTCCAGTGAAATTTGCAAAGAACAGTGATTACAAATGTTAACTTGCTTACCAAACAATTAGCTCGCATCAGGGTGAAATTGAACTCAAGCGAAGCCTCATTATGCAAGCTAAGGAAATTTGCAAAGAATTGGTCAATAGAAAATTTATAATTTGTATATTTTCTGATTAATTGACTAATAATGAAAACTGGCATGTTGAAATTGGTGAAGGTGGGGACTATGGCCAAGTTGTTTAATTATTAATTTAAAATAATAAAGAAGAAGAAAGTTGGTGGTTTCTCTTGGCCGTCTTCAACAGTCTACCCCTATTCACTATCCTTGTTAAATTCAACAAATGTCCAAGGAACCATCATTTTCGCAGCAGAAGCAAAAATACATGAGCTGTAGGCTGTAGCTATTAACATATTCATTTCGGAAAAATAGACGCAATTTGGCAAACTTGCCAAATTGTCCCGATTATTGGGAAAAAGATATAGTGTCCTAGCGGTTCCTAAGTGAGTTTTTTTTTTTTTTTTTCATTTGATTGGGTAATGTCGATGATAAATATATTACTTCTAAATGAAAAAGGTATGGTATGTCTATTCCTTCACCATAAAAAAAACTTTAATTAATTCTCTCCACAAAAAAAAAAAAAAAAAAAAAACCCGTAGTGTATATCATGAACTTTATAAGATTATATCTAAAAACACTAGTGCATTAACAAAACTTTATTTGCATATTCAAATGAAAACGCCCTTTCGTGATGTTCATGCAAGTAGTACAATCCTCTCCTTTTTCAGCTCTTTTTTCCCCAAACTCCTCGTCAAATGAAATGCCGTCATATGATCTCTAAGATAAATTTCCTTATCAACACCCAAAAAGAGAGAGATTCACAACTAGAGGAACAATGCATGCTAAGAGAAGAAGCACTGAGAAGCACTAACAAGATGAAACTAACTACGCGCGATATTATTAATGAAAGAGGAGCATAATTACATCCAAATATATGTTTGTAGCTAGACCTAACTTAAGAAAATGTTTGGGGGGTTGGGGGGGCGGGATGCAGTAGCTCCAAAATGATCACTAATTAACAATAACACCCAAAGGGGGGAGGGTGTGTCTCAAATTAAAGGGTCTAGGTCTACTTGGCTAGTAAAGCCAGGACCAAAAGGGTTGATCATCAACTAGTGAGAAGTTACAAGCAGTGACATTTGGGTCGTAACACTCCTGATCAACCCTAAGGAAATTGTTGTATGTTGGTGTTGAAGGCAACAGGCTCATCAATTGTGGGTCCTGATCATCATCCTGCGAAAAGTCCGATTGCAATTCTGGATCAAGGATATGGGTCGAATCCACAGGATCCTCCGGGCGCGAAGATTGGTTAGCCTCGGTGCAATGTGGGCTCTCTGAATCAAGCACATCGCTCTTTGCTGAACTTGCATCCTCAGTTTGCTTAGTAGTACTGGTTGGTGGTGTCAACCCTACTCCCATTGTAGGCAATTTTTCAGTTTCCGATTTGGGTTTTCCAAAGGGTTGCTGGGGCTCCGGATTCAGTTCCCCCTGCCCGGTTTCCCTCAACTTCAGTTTCTTAGTCAGCAACTTAACCTGGTGCAATACCACAAGACAGAAACCGGATATCAGGTTCATGTGGCTAAAAGACATATGGTCCATACGATACAAACAACATTGTCATATGTACGTAGGTTACTGCGATCTCAGCTCGAAACAATGACGCTTCTTTCACACTAAGTTTTAGAAAGATGAGTTTCCAAAAATTGAGATATCTAAATCACCGAGACTTCCCAAATGAGTAAAATTATTACTTATTTCCGAGAATAATGTATCAATGTGGTCATAAATCGTAATCCAATAGGATCCTGTCGCGTACGTATGTACTCACTTGATAACTCTAAGAAGAAAACCGAGGCCAACGCACATATGATGATAGTCTATACCACTAGTTTTGACAAGATTACATGTTAATGTTAATAAGAGAGACATGAGGGTACAAAAGCTAAAAATCACCTGTAACGTATAGTACTACTCCACAAGTTTTAAAAAATCAATAATGGTGCCCAAAAAATCAACGTTAGGTTGTTGGGTATCATTTGGACCACCCCTTAAAAAAACTTGCATTAGCAACAATTGACAATGACATATGACCATGCCCAAAACAAATTTAAAAAAAGACCAACCTAAAAAAATTAAACTTTTACCTCATTTTGCAAACCCTCCCTTTCCTTGATGAGGGAGTCATAATCAGCCTTGAGTTGGTCATAGCTGGCCTTCAATGAGTCATACTCTTTCTCAAGCTGCTTAGTCTTATACCTGGCTCGCCTGTTTTGGAACCATATAGCCACCTGCCTAGGCTGCAACCCAAGCTCCTGGGCTAGTTGCACCTTCCTCTCTGGCTCGAGCTTGTTTTCCTTCTCAAAGCTCCTCTCTAGGAAGCGAACTTGCTCCGGTGTTAGCCGCCGCTTCTTCTCCGGGTGGTTGAAAGGGTTGCCTATCTCGAACTCGTCCTCGCCGTCGCTTCCCCGGTGGCGCTCCACCGTTGGGCTCCGCTTTAGCCCTTGTTGCCCTTCTTGATCAAAATTCACCATGGTTTCTACATAGAGAATTAATTAAGAGGTGATCATTATTAAGCTATTATTAATTACTTGAACTCGAATCAAATCAAACCAATACCTCCAAGTCCTACCTAGGGCTAAGTATAGTATAAGCTGTTGATCATCATTCAGTTGTTTCTTGGACTCAAAAAAAAAAAAAAAAAAAAAAAAAAAGGCTCGGGTGTGTGTTGGGGGGGGGGGGGGGGTAACATTATTGGGCAACTTTGGACTAAAAGAAAAGGGGGAGGTTGAGTTTAATTTTAATTAAAATGGAAGAGTTAAAGGCTAATTACTAGAACCATATTTCTTTCTTTAATTATGCCTTCACACACAAAGAGATCTCTTACCCATAAAATTGATTTTCATAAAGGAAGTTAATAGTACTAGATCACGCCACCCCAAAAAATGGAGGCAAGGGTTATGTTATGTGTTGCTTGTGTTTTTCATGAGGAGATCTAACTCCAAAAAATTGATTTTGTGGTACTAGTATCATATCTAACTTGTTCCACATTAGAAAAAGGCATGAAAGAAATTTAGGTTATCATTATTTGATATAATAATTGGCTCAACATATCTCATGCAAAGAAAAAGACTCAAAATTTCAACTCAATTTTCACCCTACTTTTGCATTGTAAGCACAAGTTTAGGTTGATCAACAAAGTTGCACTAAAATCGATGATCAACACTCAAAACGCTTCAAAGTTTGAAATTTGAAACTTAGAAAGAGTGACAGTCATAAAGACTATAAAACAGAGAGCAGAACACAAGAAAGGATGGAGCAAAACACACACGCACACACAGAGAGAGAGAGAGAGAGAGAGAGAGAGAGAGAGAGTACCATGGAAAGAAGGGGAAGAGGCAGGAAGCCACAGGGAGTGATTAGAATTATCGAGCAAAGCCATGATATCAGAGCCACTGTAGACTCTGCCACTGTCCATGGCTTCAAAACTATGAATTTCTGAAACACAAAATTCACAATTTCTCAAACGGTCATGAATTAATAATGAAGAAATGGTTGGGAAAATTGATCTAGAACATTTTATGACGAAAGAAACTGGTGACTGGGGTTACTGTAATGTGGAACGTCTGCAAGTACAGGGTTGTCTCACCCATCACTCAAAAACAGAGTACTCAGATTTCCAGATATGTGACGAACCCTGAAATGGTGGCTTATTTTCAGGGATGAGAGAGCAAGAGACAGGAACAGAGAGAGAGAAGGCCTGGGATGCAGAGCCTTTCTGATTGATTGATTGATTAGAGAGAGGAATTGTTCTCTCGGAAGAAGAGCTCTGTGTCTGGGGTGGGTTATAAAGGAGTATGGGTACGGAGGTTGTGGATTTACCTTTTAGCCCCTCTAGGAAGGGACTCTGAAAAAAACATTTTCAGGCCCCAAAACGGAAATGTCTTCTGGAAATTCAGTTCCTTTTTTGCCACAATTTGCGAATTCTCCATATTGTTCTATGAATTTCTTTATGGATTCTATGCATCTTGTATGAATCTACTAGTGCCCCTCCCATGCTGGGCTTTTGTTACTTAAATTGATATTTGTATACTTGCGTGGCTATCTTTAGACCATGTAAACGCAAATATTTTGTTGATTTCTTAGCATATATGTTGAGAAGTCGATTGGGATATGACTATTTGATTTTACGTAAAACTGATCATGAGATGAAAAAAATAAAGCGAATCGTATGTGATCCGACTCACGTAGATGTGCGAGAAGATCTAATGGTATCATTTGAAAGGCACAACATATATACATCTATACGATAGCATATTATTACATAAATTACATGAGAATGTGTCACGCTTTTATCTTCTTTGCAGCGAAAAACTTAAAGATCATAAAGAGCACAGTGGCCTGATCAGAACGCGTTATACTTTCAGATGTTCTTAATTATAGAATCACAAGTAGCTAGCGCAATATAAATTGGCTTTCTTAGCTTGTGATGATCTGCAAGATCGGCGAGTGCGAATAATGACGTTGCCCATTTTACTACTTGGTTATCCCTCCATTTCTACGTCGAGTATGTGTCACTTGGAAATTTCATGTGGAAAATTTGGTTATCATATTGCTAGATCTACTATTACAAGATTATTTCCTAATTATTCATAATTGGAAAAAAATTCATATCCACTTTCAAATTTAAATAAAAATAACTTTAGCGACAACATATTAAAAGTACTATTATTAGCGTTTTTCAATTTAAATATCATCAGAATAGTAATCTGGAATATTGGTGATTTTTCTTAAGCAAAGTTTTTTTTTTTTTTTTTCCGGGTGCGGAAGAGGGGCTAGGTCCCAAAATGTAACGCCCCGGGCTAGGAGAATTACCAGGAACAACTTCAAGAATTGTCAACTGGCCCCATAAATCACCACTAACCTTTCTGACGTGTTTCGTCTTTGCTCACATGCTGCCTGGGAAACTTCACAGGAGTCCTTACTCATACGCTTAACTGTAGGGTTTTTCAGAAAGGGTTTCCCAAAAAGAAAAGTACACTTTTAGTGATATAAGTAGTCACTCCTAATCCTTAGAGCATCCACACAATATATCAAGGGAAAACCAAGGTGTTTAGCAAGAATCCAAGGTAAGTAATCCTTAGAGCATCCGTTACGGCATCTAGCTCAGTACATCATACCATCTTCAATGAAATGTATTAGTCATGTAATTCATAAATTCCGTCTATCATACATAATTTGTCCATCCTACGATTTATATGTGTGTGTCTTTCTGAAGCTTCAGGATCATGATAGATAAAAAGGATATGAGTGTATTTCTGAAGCATGAGTAAATTCTTAAGTCGCGTTCCATATGTCATGTGCTATTGTTCTGATTCTCGGTGCTATATGTATTATGTGCTTATTTGTAAATCGGGTAATATACAAAGTGTAACAACGGGGAAAGTATGGGTTATTCATTAGGCTCGGGGAGCTCAAAACTTCACTATTTTCCAGGTTCAAAGAAGATAACAAATTGCAAGTTGCCGTGGGGATTAGAGCATGGTCCTGCGAATTTAAAGTTCGATATACTATATTTAGGAATTTTATGTAAAAGTGATATAATAGAAATTCGGACCTGTGATTTTTATGTGTATGATTGTGTAGAACTCCGGTAGAGATAATCGAATGTTTTTGTGTAATGAAAATACATGTTTAATATTTACCTGTCCCAACTTCTTAAAATTGAGGCGTTGCATCTATAGTCTTGTCCCTATACCTGTCAATTCGGGCGGGCTTGTTAAATACGAGTCGGGTATATTCAGGTTCGGATAAAATACGAGTCGGATATATTTTGAGATCGGGTAAAATACGGGCAGGTGTATTTCGGTTTTGCGGGTTTCAGGTCGACCCAACGGGTTTAGAGCACATTTTTTGTAATCATTTTTCCTTTTTCAAAATTAAAAATTAGGCATATTTATTACTTAAAATTGTCATATTTAATGAGAAAAATATGACATTTGTGATTTTTTAAAAGAATATTAAAAATATTCAAATTTTTCATTATAATAGATGAATGTGATGTATGAACGGGCAAAGACTTACGTCATGTTTAGGTTGGGTGAGTCAGCTCATACATTAAAATAAGATTAATAATGAGTTGGATTATGAATGGGTCAGTTCATCTAGAGTAATTTAATGGGTCAGAATGGGTGGGTCCGCTAATAACCCATTTAATAATTTGATATCTTTGTTAACCAACTTACCATTACCTAATAAGGTATACTTTATTAAGAGATTGATCCTAATACGAACACTTCCTGTCAATTTTCTACCACTAGTATTGTAGTTAAAGGTGCATTAGAATGGAAAACAAACAAAAGCGAATTAGATATGTACAAGATATTATGTTTTAATAGTAATATCAAAAATTTAGATTTATATAGGGTAATTTATCTAAAGTAATACTAGACACATTTATTGCAATAAAAATATAGGATTTTCGATATTTGGCTTATTTTGTTTGATTTTTTTAGAAGTAAATAATTGCTTCATATCGTTTCATATCCATTTTTTTTAGTTGTCTAATTTATAAGATGCATGTGATATTATTTTTTAATAATGGAGTTGAAAAAGTAAGGGTACTATTATTTAATATGTGAGATGATGCGATAGTTATATAATATGTGTCCAAACAATTTGATATAATGAATAACCATTATTGCTAGGAGAAAAATGAAAGATAATTGAAGAAAAATGATATAATATTCGGGTCAAGCGGACGGGTTCGGATTCGGGTCGAGAAAATCATGTTCAAAATTCAAAATTTTCGAGTAGGTTCATATCGGATTTTCGGATTAGGTCAGTTTTTACCAGGCCTACTTGTCCTCATGGGATAGCGATAATGTTTTAACTTGATAGCGCATTCTGCTAACGCATAATGCATATTAAGAAGGGGGTTTAGAAGGTGATTAAGTACGAGCGTTACACAAAATAAATATTGTTAATTGCCAACATGTTTATGCCAAGTGGTCCCCATACAATCGGCAAACAAAGTATCCCCAACCTCTATGGGTAGAGAATGACATATTCAAACCCCTAAACTCCTATCCATCCCCAGATTAGCTAACCTATTTCCCACCTGGTTAGCTTCCCCAAAGCAATGTGACCCTGTTACCTCCCATCGTTCCCACTGGACAAGATCCTTGCATCGTAGGAGTAGCAATATTTGATTTTGTGGATGTCAGTTCGTGCTACCCTTCGGCATGCATCCTCGATCACAAATTTTTTTGTGAAACCGGCCGGTGGACGGAGTCCATTGTCCACCCGGCTTCGCTTCCTTCATTAATTGTAATGTGCGTGAATCAGCAGCAAGTGAGTGCTGTTCAAATGGTTGGACGCTGCTTAATGAATTATAGTCTCGTGCGTTCGAATTCGATAGTGCACAAACTTATTTTTCTGTTTCCTGTCTCTCTCGTTTTTCTTTTTTTAAAAAAATAAAATTATTTAGCCCATTTAATTAATTTACTTATGTAGGTGTTATTTACTTAGATTTTTTAACTTATTTACTCTATTGAACTAAATTTAGCTGTTTGTTTTACTTATTTGTTAAGTAAGATTACTTCAATTTTTTAACTTTATTTATTTTAACTTACACATACACATATATGTGTGTGTTTTGTTGTTTTTATAGTAATTATAATAATAATAATAATTATTATTATTATTATTATTATTTTAATAGTACATTCAAAAATGAATATAAAGTGTTGCTCACTGAGCATGTACTATAATCCAACAAAGGTTATGGTGCATCTTATTGAGAAAATATCATACGTCAAAATATATAAGACGAATTTGTATATGCCCACTAAAATTGCGTATATATTATCATTTTGCTGATTGTTTGTTATAAAATAGTTAGTATTAATCAATTTAGTGAGCTACACATTACTCTTAATTAGTGAGCTATTAATCAAATTAATGATATGAAAATTAAAAAAACAACAACAACAACAACAACAACAACAACAATAATAACAATAACAATAACAATAATAATAATAGTAATAATAACAACAACAACACCAATAGTAATAATCGTACTAGTAATAGTAATATACAATAGCAAGCACGTACACAATCTTGTTTATATTTTTAGTTGGGATATTATTTTTAGTGAACTTCACTTTGTCTTTTGGTGAACTATAATATACATTTAGTGAGCAATACTTTCTGTTCATCTTATGAGATATTATGATATATCTTTTGTTTAATTATGATAATATTTACTTAGTTTTATTCACATGAACTATGCCTTTGTAAGAGAGTTATTGTACAATATTTTGGTGAGTTGGGTATACATTTAGTGAGATATGATATATATTTAGAGTTACGATATATATTGTTGAATTAAATGTTAATAATAATAATAATAATAATAATAATAATAATAATAATAATAATAACAACAATATTAATATTAACACTAACAGTAAAAACACTGATGATGATGATTATGATAATGATAATCATCTCTTAAATTTCTGCCATTTGAAGTGAACAATTATCGCAGTCATATATGATTGTCTTTTTTTGTATGTTTACGGCAATAAATCTTTTTGGTTTTGGGAGGCAGCAGCAGGAGAGGAGGGGGAATAAGTGTACGAGTATTTCTTCTTTCAAGGTTTGCATTTTTTTTTTCCGCTTACATTATCGTATGCTAGATTATGAAGAAAATCTCAATGATAATGGGAAAAACAAATTAAACTAGCAAAGAAATAGTGAGCCCAAGCTTAGCTATTCAATATGTGGTTAATTATGTTCCCTTCATATATGAAAATATATGCTGAATATAATATGCTACGCTTCCCAAGAAGGATGAATTTTATTTCACCTTTTTTGGGCCAAATAAATTTTATTTCGTATTACTTGAATAAAGATCGATCATATATATGGTTGCCTTTTATAATTATACACTCGAGTCAAACGTTGGTGGTTGCTATTTTAAGTGTCATCCTTATAATTTATTGACGTTGCTTCTGCTATAAAATTTTTTATATTACCAATATTTGTTCTTCCTACAAATGTAAAGCTTCCTCTACTACTTCCGACGATAAAACCTAATATACTCTATCAAACTCGCCTAGGATGAATCTCTCACATAACACTGGTCGTCTAATGTAATTGATAATTTTGGGAGTGGAGATATAAATATATAGTAAGATGGAGAATTGCAAGAGGAGATTTTTTTCCTAATTTGCCATTTTGCCCTAATATTGATTATCTCTTAAAAGAGTTTGTGTAGGAGGGAAATTTCTATTTAAAAATATTATAATTCTAGTTTTCCAGTACTCCAAAAGTGATTATTGTAATCAATCTAGTTGCGTACATTGAAACGGCAAATGATCAATACATCTTTTCATAACTCGAATGGAGAAATTGTCTAAAATTATAATCTTTTCTGTACAAGCATGTTTATGTGGTTCGCAAATGAGTGGTTCCAAAAAGTCTCATGGAACTTGTGCTATTGACACAAATTTTATTTTAATACTCTCTCCGTCCCAATTTTACATAATTAATTAACCATTCTTTCTTTTTAGGCTCCTTAAAGCAATTGCAAATAAGAAATAATTGATCCCTAAAAAATAAAGATTTGTCTATTTATATTTTCAAGACTACTTATTTCTAGTGAGTGAAATGACAAATTAATTATGTGATGCTTACAAACTGTGCAAATAATTTGGGATGAGGGAAGTATATAATTTAGAAGATTAATTTTTTTACTGTTGATGCTGTGGATCCAAATTTACGACACAAGTATAGGAGGATGGGAGATAAATTCTATTCATAGATCATGTCCGCTGCTTATATTAACATGTTACATATGTAATAAAGTTTTGTTAGTGTTTATCTGATGCTTCTCAATCTGCTTGATGAATTCAAATTTATTTGTTTGAAGTCCTGACGTATCATACGAATTTTGGTGCGGCTTATTAATTAATTGATCATCTTATTTCAGGATTTCAATTCAAGTATTCACTAAACTTCAGCATCAAGTATTAAGAGCAATCAAATGAATGAGAATTGATGTCATAATCCTTAATAAGACCCATCAAGAAGAATTTGCAATATCAAGTGGTTAAGATTGGAGTTTTGAGTATATTAGATCACAGATTTAATTTTTCATTTTTTCATTATATTGTATTGTCTTCGTGACTCATTTGAATTTAAAAAATAAAAAATTTATAGTAATATCTTTGATAATAAAATAAAAGATAAAAAATAACAGAGATATCTGAGTTAAAAAATAAAAAGCCAAATCCCTTTAAATGTTTGTAAATTATTTTTCCAGGCCCAATGGACTGCAGGCACGTTTCACCATGTTTCATAAGTTCGGCTTTTGGATCATACCAGCAGCGGCCGCCGCACCAGCAAGTTCATGCTACTGCATACTTACTTCGATCGAGACAGGAACTTGATCTTACGAATTAAATTATGTTATTTTTCATTTTTTTCATTTCCTGTGTGAAAGAAGATGCCGAGTTTTTTTCTTCTAAAAAAATGGATTTTTCATTAAAAGAAAGCAAATGGTTAATGTCGCTGTAATTTTAGTTTTAACTTTTTTTTAGCAACTTTAAGTATTCTATCCGTGAAGTGCAACGCTGTTTCCTAAGCTAAATGGAAGCCATAAATTACTGTTTTGTAGGTATTACTTAGGATTTCGACGTATAACAAGTATTTATTATTAACAGTTAGTAATTTTCAGTATAATTCAGTATTATCCAATATTGTTTAGTATTTGTTAAAAATATCTAGTTATATTTTCTATTTTGCTTCAACTATTCAGTAGATTGCAGCATGATTCAATATGTTTCAGCAATAAGCACTAATAAATAGTTCTCATAAGTCAACATATCGTTCATTTAATTGTTTATAAAGGTTTTGGTTTAGTTTTCATTTACATCAATTGTAAGCCGCTATTACAACAAGAAAATTAAATGACGTTATTTTGAAAAATAGAAAAAATTTGAAATTTTAGATAGCAGTGATACTTCACATCTCTAATTTTTTTGGAAGGCGATTAAAAAGTATATATACGCCTAGTTTAAACCAAAGTTTTTAGCAACAATTGAATTTGATCCTCTAGTTTTCCTGACATACCTGTAACTTTCTATAGTGTCCTTTGACTAATACATCTAGGGAGAGTTATATTATGAATCCAGTGGTTCACACATTTACTTTTATAGGAATGTTCTTTGCGTTGGTAAATAGAGATTGGTAAACGAGTAAAATTGATGAAAAGTAGTTAAAGTTGGTAGACGTTTTTTTAAAAATAATTAGTAGGAGTCTATTAAGGTTGGAAAAGGTTGAAAAAGGTTAGTAGAAGTTGGTAAAAGTTAGAGGATGTTGGTAAGAAATGTAAATAAATGGGGGATTTCTTTGTAAAAAATTTTCAAAGAGATTGATAAGAATTGGTAGAAGTTAATAAAAGTTGATTGAAGTTGGTTAAAATTTATTGAAGTTGGACATAATTAGAATTTAGCATCTTCCCTACTCCCGACCATGGGCCATGGTGTTTTCGCTGGTAGCTTGCCACTTTCTTTTTTCGTGTTAATTTAGCGTCAATTTTTTTAAGTCCTCCGAAATTTCTCAAATATTTTCACGTCAGATAGTAGGACACTTTCTTTTTTCCTGTTAATTTAGCATCACCTATAATTGAAACATCAGCCAACTCTTAAGAGAATGGATTATTTGTCGTATGAGTGGACATCTTAGTGGTATATTGTTTGTTGTTTTAAGTTCGTGGCTTTAAATATCACAATCAAGGGGTACCCCATTTTAAATTCTTCCAAATCAATTGCTTACTTCTTTTTGTACTACGAACTCTCCCTCTCTCTCTTTTTAATTAGAGTACAATCTTGTAGTGTGCCACGATAATTGAATTACCGACATATGTAGCATATATTAGATGTATAGTTTAATGATATCATACAATTAACTCAATACTAATTAGATATATGATACACATTACACATAGCATGCATGTCATATCATAATTGTTAAGGTTTTTCAGCGCTATCATTAAAATGTGCGTTAAATCTCGCATCAGTTGACCTTTGAGACTCTCCCAAGGCAAGGAAAAATGTATTAATTGCATATTTGCATCTTCTCATCATCAAGTTATCTATACGTTTGTTGAAATTGGATAACTTATCACAGCCTTGTAAAAATCTGTGCATTGTGTTTGTGTATTATCAGAACCTTGACGCTCTCCCATGGCATGATACGGTTACATTAGGACTTCTTATGTACTCTAATGTTTCAAGAGCTTCTAGTATTTGAACACTGTTCAATTCATAATTAAAAAAATAATATTAGCCATTGGAATCAAGGATGATGATGATAATAATAATAAGATAAAAATTTAAATAGACAATAACTTCTTTTTTTTTTTTGAAAAGTAAGTACAAGGAATTTAGACAACCCTTCTCGCAAGGGTTCTGCCTACATTATCATCCACGAGAATAGAAAGAAATTTCCTACACAAAGGGGAAGAAAAATAAAAAATTGACAATGAACGAATAATACAACCATACTTTACTATCCAATTAGCTGCCATATTGCCTTCTCGATAGGTATGTTGGAATAAATAATGCCCATTAGGAGAGAGCATATTGTAGATGTTTCGTAGCAAAATTTGAATCTGCCAAGGGATATGAATATGATCTTGAACCATTTGAATAATGACTCTACTATCGCCTTCAATAATAAGATGATAATAGCACGCTACTAAAGCTGCTCGGATCCCGTCACGCATGGTTGTCACTTCTGCGATCAGGAGTGGGGCATCATCCAAGTACTGTATTCCCGCCTGAATAAAAAACCTTGCTCAATCTCTAATAACAAAACTTGCTGCCGTGCCGGAAGAAGAATGGGTACCCTCAAAATTGAGTTTGATGAAACCCCTTGGTGGAGATCTCCGCCTAATGAGTTGTGTAGGCTTGTGAGATGGTGGAGTAGATGGAGGATGTAAGGAAGGAAGATGGGAACCAGAAGTATGTAGCTTCCATTCAGCCTATTTGTGTTTTGCCCTTACTGGAGAACCCATCGATTTTGGTATCTTATGATTAAAAATCACCGCATTACGACTCTTTCAGATACTCCATAGGAGAATTACTACTCCAGTAAGAGGAATACTTCGTGTAGTATGCAAATCACGTAGCCCTTCCTGAATAGAAGTAGGTAATTGTGGGAAGGGGAATGATGGGAGCAAGTTATGACTAACTGCAAGATCCCAAGTTTTCTTCGCCGTAGGACATCCAACAAATAGATGATCCATATTTTCAATTTCTATAAGGCAAGTTGGGCAAACTGGACCAACTTGGATACCTTTACGAATGAGATTAGCCCTCGAAGGGAGTGCATTATGACAAAGCTGCCATAGGAAGATCTTAATTTTAGGCGTAACATCAAGTTTCTATATCCAATTAAACTTCCATGAATCTTGATCATGTGTGATGTTGTCAACTTGTCATGATCTCTCTAGGTAGTAGATTTGGTAGTGAAGTCTCCACTTTCCGTGAAACCCTAACAGAAGGATTCCTCCATAATCGAAAGCAGGATAGGCACTGTCAAAACAAGACTAACCAGATGTTGTGGTAAAACCTGAGATAACTTATATGTGTCCCACAATTTTGCAGATGTGATAAATTCACTAACCTTGACTTGAGAAATATCATGAGCCGAAGCTTCAAGCAAGAAGCTCGACCAAAGGTGACTCATGGCACCAGTTATCTAACCAAAAAGAAATGTTGTGGCCATTCTCTAATTTCCATCATATACCTCATTTGACAAACTCTCTAGTACGAAGCATACGTTTCCAAACCCGTGAATCAGCCTGTTTTCTTATGCTGGATGAAGCTATTAGGGGAACCATATTTAGCACGCATCTTCGAACTCAATAATTATTCGATTGGGTGAGGAACCTTGATGCAACTTTTGCCATAAAAGCAGTGTTAACAGCCCCAAGTTTACAGAAACCTAAGCCACCATATTTTTTTCAGATGACATATTTTATCCCAGGCAACCATAGGAAGCCCTTTCTCGGTATTAGATTTTTTCCAGAAAAAATCATGATTAATGCGATCCAAATTTTATGAGATAGTAGCACGGATTTGAAAGCACTGTATAGTGTGACTTGCCAAAGATTTTAAATATGGCTGAATGAGAACTACTCGGCCAGCTTTAGACAGAAAATTAGCTTTCCAATTAATAAGTCTAGAGATCGCTTTATCATGAAGATTCTGAATAATTCTTGAGATTGGCGTCCTTGGAAAACGGAGCACCCTAAATACTTACCCAATGATGAACTTATGAGAATGTTTAAGACTGCCCTAACATGTTGCTTGTCAAAAGAAGGAGTGTTATTAGAGAAAACAAGAAGTGACTTATGCAAATTAATCAATTGTCCTGATTGTTGGCAGAATGTATCAAGCATAGCTTTCAAGTTGAAAGCAACCTGAGAAGTAACTTTGCAAAACAATAGACTACCATCAGCAAATAGTAACCATGAAATTCGCACTATCCCAAGTGCTAGTTTAATTCCTATTGTAGATTTAGGATCCAATGATTGGTGAGATATTCATTGTGCCAGCACGTCTATACAAAAAAGAAAAAGATACGGTGACAAAAGGATCGCCTTGACGTAGCCCACAAGTGGCTTTGAGAAATCCACGCGGTTTATTATTTACAAGAACTGGATAGGAAACTATAGAAATGCATTCCTTTATCCAATTAATCCAAACAGGATGAAAGCCCAACTAGGTCCAACATTTTAGGAGGATATCCCATTCGATCCTATCATAGGCTTCTCCCATATCCAATTTAATGGCAACATAGCCTTTTTAACCTTTGAAATGATAAAATTGTTCATCATTTCACAGGCAAGTAAAATATTGTTGTGAATTGCTCGATGCGGCACAAAATCACTTTGAATAGGAAGGATAATACGTTCCAAAATCGCACACTATCGGTTAACCAAAATCTTAGCCAGAATTTTATAGAAGATATTACAGAGACCGATAGGTCGAAACTGAGCAGTGGTTGTGGGTTACCCACTTTTGGAATAAGAACTAGAAGAGTGTGATTGAATTCTTTGAAAAGTTTCCCCGAACCAAAGAAGTCTATGCTCTATGCAACTGTCAGTAGACAATAACTTATTGTATGCATCTACAATGCACGTACCATCTAGATTTAAGTGGCCTTTCTAACTGGAGTAATGTTCAATTCGCGATTAACATAGATGTACGTGTTATCCCAGTAATCTCCTGAAAGCCATGCACACCACTTTATGGTTGTTATACACCAAACAATCGAACCAATAAGGTGGAGGACAGCACAATTTAATTTCTCTTATCTTATTTACGCTATCGCATCTCTTCCTATGAATGAGATAAATGATCTTAGTTATCTTACGAAAACAGGGCATGATGTTGCACAAAAGTCAAGGATTAGGTACGAGATTGACGATTACATGGTCCCTCATGGGCTAACTTTTTTGTCAATTAGGCTAATTTTATTGTGTGCTTGTTTGAAAAATTCGTCCCCCCTTTTCTGCATATAGGGATTCGTTTACTCTGAAGAATAAACAGCCTTGATCCGCCGTTTTCTTCAAGTAAAAATTTTGCTGTCATATGTACTTAAATAGTTGGCCCTACGTGTAAAATTTGGCCGACATGCATTTTGTTGCTTAAATCTTTACGTACGTGAGTAATGTAGATAAATCTAGTTAGTTATCTTGATTAATTAGGCCGACATGCATTTTGTTGCTTAAATCTTTACGTACGTGAGTAATGTAGATAAATCTAGTTAGTTATCTTGATTAATTACTAAATGTTACGTTCTTTATGTTATATAACTTATATTCCACCATAAATCATAGGAACAATTGTATCATTGAATCTAAGGATAGAAAACACGTCTATATCAACAGTTAGGTAATATATATATATATATATATATATATATATATATATATATATATATATATATGCTTCAAGGTATGCATGACTTGCAAATGAAATAGTTTGTTTGAATATAAAAGTGTGTGAAATTTTGCAATGAATAAAATCAACCAATACATAGCGAAATCTCAAGCCACGCAATCTAAGGTCAATTAGTCCATTAACTCATTCATGGCAACTCAAAACCACCTAGTTTGTTGATACCAGATAAATACCACTTTTATTTTCTAATAAAAATGTGATAATATATAGACCGTAATAATCAATATGAACTCTATACCAAATCTACACACTATTTCTCAGTAGTTAACATCGAATTTCCATGCTCAATTTTCTATATTTTTGGTCAAGTCAATTGAATTGACATCTACATTACATTTGAGTAAGACATATTAATAATCAAATGAATTGACATCTAAAAATGCTTTGAGCTATATCAACTGTCACTTGGTATATAAAGTAAAATAAATAAACTTAGTTTGCAAAGTATCTGATTGGAGACAATTTTATTCCAATTAACTATATATGATCGATCAAAACTAAATAGACGTATAAATTTTAATTAATTAATTGATTAAGGTTAATTTTTTATTGTGGAAATGGGCTTTTGAGCCTAACTAATTGATATGCTTCAACTTGATGAGGGACATTCCATCTATGCCCAAGTTGAGATTTGGGGGGGCCACAACTTTGACCAGCATGATAAGCACGAACCTATCAAGAGTTAGTGGGGCATACTTGTTGTAGAACATTTACATTTGAGACTTAATTACGTATTTATTTTTTTTAAACATCTTTATATATAATTGTGAACGTATTGTTTAGTAGTGATGCAAATTTGACACATTGATATTGCAAAATCGTTATAGTTATATATATCTAAAGACTAAAAGACATCGTTAATGTAGAAAAAAATGTTTTTTTAAATTTAATAATTTGATTCTCTTTTATTATGTCACCATGTTGAATATCTTTCCAATAAAAGTAAGACATAACAAATTAAGTAGGAAATGTAATAATTAATGTTATAGGTGAGAAGACGAAATGTAAATTGCGTCTTCAAAAGAATATATATATATATATATATATATATATATATATATATATATATATATATATATATATATTTGAATAGATCAAATGAATGAAATTTATTTTGAAGCTCTGTTGGGATCATGTGACGCAGCTGCTTCGATCCACAGTTATTCGAAGCAAATAAGCCTATGACCTACGAGGCTACGACACTTGAACTAACAAACGAAACAAATAAATAAAAAAGAATACAACATACACGTAA
This sequence comes from Carnegiea gigantea, assembly GCA_029747015.1. Lineage (NCBI taxonomy): Eukaryota > Viridiplantae > Streptophyta > Magnoliopsida > Caryophyllales > Cactaceae > Carnegiea > Carnegiea gigantea. The sequence goes on from JAKOGI010000077.1 coordinate 265,144, forward strand.
TAATAATAATAAATAACGATAGAAGCAACTTAATAAAATGGGAGGAAGTTAACTGGTAGGAAAGCGTGCATTTTCATCAGCAGTGACACGAAAAGCATATGTTATATCACTGCTAATCTATCCATTGAAAAGACAAACTAGTCGCAGCAATCTGGAACATCATAGGTTAATAATTATCGAAACCACCTTATTCGTGCACAATACAAATGGTTAGGGGGTAACCTTTAAGTTTAAGGTCAATGATTACCCACTTTTCATTCTTCACGCTTGAAAAGGATACCCTGCATCGTTCCCCACTTTCCTGTCAATAAATAACACTGAATTTAATTATCACGAAACCATATGCTCATTAATATGCATTCTCATTTTTCTTCATCAGTAAAAATTCAACTTTTTTGTGTAAAACTCCTTTTAGCATAGAGAATAAGTGTCCTTTTTTTATAAATTACTTGATTAACTTTAGACAATATTTAAATTTCTTTTAATCTAGTCATAGCCATACAAATACTTGGAGATATGTATCATATATATATGTACTCTTATATTTCTTCCGAAAAATAACACTAATACCCGTGGCAAACATATATTACCGAAAATGTTGTCCTCCACAACTTTTACTTGAAGACAATGTATAGAAATTTTCAAAAAATCCTTAAAACTGTATAAACTAAATACTCATAATTAAAAATTAATTTACCTTTAGACAAGTTTTTTAGTATCCCACATCTTAGTATAGCCATATTCATTAGTTTCTTTCTGTCCTTTTGTACGCAAAGACATAGTATATTAATTCATTAATTCATCTAACATGAAATAGATCAAAGATTTTGAACAAGACATATATAAAGTCTATGACACGACCATTGGGGGGGGGGGGGGGAAGCCAGGGGAGCATGGGCGGATTTATTTGTATCCATGGATACCCTTCTCTCGGAAAAAAATTTAATGAGTTATTTTAAATGAGATTAAATTGGTATATGTGGGCACCTCTAAATTAGTTTCAAAAGTCACAGATACTCTTTAAATATATCAAGCAAATATAGTAAAATTTGTTATCTCTTTAAATATCAAAAGTACAGTTATAAAATTGAAACTTGATCGAAATATAAAATAAAATTAAATGTATCCAAGACAAAGTGTTTGTTAAAAAAGAGATTGAATGTTTGTACAAAATATACTATTATAGTATGTATCATATAATTTTTTTTGGTATTAATATTATACATTAATAATAATATTAATAGATAGATATTCATGTTTTAAATATTTAAATCGTAGGTGCGGGGGAGTACTCGAAAACTTGGCTCTCCGCAAAGTCGTGCTTCAATTTGGATTGGAAGAAATAACAACATGCGTGTGGAGTACACAAGTCTCTTTAACTTTCCACGTGCGAGGGAGTGAGGCGAGTTAGGTCCAAAACCAATAGGAGACCTTAACCTCCACACGTTTGATCAATTTGTGCACGTTTAGTCAGTAGGTGGACCGTCCATCTCAAATACTAGTTGTAGTACTAAATGATTGATAATAGATAGTTGTAGACTAATTGATACTCTAGTATTTTGACGTATGATCAGTGAATAAAGGGTCTACAAATTTTTAAAAATAAATAATTATACCTTGAATTCTTTAAAGGATGAATAGACCAAATTAAAAAGTGCTCATACGATCATATTAGTTACTATTATTAAAATTACACAATTTTAGTAATAGACGATTGATAAAAACAATGGCAGAATGCAGATAACAATTCTGCTGGTATTGATGAAGAATCTATATATGGGTCGTATTTTTCAAAGTATATGGTATAATTTTTGTTTAAAATTATTGACACGGTAACACAAACTATGTCAAAAATAAAAGGAAAACAGTGAAAGAATTGACTCTTCAAAAAGGCTGGAGATACGCTAACATGGGTCAGGGGAGAGAAAGGAGGGTTAAGTCCATCGGGTTAGCCCATCAAGGGTCGGGCTAATTGGTTCATAATTGGCCCGAAAACTAGTAAACTATTGGGCTGGAATAGCGGGCCTAGACAACTGACTACGTTTGAATGGAAATGAAATTGAAACACCGAAAGTTGGACCAGATCTTATGCCCACTATCAAACCTGGCAGGCCTTTGTTGGAGCCCTGGCTCACTTTAAAAATGCGCCCTCCCCCCCCCCCCCCCCACCCGGGGGGGTATGTGGGGTTTTTTTGGGGGATTCAAAATAAACTTATACAATAATGTTCAAAATTTTGATTTTAAATATATATTTCTAAGTATCACATAATTTTAGTAGTGCCCACTGAATTTTTTTTGAGGATTTATGTACAAAATTATTAACAATTTTTTGTACAACGATGGTCCAAAATTGCTGTAAGCAAGGTAGAGCCACATATGATAGCTAGGTAGATAAGGTGTGCATTTAAGACCCATTAAGTTTAGAAATTATTTCTCTTTCCCTCTTCTTTTTTTGGTAATGTATATCATACACCTAGGAGTGTGTACTCTCACTTACCATATGTATATATGTTTATCCGATATGTATTTATCATGTGAGAGTATGTATTCTGAAAAGTATGATATAGGCTTTGCCGTTTTCTTAGCAAACAAATCTTGTACTAAATTTGACTTGATCCAGTTTTGAAAATTGCTTCTACCACTGGTAATATTAATTCTCTGTGAGAACGGTGTGAATGTTGTGATGATCTGGTCAAAAAGTTATTACACCTTCGTATGAAAATTTAATGACTTTCTATCGAGTATCGTAAACAGATATCATCTTTTCAGGTCATTTGGAAAATCACTGACTATTAGGTACTTCAATACCAAACTCATCCTTTTCTTGACGATTGAATTCTATTACAAATCATAATCAAGATTAATTATGAACTAAGTAGAATTATTGGCAAACTAAATATCCCCCAGTTAAACTATTGGGTGCCAACACTTAATTAAACTTTGATCATTTGTACAACATTTTCCAAGCAAGATTTTAGCGTATTGATTTCCTTTTGTTTATAATAAGATTTCGAATTGTTAATTGTCTTCTGAATAGGGGTGGCATTTTCACCCGCACGCGATAGATATTCATTCCATCTAATCCAAAAAAGCGGTTGAAAACCCGAAACATATGGATGATAGAGGAATGATCGATGATGGTTTGACAGATTGGATTGGACTCGGGTGATGCTCAATTTGACCCCCCATCCGATCCATCACCCGCTTAGTTATCTACTTATTTATCTCATATTTGCAATTAGTTTATTTTTATTTTTGTCCTTCAAATTTTACTCATTTTTTGGACAATTATATTGTTAATTCTATGATTTTCGTCAAAATTAATATGATGAGTATGATATCTATTTGCTCATTATATCTAAAATATCTTTTTTAAACTTTTCAAAAGACAAAACTTACTTTTTTATATAAATTTGCTAACACATTATATATAAACTTTGATCACCCATTTACAACCCGATCCACCCATTTTCACCAGCAGATGGTGGATGAATGAATTGGATTAGATTTTTGCAGATAATGGGTGAATTGGATAAAGCGGATTAAAACGGATGATTGATGAGGATAATGATTCCTCTGACCCGAACCTGATCCATTGCTATCCTCATTTCTTGCAGCTATTATGTGTAAAAATTAATTCAACACTAAAGTGCCAAAATTTGGGTGGAAAGTAGTTCATCGCTTGTTGTTATGAACCACCCGCACGTTAATTAATACTGAATTTCTTTATTTTTTATTAGGCACCGTGATCATAAGTCTTGATATTATTTTGCATCTGATTATTGAACTTGTTTTATTTGGTGAAAATACATATATCATATGGTGGGTAACACTATCTTAAAAGAAACTCTAGTATCGTCTAAGTTGATTTTATGCAGAACAATGAACCAAGTCAACTCATACCAGAATTCAAAATCTCTCTCTGTTTCGTAAAAAACAAGTACTGATTAGAAGTCAACTCTTAATCTTATGATTCCACACAACTAAGTGACTAACAATATATAGCTGATGCTGTTCACTTTCACAGGCCAAATTATCCTCGTTTTCAAATTATTACGTGAACCCATGAAGTAGAGTGAATTGTTTGCTAATTAACTTTGATCAGATGTGACCTTGTTTAATCCAAACATGAGGTTTGAGCAGGAGTAAAACAATCGTCCCTTTCTTCGTGACTGAAGCTCAATTTTTGGCTAACTTAAATTTCTTGACTTTTATCTTTACTCGAAATAAGTTATACGTTGACAAAATGCTGCATTTCGGATAGATAAGCTAATAGAATGTTAGTCACCAAAAACTAAAGAAAAATGTATATCCTTCATTAATTATTCCACGAATAGAATATGGACATCACAACTAAGATTTTTGGATTATCTAATCTATGCTTTCAAATCTGATCATCAAATGTAATTAGTTAGATAATAGTCCCCATCAATAAAAAATTATTCAGAAAACTAAGGCATGTGGCTTCCATATCATACCTCTATGTCTTCAACGTGTGGAAAACTGGGTTGGATTTTGACATGGATCTGGTATTTTTTTTTTAAAAAAAAAAATCCTTGACGCTGACATCCAATTAGATATTGAAATGCTTCGGACCTTCGGTCAGGAACCCAGGATGATGGAAAGAAAGGGGGGGGGGTTACGGAGAAAAATTAGGGTGAATTTAAATTATATAACTTATGTGTAATACTGGGGCTGTGCTCCTGAAACACGTTATAATTGGATAACATTTAGGTAGTATTTGATTGCAGGAAAATAATTTTTTAAAAAAATAAGTTTTTAATTTTTTGTTGTTTGGTATGATAAATGATGGAAAATTATTTTCTAAAGAAAATGATTTTCCCTCCAATGAAGAAAAATGATTTCCTTTTGAGAAGATAGGAAGTTATTTTTTTTTTCAACTCTTTGATAATATGGTCAGCTAAAATTTAGCTGCAAATTTTGATTTCAACAGTTTGGATTGAAACATACCTATCCGATGGGAAAGATTAAAATAAAATCTAATCTAAATTTTCAGCGAAAGTTTCTTTTATTTGATCGACATTTATCTCCACCTTGACAATTTAATCGACATTTTTTTGTCACTAAAACAATTCAGTCGACTCGCCACTGAAATAATTTCAATAATTTGGATCGAAACTTGGTCATTAGATAGAAAAGATTAGAATAGGCTCAAATCCAAATTTTGACAACGACATTCCTTTATTTGGTTAATGTTTTTCTTTGCCATGACAATTCAATCGATATTTTTAATCACTTAAACAATTCAATTGATATTTTTCATCACTAAAATAACTTCAACAGTTTATATCGAAACTTGATTATCCGAGAGAGTATTGAAAAAAACTTAAATATGAAGTTTAAGCTCAAAATTCCTTCATTTGGTCAACATTTATTTCAACTACGACCATTCAGTCAATATTTTTCGACTTTTAAATAATTCAGTTGACGTTTTCTTCTTTTTCATAGAAAATGACTTATCTTATACCAAACAATGAAAATTATAACATGAAAATCAAATTTCTTTGGAAAAATATTTTTCACAGAAAAGATTTTTGGAAAAACCCTTTTTATTCCAACCAAACACTACCTTAATAAGATATTAAGAAGGCAATTTTAGGAGTTTAGGGAAATCTCATAATAAACACACACATATATATACATATATACACATATAATCAGGCAAATTAATCCATGCATCAAAGAGCTAAAGGAGAAATCAAATGTATAACTATGCAAATTAAAAGACGAAGCATAATGTGTTTTGATAATTTTGCAATAATCAATCGATACTTTTTATAAGCGGAAAAATTTTCATATATCACTATACTGAACTTATTTTGAATTGAACTTATTTGCTAAACTTATTCTGAATTTATTTAATGAACTTATTCTGAACTAATTAAGAATAAATTTATGAACTTATTTGCTAAACTTATTCTAAATTTATTTATTAAACTTATTCTGAACTAAACTTATTTTAACTTATTCTTCAAAACATAAGTCGAAGAGAACAGGGCCTAAGTAGAAAAGATCTTACCTGAATTTACATAAATAAACTCAGTGTCAATATGAACTAAATGGAGAGACCAAACGATAAACAATAAGGTGAACTAAGTCCACCAGACTTGTGTATATAATCAATAACTTCTTCTCTTTTTTTTAAAAAAAAAACAATGGTAAACTTAGGCCACCCACTAGACCCCTATCTCAGGGGATACCTTAGTGGGCCAACGAGCCCATGGGACAAATTCAAACCCAGGTGGTAGAAGTAGAGCAAACATAGCGGTATTAACCAGGCACTGTCTCGTTAGTATGTCTAATTGATAACTTAACTAAGACATGTAGGGTCTTTTTCATACCAAAAAACATAACGTGCTCCAATCCAAGCCCAAGCAATGACATGAGAAGAATCTAATGAACATAGACCAAGTTAATTAGATGCCTATAACTGGCATAGAAAGGCATAAAAGTGTACCTAGCCAGAAATTAAAAAACTTGGTGCGCAAAGAAGGAGAGGAAAGAAAGCAAAAGAATGATTAGCAAGGTCCAACCTTAATTAATTAAATAAGACAGGATTAACCTAACAAGCATAAGAATTTAGGGGTGAAATTGTGAGGATGATAGCGAGGTAGGGTAGCTACTAGCTAGAGCTGCATCAAAATTAAATAAGATTCTTGGGGATTTTCCAGAAGTGTCGATGACATATTAGCCATACACATACGCAAACCATAATACATACGTAGGCTTATCAACAGCACAAGGGGATTATTCCAAAAATTCTGGCCATCTTCAATTTATGTCTATTGTTCCTCAATCTTCGTAGGAGGCTTAGCTTATTCAAATGAATTATATGCCAAAGGCTGTGCACTATTGATTCCTTCTATGGCAGCCTTTTTCCCCACCTCTTTCCCTTTGTTTTGTATTATGTCATAGGACCACAACAGTCAAAAGTTGGCGTTGCACTAACATTGACAGCAGTTTGTCAGCATTGGCGAAACCGTGGTATCCGTCATATCATAAGTTAAATCCGTCTGATTTTGAAAATTTGAGTATAAGTTCGGCAGTCAATTAGTTTGCATATTAAATTCACTAAGCATTATTTTTGAAAACTTGTTATGGTATCCCATCGGCCCTTACACTCCCCTTTAAATGCAAAAAAGGGAATAAGTAAATAAATTTTTATCGTAGCTCTACCTGTTCAAGAACAATCTCAACTAAAAGTTTAAACTTATGGTTGAAGGCCTAGAAATAAGTTCATACTCTAACACGTCCCCTCACGCGAATGATATTTGGGCTTAAAGCATGTATGCAACAAAGACCCCTCTATACCTTGCGCAATAAATAAGAGGGCTGCTGATATTCGAACTCGAGACCTCTTGCTCAAAAAAGCTCTGATACCATGTTTAATAATCATCTCAATCAAAAACTTAAGCTTGTAGCTAAAGGCCCAATAATAGATTCATACTCTGCCACTACCTATAAGAGTTTTACAATTTGGAAACTTTATTGTTAGGAATAATATTAGAGCAACAATAATAGCGGAAGCGATAGGATGAGTTAGAGATTCAGAATTCAAGTGAATAACAGAAAACAGAAATAAGAAGACAAGAGATTTAACGTAAAAAACCCAATGCGGAAAAAACTACGGACGGCGACAGCACCAGAACAATTTACTATGAGCAGGAAGAATACAACACGATCACAATCACCACAGTGATTTGATCTAAGAGCAGAATTACAACTCTCTATTGTAATCTCTTACAAAGTACTTCTACCTCTCAATGTATGTATGAGTACTGGAGTTATTTTAGATCCTAGGTATGTCCCCTCTATATAGGGGCAGGAAAGATAGGATGAGGAAACCTTAGCCACCACGGTATCTTGGTCACCAAACCTCATCTTTCCAAAAAGGAAAAAAAAATCTTCAATCCAAAATATGAAAATAATATAATTTCCATAATATAGAAGATCTCAAACACACAATATGATCTTAGATTCCAAGTAGTCGGTAAAAGGGATTTGGGCCATAAACCCAACAATCTCCACCTTGGACCAAAATCCAACACTGTCTCTCGATCACTGTCATCGCACCCCGAAGGGTGACGGCCCCCAAGGGGCAATGCCCTGAAGAGCGCTCAGTGGCTGTGTATGTCAACTAAGTCCAAGCAATGCTTGAACTTAGCTCTGGGAGATGACTTATATGAACCTTTCTTCATATAACCTGTCATAGTAGATGCCTGCAAGACATAGATGCCTCCTTGCCTCAAACCCTTCAGTAGAATCTGACTGCCCTTCGAGACCTTCAGAACTCCACCTTCAGCTGAATATTTGCACCCCTTGGATCCAAGGGTGTCCAAAGAGATGAGGTTACGCTTCAAGTCAGGAACATGACGAACATTCGATAAAGTCCTAACAACACCATTATGGGTCTTGATTTTAACAGTACTGATTCCAGTTACATTACATTGGGCATTATTACCCATGTGAATAACAGTTGAGTCAACTGGATCATATGTTAAAAACCAATCCTTGTGAGGACACATATGATAGGTATACCCAAAATCAACAATCCAATCAGAATCGCACCCCCTTTCAGTAGAGTAGCAAACAGAACGTCACCATCAGAATCAGATTCAGCAAATGAAGTTTCAGCAAGCTCATGAGAATTATCTTCTTCTTTCTCCCTCTTCTTTTGCAGTTGCCAACAGTTAGCAACAATATGACCCAATTTACCACAGTAATTGCAGGTCTTCCCAACATGAGGATTTTTAGACTTAGAACGGTTCTTACTCCTATTACCGTTTCCCTTTTCAGTTGTTTTATCCCTTACTACTAATCCCTCAGCAGAATCAGCATGAATGTCAAGATCAAACTTCTCCTTAGACAACAGGTTTGACTTAACATCCTCAAATGATATAGTATTAGAATTACTATATAGCATAATCTCCTTAAAGTGTTTATAAGAAGGGGGTAACGACACAACAAGCAAAATAGCTTTATCCTCATCCTCAACTTTCATATCTAAACTCTCCAAATCTACCAGAATAGAGTTAAACTCATTCAAATGCTTTTGGACAGGGGTACTTTCAGCCATACGAAAGGTATACAACCTTTCCTTCAAACGGATCTTGTTGGCGAGACTCTTCGTCATGTAGAGTTCCTCCAACCGAACCCAGAGATCCACCGCAGTTGTCTTATCAAGCACCTCTCGCAAGACATGTGATGTCAAGCACAACTGTATGGCTGAAACCGCTTTCAGCTCCAATTCCTCCCATTCATCCTCCGTCAATGACCCACATCTCTTCTTCACATCTTCAGCCCACTGTTCTTCTGTCATCTTCTCAGGTTTCACGTGAGGCCCCTTCAGAACCTTCCACAACCTGTGTTGAATGAGAACTGCTCTCATCTGCACCTTCCAGAGATTAAAACTAATCTCCCCATCGAATTTCTGAATATCTACCTTCATGATAGAAGACATCCTATAACTAAAGCTCTGATACCACTTGTTAGGAAAATATTAGAGCAACAATAATAGCGGAAGCGATAGGATGAGTTAGAGATTCAGAATTCAAGTGAATAACAGAAAACAGAAATAAGAAGACAAGAGATTTAACGTGGAAAATCCAATGCGGGAAAAACCACGGACGGCGACAACACCAGAACAATTTACTATGAGCAGGAAGAATACAACACGATCACAATCACCACAGAGATTTGATCTAAGAGCAGAATTACAACCTCTCTATTGCAATCTCTCACAAAGTACTTCTACCTCTCAATGTATGTATGAGTACTGGAGTTATTTTTGATCCTAGGTATGTCCCCTTTATATAGGGTAGGAAGGCTAGGATGAGGAAACCCTAGACACCACGGTATCTTGGTCACCAAACCTCATCTTTCTAAAAAGGAAAAAAAAATCTTCAACTCAAAATATGAAAATAATATAATTTCCATAATATAGAAGATCTCAAACACACAATATGATCTTAGATTTCAAGTAGCCGGTAAAAAGAATTTGGGCCATAAATCCAATAATATTGTTGGGAATGTCACACATGAGTAAAGAAGTCCTACATCAGGAGTTTGAAAAGAAGGGTCATGGTATATAAGTCAAGTGGGCTACTCCTCCTATTGCCAATTGGTTTTAGGATGGAACCTCACTTGGGCTTGTTACCATGGACCTTAGTTGAAGTGGGCTCCTTTCTTAGATCTCCCCAACAAGTGGTATCAAAGCCGATGGTGCGTTCGGCTAGGCGACAAAGGTGTGGCATGGTGGACCCCATGGATGAGTTTGGTGAAGTGACACACAGGTGTTGATCGAGCGGTAATACGTGTGCTGCAGCGTGGTTCGATGGCGTGGATAAGCTCTTGATGGTGGTTTGATACCTTGGTAAAGGCTTTCGCTCAAGGGGGAGCTTGTGCATTAATGTAGTGTGAAAGAGACTCATGTGTGAGGGGGAGATTGTTGGGAATGTCACACATGAGTAAAGAAGTCTCACATCGGGAGTTTGAAAAGAAGGGTCATGGTATATAAGTCAAGTGGGCTACTCCTCCTATTGCCAATTGGTTTTAGGATGGAACCTCACTTGTGCTTGTTACCATGGACCTTGGTTGAAGTGGGCTCCTTCCTTGGATCTCCCCAACATTTATTTTCACAAGTATGAAGATGCTCTATTTAGATGAGATAATCTACCTAAAACGTTTATCAAAATTCATGTATCTCAGTTGCTCCAATCCAAAACAGAAGAGAACTTCAACTTTTATTACCAGTATTTAGAAAACAATATTTCTGAAAAGTGACCTTAATTTTATGAGCACTGACATATATGTCTTACTCCAAGACACCTTTAAATGTCCTGCTTTATCCTAAATTAGCTTATTTTATAATTTAAAATCACCATGTTTTCATTGAACACACTTAATTATAAATTGCTAAGCCTAAATATTCATTGGTTATGCTGATGAAGTATTAACTGATAACATAATCGATTAACCCTCTCCGCAATGGCATATGATATGTGTCTTTTATAAATGTAGTAAATTATGGATAAAAGAATGATTTTATACAATTCATAAGGTGTAATATGTCTCCATTATTCGTTCATACTATTTTTGTCAATTTAAAAATATTATAATATAATTTGTAGGTCAAAACAAGACACTTAATGTGTGTCTTGTAGCAAGATGTTTATTATTTTGCTAATTTTATATCAAAAAATAAATTAAAAAGAGATTTTGCTTTACTACTAGTATTTATTGTTAATGAAAGTTGTTGATTTTAGTTGCCTTGGAAGCTAGCTAAAACAATTTATAATTTTTTTTGTTGCATGTGATTCTAAGATATTACTATCTTTCTTCCCTTTATAAATCCTCTATATTTCAAATTATTCCGAATCAATGAGAAACCATTTATATGCCATCAAAACAGATGCTCTTCGAGCAAATTGTTTTAAATTTATCCGTTCATAGTAGGGCTGTCAAAAAACTGTCCGACCCGAATACCCGAATTTGTCCGACCCCGAAAAAACCAGGTATGGACACATTTTTTTCGTCCGAATTTGAAATCCGGACATTTGGACGTGTCCGAATTCAAACCGGGTCGGGTTCGGGTTTACGGAACCGGGTCCGGGTTGTCCGAATTTATTAGAAAATTCGGGTCCGGACAAATTCGGACAACCGGACTGTCCGAACCCGATTGGAGTATGGCTAAGCTTGCAGGCTTGGGCTTCTAGTTTTACTAGTTTAGGCAAAGCGGGCCTTGAATTTTTGGCTGAAAAATTGAAAAAAATTAGAGCAAAACCCTAACTAGAACCCGGTAGGCGCTGAATCCTCACATTTTCGACCCACACACTCTCTCTCTCCTCCTTCTCCTTACTTTCTCTCTCCTGTTCCTCACAAGTTCGTGTAGCCGAATGCTCAGAAAAACTGAAAAGTGGCTTGGCTTCGTCTGTTTTTGCTTAATCTTTGCGTAATCTTTGCTGAGGCAGTTTTTTTGGGGGCTGACTGCTTGAGGGTTGAGCAACAAAACTACCAGTAAGTTGCCTCTTTCTTTTTGCTAGTTGTCGAATTTCATTGCTTAATTTTTGCTTAATTTCGTTGCCTTCACTGTAAATTGTAAGATCTGTTTGTCAGTTCTCTAATTTTTGTTTAATTTCGTTGCCTTCTCCCAACGATTTCTGTTTGTTGGGTCTCTAATTTCATTGCTTAATTTTCATTGGTTCTCTGATTTCGTTGTCTTCTCCCAAAAATTACTAGATATGTCACCGTAATCTTCCTTCACTGTAAATTGTAAGATCTGTTTGCCAGTTCTCTAATTTTTGCTTAATTTCGTTGCCTTCTCCCAAAGATTTCTGTTTGTGGGGTCTCTATTTTCGTTGCTTGCTATTTTGTTGTACTTTAGGGTGTCAAAATCGCAGTTTCATGAATATTTTTCTATTACTTATGTAGATGTTCTTTTACTTATCGTTTGCTTGTGGCGTACATAATAGATAATTATATTTATGGCCACTGTTGGCATCTCAGATTCACAGTCGCAGGAAGTGGTTAGTTTTTTTTTACACTTTATACTTAATTTAATGTTGTAAGTAGCATTATTGTAATTAAATTAAATTGTTGCTGAAGCCTGAATGTCGTTATTTTTTGCTGTTTTGTAGAACATAGAAGACACACAGGAGACAACCAAATCTGCAAGTGTTTCAGCTTCTACCCACAAGCGGAGGAAGAACCGGTCTGAAGTGTGGGATCACTTTGAGAAATTAGAGGAAGGTACTTATAAGTTGCCTGAAGATGATGACTACAAAAGAGGGAAGTGTAAGGCTTGCAATTCTGTTTTGATTTGTGATAGTAGATATGGCACTACAAACCTAAAACGTCATATAAAGGCTTGTGTGAAGTTGCAAGGCCAAAGTGATCTAAGGCAAATGCTCTTGAATGCTTCTGGTAACCTGTCATTAAGAGGTTGTAAAATTGATAATAATGTCTATAGAGAGAAACTTGCGAGAATGATTGTGCGCCATGAACTTCCCTTTTTGCTTGTAGAGTATGAAGGTGTTAGAGATGTCCATGAATACTTGAATCCGGATGTGAAGCACATTACTAGAAACACATGTAGGGCTGACATGTTTAAACTTTACCAAAAGAGCAAGTGTAGGATCAAGGAGTTGCTAAGTACATGTCCAGGTACAGTCTCTCTAACGGCTGATTTTTGGAGTTCAATAACGGGTGATTCTTACATGTGCATCACTGTCCATTTCATAAACAATGATTGGAAGCTTGAGAACTTTGTGTTGTGCTTTTCTTGCTTCCCCCCTCCACATAATGGTACGTTGATTAGTGAAAAGTTTTCTAAGTTGCTTGGTGAGGGTGGTTGGAATATTGAGGATAAATTGATGGCAATTACTTTGGATAATGCTTCAAACAATGATACTTTTGTTGATTCCTACATGATCAAGTTATTATCTCAAGGTGCTTTAACTTTAAGTGGTCGGTTTTTTAGGGTGCGATGTGCTGCTCATGTGATTAATTTGATTGTGAAATCGGGTTTAGAAGAGCTTGATGTTGTTATAAAGAAGGTTAGAGATAGTGTGAAATACGTGAAGGGGTCACCTTCTAGACTTGTCAAGTTTTTAGAAGCTGCAAAAGACAAAAAGATTGTTTGTGTTAGAAAACTAAAGCATGATGTGGTGACAAGATGGAATTCGACTTATCTTATGCTTGAGAGTGCCTTATTTTATAGAGGTGTCTTTGCTCATCTTGCCATAATTGACAAGCATTATTCATTTTGCCCTTCTTCTTATGAATGGAATAAAGTTGAAGTGTTGGCTAAATTTCTCAAGCGTTACTATGATGTCACTAAGCTTTTTTCGGGAAGTAACTATCCCACCTCAAATCTATTCTTCCATGGAGTTTGGCAAATACAACACCATTTACTAGAGGAGGCTACAAATCCCGATCCTTTCATTAGGGGCATGGTGACTAGAATGCAAAGTAAGTTTGACAGCTATTGGCAAGAGTGTAATTTGGTCTTGGCAGCAGCTGTTGTTTTGGATCCTCGGTATAAAATTAGGGCGGTTGAGATTGCTTACACGAAAATCTATGGAAAAGATGAGGGTGCTGAAAGGACAAAGCAAGTTCTTGATACCTTGAGGGCGCTTTTTGAGGAGTATAAGGAGGACAATTCATCCAATCTGGATACCCGTATTTCTCAAGTGCAACAAAATGTTGATTTGGAAGTCGATAGTTTGGATCCTTATGCGAATGTAAGTTATACTTTTCTTTTACATTTTGCATTAAGTTAAATTCTGAATTTTCTTGAGTTAAATTTTGCAAAGCTCACTATCTTTCATTATCTGGTTGTTAAGGACTTGGACACCACGAATGCATCATTGTTTGTGAAGAAATCGGAGTTAGACTTGTATTTGGAAGAACCACTTATAGATAGAAAGCAAGAGATAGATATCTTGATGTGGTGGAAATCTCTTATGTACCGTTCTCCTTCTCTAGTAAGGCTTGCACGTGATGTGTTGAGTATCCCTATCACCTCGGTTGCTTCTGAGTCTGCTTTTAGTGTTGGAGGTAGAATCTTAAAGCCAACAAGAAGTTCTTTAACTTCCGAGAGTGTAGAAGCTTTGATTTGCACAAGAAATTGGATATTTGGATTGAAAGGTGATTTCTTTGTTGCATTGAGAATTTTAAAGCTCTTATTTTTCATGTATTGTAGCTTAATTTATATAATCATTGTATGAATTTGTTTAGAGGAGGATCAAGGAGATGTTGATGCATTAACTGAGGAGATGACTTATCTAGATCTCAATGCTTCTACTTCCGAAGGAGGTTCAAATGAACCTCTTCAAGTTGATTAGAGGTAAATTATCATTCGATTTGTTTTATACTTTTTAGTCAACAAGTGAATTACACTCTAATGTCATTTACATTTTGTTTTTAAGGTGCTTGGAGTTGGAGCTTTCAAGACAATGGTGACTAGATTGGAGACTTGGAGCATGTTGGCTCAGTTGGATAATAGTTGTAGTAATTCTTGTAATGGTTTTGTAATAGACTAGTGCGTGAAGTGTGTGTGTTTATTTGGACGACTTGTTGCTTGACAGAATTCAAATTGGCAGGTTTGGTGTTGAACTTTGTGTTTTAATGGTTAGATTTGTGGAGGCAAGAGTAGTGTGTGAAGTTTGTGTGGTTATTTTGCTTGACAAATTTGTGGAGGCAAGAGTAGAAATGTAGAATGCAAATTGGCAGGTTTGCTTGACAAATGTAGAATGCAAATTGGCAGGTTTGCTTGACAAAATGCAAATTGGCACTTGGCAGGTTCGCTTGACAAAATCGGACATTCGGACATCCGGGTCCGGACATCGGACAACCGGGTCCGGGTCCAGGTATGGTCTGCCTGTCCGATTTTAAATCCGAATAGGGTCTGGGTATGATTGTTTTGTCCGATTGTCCGATTTGTCCGTACCCGAAACGACCCGGACCCGGAATTTTGACAGCCCTAGTTCATAGGAACATGGCATCATGACATAATTCAATGATCCTGCATTGTTGCCGTTAAGTACGTTATTTATTGATCCATCTATGCGTTTGTCTGTTAGTTTATTTGTCACAATGTCATATAATTGGCAGTTTTTAATTTTTCAAAATGACGGATCAAGGGTTGACTTTCTTCATTGAATTAAAGAAAAAGAGTTAACCTTAGTTTTCATTTTCTGTTGCTGGCCAACAATAATACCTCTTAGTATGAGTCCTATTTTCACGTGATCTTAGAAAATTTAGAAGTAGGTAACTTTACCTCCACAGGCATTCATGTCTGTAAAGGGCTGACTTTAAGAGGCCCATAAAAGAATTTTGGGAAAATATTTTATAGAAAAAGAATTTTGTAAAAATATTTTATATAAAAAAAACTAAGGATAAGCAGCAGGGGTGAACTAAAGAATACTAATAAAGCATGTGACAATAAGTATGTAAAATATAAGTACAACATAGGGCGTGTTCTATTTCGCGTTTTTTAGGATTTAGTTAAGAGTTTACATCTCCTTACAGCTTCTTACATCTCCTTACGGCTCTTTACATCTTCTTACAGCTCCTTACATCTTCTTACAGCTGCTTACATCTCCTTATATCTCCTTACATCTCCTAGATTTTTTATAACATTCATTTATTTTAGTTACAGAAATATGTATATTTTTTTAATGATACTACCAATATATAAAATTTATAAATATCTTATGAACACAACATTTACATAAATATAAAACATAATATAACGACGTAAATTATATTTAAGTTTTGACATGGAATATATATTATTATAGATGACCATACTATTCAAATTATAATACAGAGCTTTTGTTCATGTTTGTCTGAAGTATATATAAAAACTGTCAAACTGTATGCGAGGAAAGCATTACATCTATTTCATCCTTAAGTTTATCCATTGCAATTTTGTTGCTATCGTTATACAATTGAACATTTGGTGGTCATTTCAAATTTGGTTCCCTTGCTGAGATTAATATGCACTTGTTGTACAGAATAATAAAATTATGCAAGGTACAACAAGAAACAATTATCTCCAACTGCTGCTCGCCTGCTCTTGTCTCATTTTCGGTATTCTGTTAGCCAATATCTTCCATCTTCCCTTCAAGACTCCAAAATATTTGGGTTTTATGTTTTTTTTTTTTTTAAAGAGTTTGAAAGATAAATTTGAAGTTTTGGTTGTTATATGACAAACCAATTTTTATATGTTAAGCATAATGTTTTAATGGTTTATTTATAAAATTTTTGAGGAACAATATTCACCATATATTTATTTATATTTAAAATTATTTACTTAAAATAGGAATTTATTTGCAGAGTTGTATTCAATTTTATCAAAAAAATTTATTTTTTTTTGTTGTACTTTGCTTACTCGATCAAACTAATGTTCGTATAAAAAATCACCTCAAGTGGACGAAATTTTATTCACCAAATTTAAGGGAATTAATATATTTTATTGTTATGTAATTAACTTAATTAATTATTTATTTTCAATAAGTATATTATTTTAATATTATTATTTTTCATCCAAAACGTTCATTGTAAGACAAATTATAGTATACAAATCTTCAACAATTCAACAACTCCTTATATCCATCCTTACAGTTCCTTACAGCTTCCTACATCTTCTTACACCTCCTTACATCTTCTTATAGCTCCTTACATCTCCTTACAGCTTCTTACAACCCCTTACAGCTTCTTACAGCTCCTTACATCTCCTTATATCTATCTATCTATCTAAAACGCGAAATAGAACACGCCTATAGTAATTAAGTGGCAACCTTACCTCTACAGGTATTTCTGTCGCTGGATAACAAATGAATGAATGACTTCGTAGCAACATCTAAACAGAGCTGATATTTATTGAACAAGGTTTCTTAATGATTGTTTATCCAAAAAAAGGTGTCTTAAAGATTCCTAGTATTAAGTTGATTGCATCTAGGTATAGCACCTAATTAATTTAGCAGATATCATCGTACTCATAATTATTATCTCCTTACTAGTATTCATCATTATTAATTTTTTCCATTCTTTTTACAACTAGACATATAGAAATTAAAACTAAAATTGATATATGATGTTAAGATTAAAACTGTTCTTATACTATTTGTTAGGAACAGAAGCAGAATAGCAAATATAGCACTTTGTCATCTATATACACACACCAAGAGAAGGAATATAACACAAATTTAAGGTAAAAACACCTTCATTTGATGGGAGAAATCACTCCATGAATTCTTTATTATACCATAAAAGGAGAGAGAGAGAGAGAAAAAAAAGAATTTATCCAACGTAGGAGTAATTCTGGGCTAAAATAGAATGGAAGCTTCAAGAAAGGATTAAATTAAATAAATAAAGAAAAAAGAGAGCCCGGGGGAGGTGTACGGGTAAATGGGGTAACGGGAAAAGTTGGAATTTGATCGTCGACGACGGCGGTGGCCAATGAGGCGGCACTGAAAAGTTAGAATTCATGGCTACTATAGTTTGCTTTGCTTGGGCATCCGAAAACCCACTAATCATAAATGATAAGATAATCTGATTTAATTAATCACTAATCGATCATTACACTTTTTTCAGTCAAAGCCCTGGTAATTGTTTCATCAAAAAGCTATGAAAATAACTCCTATCTCTGCCTTCGGTGGCTCTTCGTTTCAAGCTACTTCTCCGTGAAAACAACATATATATGAAGAGGGTGGCTTTAACTCTTATGAGGGTATATTGCCTAATCAATACATAATGTCATGATTTAAAGCACGTTGATGTCCTCATATGAAGTGATCCGAATATATAAAGTAGCAAACTAAAGTGAACGAGTCAATCTGTCGTTTGATTTGTTTTACAAAAATTCGGATTGTTGTCATAAATTTATCAAACAATGTCGAAGAAACAGCATTGTATCAGTATCTTAAAGGAAAATGTAAATGAATTATGGTGAACCATTGACCTCCTTTAATTTAGATGACAACTTGATCATGAGTCATGATTCACTCCTTTCATCAGAGTTTTTAATTCAGTGAAGGGTGATTTACTCACATACATTATATATAATTTTATATTTTAATAGACGTTGCTATAGCGAAAACAAATAATCAAAACTAGTAATACTGTTAACTAATTAGTTTTTACATGAAAGCAATATGTATATGAAAAATCTCTCAAAAACCACTTACTCACTTCCATTTGGGGTAAGCAAGAATCCTCAATTAGGAAGGTGGGAGCTAACCAGCACTAGAAAGCCATTTGTAATGTAGTCTATTTGGGGAAATTAATTTCATTAAACAATTTGATTATTTTAATTCAGTTGATAATGACACAGTCAAACCACCTATAATTTCAAGAAGCCTGAAGGAAGGATGATACGGGGGAACTCTTTTTTTAATTACTTTTTTAATTTATTTTCTTCTCCCACTTAGATATTCGATGGCTTCAATTCTATCTCCCTACTTTGCTTAAAGAATGTGGTCCTGACTTTTTCTTTGGTCCCTCTCGTATGGAATATTCGCCCGTATTGTTTTCTAACAATTCTTCCTTCCTCATACAGAACCACAAATAATTATTTAGTTTCATTTACAACATAAAGGTCTTGTTCTTTTCGTTAGTAAATCTAAATTTACCAATCTCTATTCACTTCATGAATTTTAATAAAAAAATACCAACTTTAACACACTTCAACCAACTTCAACACACTTCCGACTATTTTAACCAACTTCTACCCAACATATCCAAAAAAAAAAATCAACCTACTTCAATATACTTTAACTCAATTTAACTCACTTCAGCCAACTTCAACTAATTTTCACCCACTTCAACCCAAAAAAAACAAAACAAAATACTCACTTCAATCTATTTCAATCCACTTCTACCAATCTCAACTAACTTCGCTAATTTACCAACTTATATTTCCCAACGAAATGAACAAGTCCAAAATGGGGTGGTTTGGTTTGTGTCCACTTGAGTCATTTTTCCAATGTGCTTTTAAATTCTATTTGATTGCATATGTAGTGTATTGCAACTTAGTAGCCTGTAACTGTTATATAAGTGAATGATGAATGAATTTGTATCTTCTAGTATTTTTGCCGTGCTTCTTAGACAGAAGGGACGCGTCTAATCAGGTTGTGATAAAAATTTAGATTTTCATCAAATTCAAGTTGCCCCCTCCCGAAAAAAAGGTGGGATAATAAATTGTATTGCTTTCATTGTAAGAAAATAGGGGATGTTTGGTAACAACAGCTGTTTGGAAAAAAATAGCTGTTTGGGAGGATTTTAACTATTTTGACCAAGTCAAATAGCTAATGGGTGTTTGATAAAGAGATGTTTGCAATAGTTGTTTGGTTCTAAAAAGCTCTTTTTGAAAAAACTATTCTCATTAGCCTTTTGAGAAGAGCTTTTTATGAAAATTACATAATTGTCCATAAGTTTGAAAAAAGTACGTACATCTCATTAAAAACTAATTCATAAATGAGGATATAAATGAAAATTTACTAACATATTTTTTAGAAACAACTAGTTTTTACCAAACACTTCTTTTAAAAATAGCTAATTCAAATAGTTAATATAAACAGCTAATTCAAACAGCTCTAACAGTTAACACAAACAGCTAACAACTAATAGCTAACAGCTGTTTACCAAACAGGACCATAATGTATTTTATGTCATATTGTTTGTGAACCCTCCTTTTATTACAAGCATTTAGGACATCTTTGTTCGTCTATATGAGATTTTGATTAATATTAGATCAATGTAATTTTTACGGAACAGTTTTTCTTCTTATCATACCAAGGTATAATATTATATTTGAAAAAGAGAAAATTACAAAATATTTTGAACCATTTCTTCAAAGTCTAAACTGACCATCTTTTGACATCGGTGAAAGATCATCACGGCACGATATGTAGAGATGGACAATTATGACCTCCATCTGCTTCCTTCCTTAAAATAGTAAAACCCAACTGTCCCGAGTTTTCTCTTACGTACTATTTTTAGTCATGCTCCAATCCACTCACTTGACTTGCAAATGGCAAAGTGAACGAGATAAATTGATGGGTTTAATTCAAAAAACTATAGTTTGACTTAACATAGCCGGTCTCAGGGGGATTAATGGATATTTCTTTGTCTAAGCTACATTTTTGTTCGCTGCGGGTCGAATTTAGAAAGTTCCTTTTTCATTTAAAACAAGTTAGTTTAGAGCGAGTTTGAAAGATGCTAATGGATGAAACAATTTTGTTTTTTGACTATTGAGTCATATGATGACAATCATTATAACTTGGAATTAGTTATTTGAATTGACTGTTTATAGAAAAATCATTTAATGAAATTAGTTATTTCTGACAAAGTATTAGACGGAAAGTCAATTCCCCAAAAATCTCTTCCAAAAAGCCCATATAGTTAGTTTTTTAAAATTAGTTTTTTGGACCCAAAAAGATCTTATAAAAAGTTATTTTATAAAATATTCAAATTACCTTGACTTGGTGAAACAGCTAATTTTGATCCAAAAAACTCTTTTTGACCCAAAAAAACTTTCAGTAAGCTATCTATCGAATATGATGAGTGTAGTTTCATTTGAATGGATAAAAAAAACCTTAACCAACGATATATAATTATATTATTTGATACTCCACCCATCTCAAAAACTGTCTAATTTAACAAAGTTTGACTATTAATTTACTACAAACTACAATAATTCGCGATACGAAGCCAATGTCATTAGAAAGCTATCTTAAAAATATTCTTATTGAAAAATAAGATTGCAATTTTTGCTAAAATAAGATAATAAAAATCAATTAGTAAAGTTAGTCAAATAGGACATTTTTTAAGATGGAGGTAGTATTTTAGTTTGCCAATTATTTTGTTAAAAATAAGATAATAAAAAACTCTTCCAAAAGCTTATATAATTAGGTTTTTTTTTTTCCCAAATCAGTTTTTCTGTTCCAAAAGCTCCTCTAGAAAGCTATATATATATTTTTTTTTCCAAATGAAACGTAATGATTTCATTCCTAATGTGTCAAACGACACTTACGCTGAAAATCGTGAATGAGCAATTGTAGATCTAAAACATAAATATAATATTTAACTTTCAAATAACTAACATAAATCTTACTGGCGTTCGACTCTGAAATTATGATAATCTTGATAAGAATAATTTTTGATGACTTTGCATCTTCACTTTTGATGGATAACCTCACTATATGTGCTATAACACTTCGACAATCGATCTTCATTTAATGTCTTAGGCTTGACTAGTTTAACACAGCTCTCATAAAAAGATAGACTAATACTCCCATAAAAAAGTAAAATAATACTCTTAGATGTGGGGAAAAAAAAGACTTTATTTTTAGAAGAACTATACTGTTGAACTACCGATTGACATAGAAATTAATCAAAATGGGACTCATCATCGACAAATGATTGATGACAGTCCCTTCAATGGGATGAAAGTTAAGGTTTTCTGGGAGGAGAGGAGAGGGGAGAAGAGAAACGAGAGAGGGAGTTGGTGGCGTTTCTAGGAAGCTATCTTATTAAGCAATAAATTTTTTAACTTTACCAAATAGTTAATTCTTGTCCAAAAAACTCTTTTACTATGCATGCCCAAAGCAATTTAATTTGAATGGATAAAAAAACTTGACCAATGTTATGCAATCATAGTATCTGATATTTTAGTTCGCCGATTATATTAGACTCCCTAGTTACGATGGCACCCCCATTGAGTTCTACATTTTCTTTACTTGTTGCTTTTTCGGTGTTCACGTAGCTTGCGGATGCCTGGATTGGGATATTATACCGTTGGCATTATTATGATCTGGATATTTGCGATTGTGAAATGAACCATTAACTAACTATCAAGGGTTCTTTTTCCCTCAAACCAAAAAAAAAAAATGGAAAAAATAAAGGTGAGGAAGGGCCACTTGATGTGGAAACAAAAGTCAATTGTCCTGAGGGGAACCTTGTTTGGACTCCTTCCCTGAAAGTCTCTCGCTCCCTCTCCCACCTGACATTTTCTCTCTGATTATATAAGACTCCCATCGATCAGCTGCTCCACTGCCCATTCCACCATCCCTCCCCCTCCCTCTCTATCTCTCTCTCTCTCTCTCTCTTCACCCCAGAAGGCCAAAACCCTACCCCCTACGGCCTCTGCTTTTCCCCTGTACCAGTGAAAGGAAATTCAACAACAAACCACCCCCCCCCCAACAACAAAAAATGGTAGGGTTTAAATCCCATTTCAAAACCCTCTCTCTCACCCAAATGATGAGGTTTAATTTTGTAATGGATTCTGCCTTTTAATTTGCAGGAAGTAGAAAGCGACCATCATCAGCGGACTGAGACATGGGAAGGCTATGTGGATTGGAGGGGCCGCCCCGCCCTCCGTGGTCACCACGGCGGTTTCATCGCCGCCTCCTTCGTTCTGGGTAAGAAGTTGGTTAATGCCACTCACATATCAGTTAAATCAATCTTAGCCCAAAAATTTGACCGATATGGACTTCAACTCATAATAAATACAAGGAACACAAACCTGACTATGTGGCTGTGTGTTTATCGCAGTTGAATAGAATATTTTTTTGCAAAAAAAAGAAGAGGATAAGTATTAATTGGGGATGTAGATGTTTGTTTAATTGATTTGATTATCTGATTTGATGGGATTTGATTTGATTTGATGATGGATTGGACGACAGTGGTGGAGGTGATGGAGAACATGGCATTTCTGGCAAATGCGAGCAATCTAGTGCTGTACATGTTGGACTACATGCATTTCACACCCTCAAAATCAGCAAATGCAGTCACCAATTTCATGGGCACTGCTTTCGTGCTTGCCCTTCTAGGTGGTTTTCTCTCTGATGCATTCTTCACCACTTACCAGGTCTACCTCTCCAGTGCTGCCATTCAGTTCCTGGTAATTTTACTCCCCTTTTTTTTTTCTTCAATTCAATTCACTCCGGCTATGTTTCTTTTGTTTTCTTTGAATGAGACTGTAGCTAGGTAATCTTTATAAATTTATTCTTGATTGCATGACGAGTGTCATTAATAAAAATAATACATATATATATATAAAATATATATTTAGGAGACTATAAGTTCTTTAAACAGTTCAACTCTATAAATTATTATATGAATATTAATGAGGTTTAATTTGAAGGCTATTACATGTAGTGCTTTCAATTGACAATTCGAATTCATTTTACCTTTTTTTTTGTATTTTTAGATATCTCTGTATTCATTTACTATTTTTTTTTTAATAGTACTAAAATTGAAGTAGATGTGATAGCTAGAGATGCATAAAAATTTATTTTTAATTAAACACGATTTACATTAAACATGGTGTTTTCATGCATCTAACGAAAACAACGAAAATAGATGTGACCTTAAAGAAAAATGGACAATAAGAACAAATTTGTAATATATACGCCATAAATTTGAATTGATTTCAACAAATTAAGAACCAAATGCCAAATCTATCAAGTCAAAAACCCCAAAAAAAGGGGAAAAGGAAGAAAAATGACACATTTTGTGACAGTCAAACTCTTGTCAGTTGTCCCTATGCACCACCTTGTCTTATATATAAATACAATATAAAATTAGTTGAGGAAATTTGGAGGAATATGATAAGCGCAGTAAGAGATAATAAAAGAAAATTATAAAACAGAAAAAAACACCTCGCATTCCAAGAGGGAGTTATAACTAACTGTACTCTGAAGCCATGGGATGGGGTGGGATTGGGTTGGGTGGGGTTGACAACGTGGGACGCCTCAGCAAATGCGAAAGCAACCCAAGGAAATAGGAGAGAGAGATTCTTATTTTTTTTTTAAAAAAAATTCTAGGTTTTTTTGGAGAATTTAATTTAAGTTTAACATGTTGTGAAGCAAAGGAGGTGGCGAAAATAGAGTAAATGTGAATGAGATTTCAGTTTTATGGTTGCAACAGTCACACTATTTATACAGTCGTTTATGCCCTAAAACCCTTCGCCTTTTACTTTTTGCAACAAACTTGATCCTCCTTTATAGTTTATTTATACTTGCTATGACTTATGAGCCTTGAGCTTCATACTCACATTAATCTTTGTAAGTTTTTCCTTGATAATAGAATGAGAATGTATGATATCTCATGTTAATTTGTCATGTTCTATATAACTTTACTGAAAAATTACAAAAAGATGAAGGAGTTCCTAAAATACTGTAATACATGTAGAGTCTTCATCGCTAACTATGACACTTGGATCAAATATCATCTAAATTACTTTTTTACAAATAGTTATTTAAATAAAAAATATCAACTAAAATGTATAATTCTAAAAAAATATAAGACAGTTTTACTTTTTTCATATGCACATTAATGTTAATTCTTACACACACACACACACACACACACACACACACATATATATATATATATATATATATATTGAATGTGATGGTTTTATTTTTTGTTTTTCTCTCTAATGGTGAGAGCTAATCTTATTAAACCTCTTACGTGCATCTTTTACCTCTTACGTTAAAATGTTTTTGATAAAACAGTTTCACCTTAATTAAATAAAATCTATGATTTATGATGCAAACAGAAGAAAAACCTATGATTTATATTTTTAATGAAGCTTCTGAGTCTAAGATATGAGATCTCAAGTCAACAATTTGGAGTGCCTTCCAAGATAATAGGCTGGAGGAGTTCGTACTTTGTATCCTGCAAGTGGGGTAATTTTTTAATAAAAATGTACCCTGCAACAGTGCAAGTGATTTTTTTGGGGGGGAGGGGTATATATACTTAAAAGTTTTTCAATTTTTTAAAAAGGTAACTTGCAGCTGTACTTCTATCAATACCCCAATTTTACTTATAGTTCTTACTTCTTTTTTTTTACAGTTTATCATGCAAAATTAATATTATTGTTTTTTACTAATTCTATTTTTGATAGAAAACTTTTATTTAATTCAAATCATATAATTGACTAAAATAAGACATGGATGCCATTATCAAGTGGGGCATGTTGTACTGTAAGTCTGTAAACTCAGACAATTTTCTGTTGTAGAATGATCAACATAAGAATGTCTCAATTTTCAATAGAAATTAGGAGAATTATGTGAGAATCTTCAATTCCATTTTTAGTAAAAATCATCTTAAGTTCAAAAATATTTGTAAAGATTGTTCGAAACTCATCGATGGCTCTTTGTTTTCTTGCGATGTATTGCGATAATCTTGCTCCAAAAGTTTTTACCCGAAATTTCAAATTTCTTTTAGGTTTTTAAATCTATCTGTTGAGAATTTCTAACAATATTATTCTCGAAAAAATCTATTTTAGGTGCAATTTAATTGGCTTTTTTAGTCAAAATTCAGAGATGATAGGTTAAAAAAAAAAAAGCATTGTAAGTTATTATTTTGATATAAAAAAAATGATGAGTGAATTTTCCTTTCAAGTGTATCTTGTCTTATGTGGTGCATGAGCAAAATTTGGATTATGTGTGTACTGTGTCCTCTTTTTTGGGGAATTGAATGTAGAAGACGATCCAACACAGGTAGATAAAGACAGAAAAGGAAAGTCATGGATGGTGGATTTATGTGGGGTCTCATGCAGACGCATCGCGCCACATGCAGCACTTTGAATTTGACCATTATTATTGGTTTTTTTTTCCTTTTTTTATTAAGACATTACTATTGGTAGTTGCTACTTGCTACCATGTAAATTGGAAGGGGAACCTTTCTGGAGATGGAAACGTCTTTCCAGATATGATAATTTGATCCGAATTCAATTTGAAGTTACTAAGAGAAATTTAAATCCACTACGAACCGAACCAATCGGGACCTGAAGCCGGGACGATTTCACCATTTAGTTTCAAAATATGTAATTTTTAAATTTTGAGTGGATCTAAACTATTTGCAAAACTAGTACAAAATTAACCCGTTTATTAAATGGGGCAATCCAAACCGATCCGTTACCCAAGTTTAATCCTTTCTAAGTTGAACATATCTGAAAAATTCTGTCGACATCAACATTCATACCACCTTCTGTCCCCAAAACAAAAAGAGAAAAAGGAGGGGGGTTGATGATGTTCACGTCAAGCATGAGAAACATTGGATGATATGAGT
Source organism: Carnegiea gigantea (assembly GCA_029747015.1). Taxonomy (NCBI): domain Eukaryota; kingdom Viridiplantae; phylum Streptophyta; class Magnoliopsida; order Caryophyllales; family Cactaceae; genus Carnegiea; species Carnegiea gigantea. The sequence continues at coordinate 291,751 of JAKOGI010000077.1, forward strand.
CTTCAAGTATACATTAGATATTTAAAATAGAGGTGTCTATCTATAATATCATTACTAATATATATGTCTAAAAAACTCATATGGTATATGGTAGTTTATTTTACGAATGTTCCATCTCGTATTTAGTGGATGTCTATTACTTTTGGATCTATTTTAGAAGTGTCCATATATAACAATCAAGTCCCATTGAAAATAAATCATTAGAATTTTTTTTTTGGGCATAGGGGTGTCCATGAACACCCCTATGCCTAATGTAGATCCGCCCATGTGACTAATATGGTCGAAATTTGAAGATAAAACTAGAAGAAATATTGTATTTTTAACATATAAAAATTCTAATCTGCATTATGAAATGTGCATTGCCGCTTTCATTACCAGTGGGTGTGAATGGGAGCTTCAATCTGCAGGTGTGGAATGTGGCAAATAGAGGAAGATAAGAATGTCCATAATTAACAAAAAAAATGCAGGAATTAGGCGTACCTTCAATGTCAGAATCCCTACTTGCAATTTCAATATTGGTCAGCCCTTTTTTCCCTATTTTTGCATGGTCCATGTAGAAGCAACCCACATTAAAGCACATATATTAGCTGTAGTCTATTTCAATTTTCACGCTTCTATCTTCTTAAATAACAAAGTCAGGTTATACTGCCTACAATTCACCTCTTGGAGTGGGTCCTTTTTCGGACCCTGTGTGAACGCAGAATGCTTGTGTACCAGACTACCCTTTTTATATTCTTAAATGAGCATGACACTTCCACCTTCCTTAATAAGCACATGCACTAATCCATCTAATGAATTAATGCAGGCAAGGGGGGTGTCAATTTTAGACGTTACTAGTATTTGATGATATTAGTTCCAACAAAAATAAATAATGTAAGCTTCCTCAACCTAGATGAAATATGGATCGGTTAAAATTCAACGGAAGATAGAAACATCAAATACAAAAGCTAATATGTTAAGGACTACAAATCTAGTGTTTGCATAAATTGCGGTCTTACCTTTGACCACCAACCAAAGATCTCACAAGGAGGAGGTGGAGGAAATAATAATAATAATAATAATAATAATAATAATGATGATGATGATGATGTCAGTCTCTGCATCAAAACACATATCCACTGGGCCGATGGCCCACTTCAAGAGCTCCCTATGCCGGCAGCCTGTTATCCATTTAGGTTCTGCTTTTCTTGATATGAAGGGATCCTATTTGATTTGGTGAAATGAATATATCCCTAGACTGAATTGCTCTACTAATGGCAATTCTAGTTGCTAAATCAGAAAAAAGTTGCTTAAATGATAATGACATATTTTGATGTATGCAACTTAAATAGCTATTTCATTAATTATTGCCTATATTTGATTAGATCTTTGAGTAACTTAATCATGTTTTTGATGTTGACAGGGACTAGTAATCCTAACAGTCCAAGCATACCTCCCCTCCCTACAACCACCACTCTGTGTACCGGGGGAATCCACCACCCCATGCCGGGAACCCAACGGCTCTGAGGCGGCGATGCTCTACATCGGCCTATACTTGGTGGCGGCAGGTGTTGGGGGGATAAAAGGGTCATTGCCAACCCATGGCGCTGAGCAATTTGATGAGAGCACTTCCCAAGGAAGGATAAAGAGATCAACCTTCTTCAACTACTTTGTGTTTTGCCTCTCCGCTGGTGGCCTCCTTGCAACCACGTTTGTTGTGTGGATCGAAGACAACAAGGGTTGGAAATGGGGTTTCTTCATCTCCACCTTGGCCATTTTGCTCTCTATCCCTGTCTTCCTGGGTGGATCCACATTCTGTAGGAACAAAATTCCTAGTGGAAGTCCTTTGACTACCATATCCAAGGTATGCTTCCCCCCCCCCCCCCCCTTCCTCATTTGAAGTATTATCAAACAAACCCTACTAATTTGACAAATTCAAAATGAAAACTACAATTCCAGCATAGATCCTGGTGGTAGGGTTTGGGAACGTCTAGATATACACCTGTTTAATTTAATGGAGATATCAATTGAAATGGAGAAATTATGTTCAACATCCTCTAAAGTTTACCTAGATTGTATCCTGAATTAATGTTGTTTGTTTCTTGTTTGTGATGTAGGTCTTGCTAGGTGCCATATTGAACAGCTGCATGAGCAAGAACTCGAGCAATGCGGTGGCAAACTTGTCTACAAGCCCACCTGACTACTCACCTGCAAAGGAAGGGGGTGTGAAGAAGAGCCAAGAAGTATCTGAGCGTGATTCCTTGGAAACCCAAACAGAAAGCTTTAGGTTCCTAAACAATGCGGTGAACTTGAAGCCTGTGTGTTCAGCCCTAGAATGTACCATAAAGCAAGTAGAGGAAGTCAAGATAGTCTTAAAGATCCTCCCTATCTTTGCAAGCACAATCATTCTCAATTGTTGCCTGGCCCAACTCTCCACCTTCTCGGTCCAACAAGCCGCCTCAATGGACACCAAGCTAGGGTCCGTCAAGATCCCCCCAGCCTCCCTTCCGGTATTCCCCATAGTCATCATCATGGTACTTGCTCCGGTGTATGACCATATCATCATCCCATTTGCTCGAAAACTAACCAAAAGGGAGACCGGCATTTCCCACCTGCAAAGGATTGGGACGGGGCTGGTCCTCTCCGTAGTAGCCATGGGAGTGGCCGCCCTAGTTGAGTTGAAGAGGAAACAGGTGGCAGCTGAGCATGACATGCTTGATTCTAAAGCCCCATTACCCATCACCTTCTTCTGGATTGCCATCCAGTACGCCTTGTTAGGGTCTGCTGACCTGTTTACCCTAGCCGGGATGCTAGAGTTCTTCTTCACTGAGGCCCCCTCGAGCATGAGGTCCCTAGCAACCTCGCTCTCATGGGCCTCCTTGGCAGTTGGATACTATCTTAGCTCGGTGATTGTTGCCATTGTGAATGATGCCACCAGGGGAGGCCACCACCATGAAGCATGGTTATCTGGGGAGAACTTGAACCACTACCACCTTGAGTGGTTCTACTGGCTTTTGTGTGTTTTGGGTGCCTTGAACCTGTTGAACCACATCTTATGGGCTTCTAGGTACAAATACAGATCAACAGGGTCCAAGAAATGAGTTATCAACTGTCTCATATTGGAAACCCGCCTTCTTTTTTTTTTTTTTTTTTTTTTGGCTTCTTTTTTTTCCTCTCTTGGGGTATTTGTCTATTTGATACAGAACACTTAATTGTTCCCCTCTAAAAGAGAGGTTGAGGGAAGGCAAAGATTAAATATGTAGTTGAATAGAAAAACTCAATTCCCCTCAAGTAAAGGAGGTCTCTAATCTCAATTCTGTTGTGTAATTGTTGTGTAATTGTGCTCGACGATCATTTTCCTCATTTGATTATGGGATACAAAAGGGATAATAAATGAGTATTGCGAATTGGATTTAATTTTGTGCAAGTGTGTTTAAGGTGGTGTTTGATAAAATTCACTAACAAACAATACATTCAGCTATACACTCATCAAATTAACTCAAACATTTAAATTAATTCAATCAATACTCATCAATTAACTTTTTTTAATTGATACAAGAACATAAATGAATAGTTATCAAATCACTCAAGTCAAATAAGCTCTTCGAGTTGACAATGTTCAGGAGTACATTCATCTGTACACTCGTCATGGAACGTTAATAATAGTTCAGGCGTCAACATCTGCGTCGAACACTAAAGTTTTAAAAAATGATGAGAACCAAAAAGGGGGATGTAGCTCAGATGGTAGAGCGCTCGCTTAGCATGCGAGAGGTACGGGGATCGATACCCCGCATCTCCAATTTTTTCACTTCTTAGTTTTCCTAAACAGTCAGCTCCCTTTTCCTCCATTCAATAGCCCGCCTTCTCTGAATCTCTGATCTTTTTATTATTTTTATTTATATTTATCCTTTACCTCCTCTGTTGCTTTCATGCCAGGTTTTCTTACCCCTTTTATCTGTGGTCTTGACTCTCGAGGTAATTCTATTGTTCCCAACTTTGAAGTACAATCTCCCTTCCCATTCCGGAAGGGACAAGTTTGGATTGACTCTTGGTTTCTTACCATTCACCCAGAATTGACAGGTTCTTGGTCACAGTATATTGACAAATTTCTTCAAAAGCTAAAAATTCATCAACCCATGTAGGGTTTTCTAGTTTTGTCTGAAGGTAATACATAATCCTTCTAGGCTGTGCAACAACGAACAGCATCAACGTTATAGATTGTCTGACTCTATTATTGATTCCACCACACGAACGCAGGACTGGAGGGAACTGGAAGTAAAACTGCTGAACTAGCATGAACAAGAGAAGTGACACTCTATTTATTCAATCATTACTTTCACAATTTTGTACACTCTTTACACAACAAAATCAGAAGCGAATCTGACTTGTCAGTTCTGACTAACCCTTTTTAACTCATAGTCGTGCAGTGCAATGGAGATCATATGCCACCATGCTATATTACAACATTCGCAAGGGACGCTCCAAATGCTGAATTTCAATTTTCAGCTATCCGGATCGCGTAGAAGACCCAGGCCCCATTGATGCACTCCTTACAGCCACTTTGACCGCAGCAATGGCACCGAGCTGCCTTAATTCTGGGTTTAGCGTTTGACCATCTTGCTTAGCACAATCTTCTTCCCTGTGGACCTCCACAAAGTATGCTATCTGCAAAGGCAACGTCACACGATTGTAAATCAGATTCTTGATAATCAACCCTGGTTGTCTATTCAAAGAGCATGACATGACATGACATGATCTTATTCAGTCAGTATCAGTTCTAGCCTAGTAAGGGCTTCTTCACACCACCACCAATGTCTAATTTACAAAATCCATCTGTTTTTACATTTGCTTTTACCCCTACAACTTGGAATTAACCTCTTTACGAACAGGGATGTCTGTAAAGATAAGATTCCCTACATCTGGATCTCCCCAGACCCCGCAAAAGCAGGACCCACTCTTGAGGTGTTGTGGTGTTGTTTTACCACTACATCATAGTCATTAGGATCATGAATGGGGCCATGGTGCAGGAATGCAGTTTCCTACTTAATTACACAAATTCAGTCTAACATTGGTTTCCACATCACGATAACAGTGCCCAAATTACCCGAATAGAATAATGCAAATCAAGTGAGCTTTCTCATTTTGTTAAGATGCCAAAGGAAAATATTGATGCATGCACTGGATTGGTATAGCACACGCTATTTACTCTAAAGGTAAATTTAACAAGGCATCTATCGGACTATCAAGATCCCGCTAACAAGGAAGTCACACTAGGTGGTGGTGGTGTTGGAACTCCACCCTAGGTGGTGGTGGTGGTGGTGTTGTATGTATCACGCTATTACTGTCTCAAGCCACCAATCAGCAATATCAATTCCTTTCAGAAAACAAGAAAAACTTGAACGAGTACACACAATTTCCACGTGTCCAAAAGTTCTTATCCTAACTCTTTTTTGCCTGATGCACTAGCAAAAACGAAAGTTGAAACCCTTTCTACATATTAAAACAATGTAGAATGAATGGCAACAACCCTAGCCTGCAATCCAAAAGAATAGTAAACATGACAGGCAACTAATGGTAACCCAAGTTGAAAAATAGTTAGAACATAAACCAGAAGCAAGAGAGCAAGCAACAGTAACTCAAAGCAAATGGGGCTAAGAGTTTCCTCTCTTTCACTCATAAATTCTTTAGCATATCTCATGATCTAACTTTAAAATGGGGTACTATCATGTTCCATTGTTCGAAACAGGGAACAACCCCCCCCCCCAAAAAAAAAGGGGGGGGAGGGTACAGAACAAAGTAGTCTGTCCCTCAGAAATTCAACAAGGTGAAGTTACACGTAATTATCAACTGAACCTGAAACTACTAGTACCTTGCCAGAGGCATTCCGCACAGGTGAGATGTGGAGGCGATTCCAAAATGAAGTCATGTCTTTTCTGAAAGCCAAGTAACCAGTGAGATACTCATTTACATTGTTAAACCCAGAAAAGGCTCATAATCAAGAAACAACAAACACTAGTAACAAAGGCAGCCACCTGTAATCTAGAACCCGTGCTGTGCATGGTTTCCCACTTTCAATACTTTCACTTATCTGTACCAAATAAACATTACATTTTTTTTTTTTTCTTCCAAGGAAAATAGAAGGAATACTAAATCAATGAAGGGAATGACTGTGAACACTTCAATTAATTTCACATAGCACCTGCCTTGCAGAATAAAGAAAGCTGATCTAATCAGAAATACCTGCAAGAAAATGGGAGGATCTGTCTCTGAGCAGCTTAGGAATCTATATCTCTGGCCCAACACTTCTTGTCTTGTATAACCTACAAATACAAAAATTTGTTGAGTAAATTTCATAAATTTCCCCTGTGGTTTAAAAGAAAAGAAACTAAGTCCGTTTAATGATGGGGATGGAGTATTACAGGGTCTCAGTTGTGGCTTGGTAAAGATGATGAAAGGAACGCATTTGCAATTCAAAAGGCACTCATTATATACCCCAGCATTATCCAAGATGGTCTTTGGTGAATGGATCCTTCAAATGCCAGTAGGTTGGTCTATTCAGAAAATTGTTTCAGTGGATCCTTCAACTTTGTCCCCTATTTGATTTGATTATGTGGAAAATTGTCCCGTCAAGAATATTTAAAACAACCTAGGGTGCAAACTCAAAGAACGTGAAGACAATATTGCATCGAGGAAAATTCTAGGATATTTAGTGAATATATTTGGAATTGGTAATACATTCATTTTCACAATCTTTACAACTCCACAATGCACAACGGCATGGTGATAATAAACACATCTTGCACAGTCCAGTGAAATGGGCTCCAATAGGGAGAAGACAACTACAGCCAAAGATATGAATCTGACTAAAAGTCCTCTCACAATCATCATCAACAACACGATGTGAATCCGACTGAAAGTCCTTTGTGAATGAAGATCAAAGGATATTTTGAAAGCCAAGATGTCTCTGGAATATAAATACTACTCAATCATTCATTTTTATGCCAAGATGTTGATGACTTGATAAGATGATGACATGTTATAAGGCAGAAAAGAGGGGGAGACAGAATCGTCTACTCACCTGTGAGTTTTAAAAATTCATCACTTGCATAAACAATAGGCTTGCTGGCTAAGTGTGGATCGATTCTGAAAATCATCAAAAAGTTATTAACAGAAGTTAACAATCTGCCAAAAAAAGTAGGACGTGATCATTTGAACAGTAAAGCAAAAGAATAAGAAATTGAAACAACTCACAATACGAAGCTTTGTTTGATTCTACCAAGGGATGTTAGTAGGGCAGAATTCAGAAGGCCCCTCCCGTCCACACTGCATCTCCTAGCAGATACAGATTTTCCCCGTAACACACTGTACTGAGTTAGCACAGATAAAATATGGTTAATAGCAGATGTAGATTTTTCCTTTTCAAGCTCACCTGCTTCACACAATTCCTCAACATCTAGTCCTGTCAAATACAATGCAGCATCTTAGAAGCCAAAAGTAGTCATGTGCATTCCAATTAGATGCTTCTCAGTAATGTCCAATATAGACGAAACCACCAAGTTGACGGGGCCAAAAAGTCCAAAATAGACACGAGACCAACGTTATTTTATGATGAAAGCAAGCAGAAGATCACAATTCACAGCAACAGAACAGGGACAAGCTCACAGTAATATGACAAGCATACCCAGGACAGCAAGGAGATCAAACACGTGGATTGGGGGGAAGGAGAGCCCCAAGGAGGGGCCAACAACCATAACAAACAAGCAAACATGTTATGAAGACTATAACAGGATAAAAAGGAACTGAAAAGGTGGTAACAGCCAATGCGTTAGAATGATTTAAGATGTTCAGAGGTGGTCTTCTACAACGAAAAACACAAGAGAAGTTCCCAAGCTGTCTAGAGCCCAATGACACAAATCAATTAAACCATCATTCTCGCAGCTCAGCGAGCACAAACTACCAACGGCTACTGAAAGGTGCACACTGCACCAACGCACCAAACCCTACCACTGATGAAATAACAGCTGGTAATAGTGTGAGTTTTAAATCTACAGGGGAATCACAAATCAATTAATAGTAACAATGATGATTAAGCAAGCACAAATAGAAAGAAACTGCAACATGAAGATCATCATTTGCCAACTGCAATTACACATACCTTTATCCGTGTCTAACACGCAATCAAATTCCAAGCCATGTCTCAATTCTAACATGGTATCTGAGCGCAATTCTCTCCTACAAGACCTGTGCAAAATCTGAAATGACTTAAACCCATCTTCACACAAGCAAATTCCATTGCTCGCGTGGCCACTTCCCGACCGCAGTGGCCGTTTCGCAATTGGGACTTCAACAGCAATGAAATGAACCACCCTCCCATCTTCAGCACTGAAAACAGGACTCATATGAAACAACATCCAAAAGGGTGTCCGATCCTTACGATAATTCAACAAACTAACTTGAATCTCCCTTTCTTCTCGAATTGCCTCCCGAATCTCCATCACTGATCTCCTACAAGTTCCGTCTCCTTGGAACATCCTCCCATTTCTCCCAATAACCTCTTCTTTAGAATAGCCCAACATTTCCAAGAACCCCCGGCTAGCAAAAACAATCGGGTGACCTGATATACAGGGATCACTTATAGTGAAATTATGGGGCAATTGATCTAGAGCTTCAGAAACCTCATTTGAGAAACGAGCATCAAATGATCCTTCAATAAGTTCTAACTGTGGTTCCATGGTCTTCTTCAGTTCTTACAATGAAGCAACAGCCCAATCCCATCAGGCAACTTAAGCACGCAAAACCAGCCAATTCTGTTAAAATATAGCTTACCTTATCAATACAGCCAAACATTCAAAGATTATGAAAAACCCAAATGCCAATACAACCAGAAAATGCAGCAGATCTAAGCAGAAATGAAGAAAGGCGTGAAATTTCACACTTTGGTCAAACAATTCTATGTATTAAAGTTCGGGCAACAAAAGGGCAGACATACCTAATTTGCAAGGTCTCTCCCTTTAGGGTGTGAAGCTAGTATGGCCTATGGCGAAGAAGAGCTTCGACCCGCCACACTTGAGGCTGAAAATATCCGTTCTGATGAATTTGGACCAATTGTGATGACCGACAAATACTCATCAATCACTCGCTTCTGGTTCATCAATACATGAAGGAGAAAACCCAGAACTAGTGAAGTACAAAACGAAATAGAGGCATGTATGGGAGCAATTTTAAGGTATCCTGATATTTTATATTTAATTTAAATAGATAAAGACCATAAACCCACAGAGACAAAAATGATTCACACACTGATTCTCAGGGGGGAAATTCATGTGGATTAGGCTGATCAGCTGACGCAGCTCTGAGTAAGCAAGGAACGAGACTGACACTTACAGAAATTACACATTTTCATTCTTGCTCCCCCGACAAAGAGAAGCTTGATTCTGTTCTTTTTTCTTTTTTTTTTTTTTGGGGGGGGGTTATTCGTACTAATGATAATTGCAGCCAATCCCCTGCCTCCAGCTTGCAAAGTAGTCTCATGCTTACATCCACTCCCTTGTAACAATTTTGGGATTGTTCTATTTTTCGTTTTAGATAGATAGATAGATGTAAGAAGATATAAGGAGTTGTAAGAAATTATAAGGAGTTGTAAGGAGTTGTAAGGAGCTGTAAGAAGATGTAGGAAGCTGTTAGAAGCTGTAAGGATGGAGGTAAGGAGCTGTTGAATTGTTGAAGAGTTGTATCATATAATTTGTTTTACAATGAACGTTTTGGATGAAAAATAATAATATTAAAATAATATACTTATTAAAAATAAACAATTAATTAAGTTAATTAAATAATAATAAAATATATTAATCCTCATAAATTTGGTGAATAAAATTTCGTCCAAGATTTTTTATATAAACATTAGTTTGATCGAATAAGTAAAATATAACCCAAAAAAAAACTTTTTTGACAAAATTGAATGCAACTATTCAAATAAATTTCTATTTTAAGTAAATAATTTTAAATATAAATAAATGTCTAGTCATCTATAATAATATATATTTCATGTCGAAATTCAAATATAATTTACGTCATTATATTATGTTTTTATGCTTATATAAATATTGTGTTCATAGGATATTTATAAATTTTGTATATTGATAGTATCATTAAAAAAAATATACATATTTCTGTAACTAAAATAAATGAATGTTATAGAAAATATATGAGATGTAAGAAGATGTATGAAGATGTAAGAAGATGTAAGAAGATGTAAGTATTATGTTAAGGATGTAAAGAGCTGTAAGGAAATGTAAGAAGCTGTACGGATATGTAAGCTCTTAGCTAAATCCTAAAAAACGCGAAATAGAACAGGACATTTATAACATGGGCCGATTAATATGGATCGATATGATTTTAATCTTTTCCCTATATCAAATTATAAAATTTTAAATATAAAATCAGTTTTAATTTAATTTAATTGGATGTATTTACGCACTTGTTTTACTGGATATCAATTAGTTTAAATTCTTTAAATTCCGTTTGGACATTGAAAAATTTGGTGGAAAGAAAAATATTTGAGAAAGTTACTTTTTTTTCTTATATTTGGTTTAAAGAAAATTACAAAGAAAAAAATACGGAGGAAAGTTAGATGAAAAAATTATTAGAAACAAGCAATAAATTTTTTCTCATAAACTTATGAAGAAAATTTGAGGAAAATTTTTAACCTTTTCTAACCTCACATTGTTTAGATGACATCAATATGATTCAAGTAATTCATCAACATTCAAATTTCTTATTCAAATTATTATGTTTTTTTTCCTCAATTCAAACAAGAGAAAAAAACTCATTTTCTCCCCACTTTTTTCTTGTTCGTATTTTTTCCTTCAACTTTTCTTTCTATCAAATTTTTCAAAGATCAAACAGAGCCTTAACGATTAGACATAATATGAATTTGTCTTGTTTGACATTGTCTTATGTCTTGTGAGATACAAAGCAAAAAGTTTTGAGATTATATAAAAGGCATGATCCATAATAGGTTCGCTAATAATTAATGTGACCCTCTATTTCAAGAGTTGACACATGTAAATATATCTCACACAAAATAAGTGACATACATGCATTTATGTGCATAATTAGAGTAGCATCGAGAACGATGTACAAAATTAAAATTATATTTTACTTTGAAATTTCACTAAGTTGCTAAAACAACGAAAACAATAATAATCTAGTATAACTCTTCAAAAAGAATTCAAATACACGCAATCATATTTCTCATAAGTACAAAGCAATTATATTTCTCACAAGTACAAAGATTGAATTTGAACACCATTTTTGAAAGCATGGGGAAAAAAAAAACACCCTTACTAAATTTATGAAAAAGAACATAAAGTTCCAACGTTAATAGTGCTTTTTGTTATTGAAATCAAAATTATAATCCCTTCGTAATGCTCAACATCTGCTGTAGAGCACTAGGCTACTAAAAAAGCACGCAGAATCAATGAGAAAAACAGAGTGTTGGATGAACAACTCCTATTGGATGAAAATAATATAATAATAATATAGGCCAAAACAATGGAATAGGCCAAAACAATGGCCAGTTTCCAGGCGAAACAAAACAGTTGAAGTCAGCGCGTTGAGCAAAAGCCAAACACTTGGTTCTCATCCATCCATCGTCGCAGTCGTTTTCTTTATAATTTTTCAGGTATTGGATTGCGCTTTCAGATAAGCTCGTTACTGGTATATATATTATCTTTGTTGAATTTGGAGTTGTTTAAATATTTATAAAGGTATCACTATTGAGCTTTCATAGCATTCGCGCATCCTAAGCAAAAGCAGATGTATGTATAATTAGATGAATATCAATCACTTAAGAAGGTATAATTATTTTTTGATTGGTTTATTTTAATTTTTAATCCTCAAAAGCTTCTAATCTTTTTATTCAATTAATGTAAGATTTTTAAAATATATTTAAAATGCTTGAGTGGTCTAATATACCCAACCACTTTGTATATGTATAACTTATAATAGACAGACAATTAGATCATTTACATAAATATTTTAATGTGTATAAATTGTAATATATTTAATAAAAAATTTTACTAAATTTAAAATTTGAAGAAAACTTTATACTATAAATGCTAAAGTGTGTAAGAGGTTGAGTGTTGAGCAAATGAAAAATGCTAATATGAGAGTGAATTTTGGATAAATGTTACTTCACAATCGTTTATCAAAATATTAGGCAATCTCAGCCATTGAATTTATCTCGATAATCGTGTCAATTAGACCTGACCAAATTGATGGTCGGGTTGGGTCGGGTCGGGTCATGGAGGTCGACAGATAAGATTTTCTCAACTCTGACCCTGACCCTGCCGGTACCCTCAAGTTATAGGGTCAGACCCGACCTTCAAACCTTCCGATGTAGAAAATGAGATTTTTCACTAAATTTTTTTTATTATATAGGTCAACATTAAACGTCTTACAAAATAAAAATTCAAATAATAATATAATACTCCGATGAAGCATATTGCAACTACAAATACTCTAATGCATAATTTAGTCATTAAACCAATAGACCGATTAGTCCACTAAAATGACTATTCAATCTACTCCAAACATTAGAGAGAGAGCCTTAAAAGGTTACGAACTAGTGAAATTTGGTGAGGTGAATGGGGAGAAGATGCTAAGGGGAGATGGAAAAATAAAAGAGAAAAAGTTTGAACAAATGAAATTAAAAGTATCTTATTTTTATTTTATTTTTTTTAAGTGAGGGTCAGCGGGTCAAAATCTTTACCCAAACCCGACCCTCATCATAGTCGGGCACCCTTAATTTGAGGGTCGGGGTGGGTCGGAGATAAAAAAACGACCCTGACCCTCTTTTTTGAGGGTCGGGTCGGACGGGTCCCCGACTTGTTAATCAAGTCTAGTCTCAATAGATAGTACATGCAATAATCTCTCTCTTTACTTGACACATTAGGTCTCAAATTCAATTTTCTCCCTTTCTCATTGTATTATATTGCCCTTTGTGGCTCATACGAGCTAAAACGTTTTTTATTTCCGTCATTATTATTAATATTTTGCATTTTTCAATACAAATATAAATTTGAGCATGTATTGTTGGGGATAATAGAATATTAAATACGATTTTCATGATTATTTCCATTATTACTACTATTGTTGTTGCTGTCATCATTATCGTTGTCGTCGTTTTTATCTTTCTGTTTGAATTTGATAACATAATCAATATTAATTATGATCATCTAATTATCAAAGAGAGATTAAGATGTTATAATGGATATACAAATTTTTATTAGTTTATTATTACAGAATACGTTCATATTTTAGAAGTTTTAACTTAAGGAAATCAAATTATAATTACTGAACAAGTAACAAAATCTTATGTGATATCTTATTATTGACACATAATATAATATACACAATTATAAATAAACAATAAACATTTTTGATTTTCATAATTATTATTAATATTTTGTATTTTTCGATGCAGATATAAATTTGAGCATGTATTATTAGAGATAATAGAAAAATAAATATGATTTCCATGATTATTTTTATTACTGCTATTGTTGTTATTGTAGTTATTGGCGATGTTATCTTTCTCTTTGAATTTAATAACATAGTCAATATTAATTATAATCATCTAATTATCAAAGAGAGATTATGAGATTATAATACATGTAAAAGTTTTTATTATTTCATTATTATAGAACCAGTTCATGTCTTAGAAGTTTTAAATTAAGAAAACCGAATTATAATTACTGAACAAGTCGTAAAACCTTATATGCCACCTTATTATTAACACAAAATAAAATATACGCATTTATATAGAAATGATAAAGATTTTTTATTTTCATGATTATTATTATTATTATTTTATCTTTTTCGATACAAATATACATTTGAGCATGTATTATTAGATATAATAGAAATATAAATATAATTTCCATTATTATTTCCATTATTACTATTGTTGTTGTTGTCGTCATTGTCGTTATCATTGTTGTTTTATTTCTCTTTGAATTTAATAACATAGTCAATATTAATTATGATCATATCTATACTATAATATAAAAGCAATGCTGTGACATGGCTTTTTCGAATTTTCTCATAAATTTGAGTTTTTGAACGGTTAGATTATTTGATTATGTAATCACAACCGTCGGATTTTCAATAAAATAATTACCATCATAATTAAAAATATACAATATCTTATTTTTTTTGGCAACAAAATCTTTTAACTACCTAAAAACAAAATATATTTTGATATCATTTCCTAAATCAATAAAAATAATTATCATCGTAATATCATTAGATTATTTGATTATATAATATCAGATTTTTAATAAAAATAATTATCATCATGATTAAAAGTATATTATTTATTGACTTTTTTTTTGTAGTGGAATCTATTAACTACCTAAAACAAAATATACTTTAATAACTTATTCTAAATCACTGAAAATATATATGTACTGAAGTTTATGAATGGTATTAATATTTTAGTGATCGAATGAAGGAATAAAGTATTAAAGTTTCGCTTTTCTTATTTTAATGGTAAACCCGAAATTAGCCACTTTACATATTATTATTAGATTAAATAAAAGATATATGAATTAATAGAAAAGCTAGGCCTAGACGAAATATTTTTCTTTCCAAACGTTCTTAATGCGGGATAAGATGTTTTTCTTCTTATATTTCTTGGTCAGGAATTAAAGTTCCTTAAATTACTTTTTTTTATGAACAAAAATTCACACAATGACAATTAATTAATGGTTGAAAATGTTCATTTTAAGAGATTGATGAAGTTTTTTATTTTTTTAACTTGTAACAAGTATTTCTATACCAATATAATAAGTGCAAAAAATTTATAAGTTTTTAATTGTAATAATTATTTATAAAATATTATAATATTCCAAATAGCAACCATGTCATATACAATATTTTGAGTTTTTTAAATAAAATAATGAATAACTTTTTGAGAAGAAGCAATTAGTGATAGGTGCAAATTATGAGAAAATATCAACTAAAATTTCTAATGTATAGAAATATACTACAATAAGTTTAGCAAATATTTTTGATAGCAGTTATAATATCTTAATTTCTCAATAATAATTTGAAAATTATGATAGTTTAAAAAATTATCTAACTTATTCATTGTTAAGTATTATTGATTATATATTTCCAGTTGTATATTTATGCTGTGAATTACACAAATATTAAAACTAGTATATGCAGTGGTTGTGTTGAAAAATTACATATTATAAGCATAATATAACATATTGCAAGGGTTGAAGTGAAATATAAAAAAATTAAAAATAAAACACGATCATCATATTAGGCCCGTGAAGCTGAATTTCTTTCACATTTAATATAATCTATTTAACAGAAGGAAATAAACGAAATATTTTTCTTTTTCTTTCAAAGCATACATATCTTGTAATTAAATTTAATTCATGTAGATCTTAAAAGTATGATTAATTTTTTAACGTTTCAAATAAATTGATCAAAATCTAATCTATTTAATGCACAAGGAAAAATAAAATAATTTTTGTTTTCTTTTAAACCATACAAATCCAATAATCAAATTCTCTTCATAAAACACCTAAAATTATAATTAATCTTTTACCGTTTAAAATAAAATGTCTCGATTCGCCATAACACTTCAAACTAAGAAATATTTCAAATCTGAAGCTATTGAGTTGACATGAAAAATCAAATGTACAAACTATGAACATATAATTATATTAACACCCCTTAATGGACCACTTTAAAAGCCAAAAAAATTATATATTAGTATAAATATAATATTCAAATTATTTTTGTTAAAAGACAAATTTTATTTGTGTCACATGCAAAATTCAAACTAAGCCGACTTCAAAATAGTTTCTACCTAACTTAACTAGACGATTAACGACTTCATAAATTTTTGCTCACCAACAAAAGGAGGAGGTGGATTTTTCATCATTGGCGTCATAAATTGACTTATCATCACTCCATTTAGCGTGATTTGTCACAAATTCACTACCTACTGTCTCCATCATACTTGTATAAACTTTTTCCACAATCATATAGTTTTCAATTGTTAATCTCATTGGTTATGCACGAAGTTAATATATACTTAATTTTTTCATTGAGTTTTTCTATTATCTCTTTTAAATTATAATACTAATCATGTCTACCATAATTATTCGTTTATTATTTCGATAACGTATCTACAAAATGTCTATTTGAACATGATCCGTGTAAAGCACGGGTCCAGACTAGTATATGAAAATTCAAATAGGTATATTCATTTAATCATTTGAATATACATATATATGAAGGGGAGCCTTAGAGCAACGACAAGGTTGTCTCTGTGTGACCAAGAGGTCACGGGTTGAAGCCATTGAATCAGTCACTGATAAAGTCATGTTAGGTTGCCTACAATTCACCCCATGAGATGCGGCCCTTCCTTGGACCCTGCGTGAACGCGAGATGCTTGTGCACCGGGCTGCCTTTTTTATTTGAAAATATATATATATATTATATATATATATATATATATATATATATATATATATACATACATATATATATATATATATATACATATACATACATATATATATATATATATATATATACATATACATATATCTATATATACATATACATATATATATATATATATATATTATATATAGATATATATATATATATGTATATATATATATATAATATATATATATATATATATATATATATATATATATATATGTATATATATATATATATATATATATATTATATATATATATATATGTATATATATATATATATATAATATATATATATATATATATATATATATGTGTGTGTGTGTGTGTGTGTGTGTGTGTGTGTGTGTGTGTGTGTATATATCTGTATATATATATATATATGATAATATATATATATAGAATAGTTAGACACAATGAAAGATACACAAAAGTTAGATGAAAATATTCATCTCTCAAAGTTCTTACAGTTTAATTGATATATGTGATTATTCATAAAGCTATTAAATTTTTAATTTTTTTTTTAAATAAAAATATAAGCAGTGTGATAGTGGTTTGAACTAAGGGCCTGTTTTTTTTTGTGGGTAAATTGGGGTGGGTAAAAGGTTAAAGTCGGTTGAGATCGGTTGAAATAGGTTGAAGTTGGTTGGTTTTTTTTAATGTCATAAATTGAACTCGGTTAAAATAATGAAAGTGGATTGAAGTGGGTTGAGGTTGATATTTTGAAATTTACCAAAGAAAAGAATAGATCCTAAGTAGTTTGTCTCAATGGGAATTTAAACGTCAACATTGCTTTACTCGTTTTGCATAAATATAATATTCAAATTATTTTTGTTAAAAGACAAATTTTATCTGTGTTACATGCAAATTCAAACTAAGCCGACTTCAAAATAGTTTCTACCTAACTTAACTAGACGATTAACGACTTCATAAATTTTTACTCACCAACAAAAGGAGGAGGTGGATTTTTCATCATTGGCGTCATAAATTGACTTATCATCACTCCATTTAGCGTGCTTTGTCACAAATTCACTACCTACTGTCTCCATCATACTTGTATAAACTTTTTCCACAATCATATGGTTTTCAATTGTTAATCCCATTAGTTATGCACGAAGTTAATGTATACTTAATTTTTTCATTGAGTTTTTCTACTATCTCTTCTAAATTATAATACTAATCATGTCTACCATAATTATTCGTTTATTATTTCGATAACGTATCTACAAAATGTCTATTTGAACATGATCTGTGTAAAGCATGGGTCCAGACTAGTATATGAAAATTCAAATAGGTATATTCATTTAATCATTTGAATATACATATATATGAAGGGGAGCCTTGGAGCAACGACAAGGTTGTCTCTGATTGACCAAGAGGTCACGGGTTGAAGCCATGGAATCAGTCACTGATCAAGTCATGTTAGGTTGCCTACAATTCACTCTTGAGGTGCGGCCCTTCCTCAGACCCTGTGTGAACGCGAGATACTTGTGCATCGGACTGCCCTTTTTTATTTGAATATATATATATATATATATATATATATATATATATATATATATATATATATATATATATATATATATAGCCACACTATGAATAAAAATATTCATCTCTCAAAGTTCTCACAGTTTAATTGATATATGTGATTATTCATAAAGTTATTAAATTTTAATTTTTTTAAATAAAAATATAAGCTGTGTGACTGTGGTTTGAACTAAGGGCCTGTTTTTTTCGTGGGTAAATTGGGTGGGCAAAAGGTTAAAGTCTGTTGAGATAGGTTGAAATAGGTTGAAGTTGGTTGGTTTTTTTTTAATGTGATAAATTGAATTCGGTTAAAATAATGAAAGTGGATTGAAGTGGATTGAGGTTGATATTTTGAAATTTACCAACGAAAAGAATAAATCCTAAGTATTTTGCCTCAATGGGAATTTAAACGTCAACATTGCTTTACTCGTTTTGCATTCTATCACTAGTTCACTATCATTATCTATCACTATTAAGGTCATGTACAACTTCATCATGCGCTTTCTAAATTATTCCATCATCACAATTATGAATTTATCAATGAGATCTTAGTATAGTAATTAATACTGAGATATTGGGTACATTATATCGCACGTTCAATTCTCTCATCTCTTATCATATCATGACTGTACTGTATTACACTTCGTAGTTCATACCCAAAAAAATGTGAACGTAAATCTAACGGCCAGCAGCAGCTAGGTGGAATCGGACGGTCCACAACAGATCGCGCGGCACGTTCTCTTTCTCCCCGTCTCTCACTTTCTTCGCCAAAACTCAAGTCGAATCAAGCCCTAAATCTTAGAACTTCAGTAACAAGTCCAATTTCAAGCGCGAAATTGAATTTTCTTCTCCCAAGTACAAGAATCGAGAAATCAGTTGAGGTAAGCTTGATCTTCGATATCCATTTCAAGATAATTCAATCGAAGTATAAGAGTTAGGTTTAAAGTTAAAACACAAATGGCGGTTCGTGATTGAGTTTGATGTTTTGATCACAGTGGGAGGTTGAAGTTGGACGATGAATTTCCTGCTGCGACCAACCCAGAGCGCCGCCGCAGCCGCGGCCGCCGCCGCTGCGGCAGATCAGCTTCCGCCAGTGACGCCGCCGTTGAGCAAAACGCCGCTGAAGTCCACCACGCCCTTAGAGGGTTTAATCACCGAAGACAAGACGTGGTCAACGGGGTCGGATCATCGAGATTCGTTCAGCAGTGAAAATGGAAATATGACATCGACTAATAATGGCCATAATTTTGCTCCAATTGCTGATAGGCACATTGATGTAAAGGATGATGAAGGCTGTGTCACTATCCCTTTCAGTATGTCACACTTCCTGATAACCGAATTTCATGTTACCTTTTTGCAGATTGTATAATGAATGTACTTTACCTGCATTTCTGATGCTTGATTTGCGTTTGAATTTGCAGAAGAGCTTCCTGACGATTGGGGCAGTGCTCCAGATATGCATTGGTTCCGCTCTTTGGATCGTTCATTTGTTTTCCCTGGTAACTTTCTTCTTTAAGTGTCCCCTTTGTTTCTGTTTCGATGGGAATCCATGTTGTTTGCGCCTGTTGGTGCGGGTTGTCTCAATTGTAAAAGTCGGTGGGAGTTGTTATCAAATAGCTGAGTTTGAATCCCACTTTTGGACATGCATTGGCCTTTGCGTCTCATTGGCACCCAACCCCCCCCCCCCAAAAAAGTTGCTGCCTTCAATGAGCTTAGTACATCTTATACCTTTATGATGCAGGTGAACAGGTCCATATCATAGCATGTTTATCAACATCCAGACAAGAAATTGAAATCCTAACCCCATTTAAACTTGCTGCTATGATGAATAAAAATGGTGTTGGACAAAATCCCAAGGGCCAGAATGGACATATCATAGATCACGAGTCATCAACTGAAGCTCAGCAACTTGAGTCTCATGTTCAAGTGGATGGAAAGAGTGAGACGAGTCACCATCCAGATTTATCTGCCAGTGAATCTTTTCTTAGGATGGAGGATCACAAAAGACAAACTCAAACACTGCTTCATAGGTTTAAAAACTCTCATTTCTTTGTCCGAATTGCCGAGTCAGGGAAGCCACTTTGGTCTAAAAGGGGAGCAAAAGAAGTTTCAGAGGCTGTAGAGGACTCATGCGGTGTGAAAGATGAAAGGACTGCTGAATCAGGAACCTCCATTAATGCTGTTGTTGATGGTGGAAGGTTTGATGCCCGAGTTTCTGGTGGTTTAGCGAGAAACTCAGTGAAGTGTTCTTCTCTTGCTAATGGGGACATAGTGGTATGTTTCAAAGTATCTTATAGAGTTATAGTGAATGCAAATAACTTTTGTCTTTTCCCCCCTCAAATTTCACTTGCTACACTACTCTGTTGACTGTGTGCTTGTGTTTTATAAACGCGTACATTAAATTCCTGTGTTCAATACCATTGCAGCATTGCTAGAGTCTGATGGACTTTTTTTTTTTGGGTTTTTTTGATGAGTATTCTTGGAGTCTGATGTACTTCATTGATGGTTTTGTTGGGTTGACCCATTATGTATGGATATCAGCACCATCGTTTCTTGCTCTTTGATTAGAGAAACTGTTCATGAACACTGCTTGTAACATGCAATAAAGGGGAACAACTTCAGAGCATAAATCTAGGATCTGTTGTGAAATTAGCTTGAAACTATAGTCCATGAAATATATTGAGATCTGCTTCATCTTATGATCTTATTATCTTCAGATGTTTCCTTATCAAGTGCTATATATTTGGTTTTGATTGAGGTGATATTCAAATTGATAGATGGATTATTTTGGCATAGGAAGTGCATGTATTTTTTGTTTTAGGGGCAAGTAATTGCCCAACTATGAATAATGGCATATGGCCTATCGATAGAAGCTCTACCGTTTATTCAATTTTGGGTTTCTGATAGCTCTTTGTAGGATGCTATCCTAATTTTCATATGATCCTTATTCTGTTATTGACCTCTTTCTTCGCCGCTCCCCCTTCCTGTTGACTTCACTGATAATACCTCTTTGACCTTGATGTTAGCTGGTATTCTTGTTGAATTTCATTTTGCATTAAGATAGACAATTTTGTGTGGCCTGTTAGGAACACCCCCCCCCCCCCCAAAAAAACCAAATTGGTATTTCTGACTAGCCTCTTTGATGGCTGGGGAGTACCCTTTTTGACAGGTGGTGTCAGGAATAATCTCGTCTACATTGTCCCTGTAGAAAACCTGGACAGATATGTCATTCACATGTTTTGCTTTCCTAATTTTGTTGTTGCTTTTGGTTGCTATTAGCATAGGGGAAAAATTTTCATGCAAGAAGACTTGAAAACATGATATCATGTGCTTCAACAGAAATGGACATTTCAATTGAGGTTAAAAGTGTGAAAAAGTTGCAATATTGGTAGCTGTTACCACTTGTCATATGAATCTGCTTCAATATGTGGAAAATATATTATTTTTGTTTCCTTTATTGGACTAATTTTCTCTTATCACTATTCTTCTTTGGAAGGATGCAGGTTCTTTTACAAGTGAATGTTGGTGTTGATGCTTTGGATGAGCCCGTATTGGAGATTCTTCAATTTGAGAAACATCAAGATAGAGATGCAGCTTTAGAAAGTGATGTAGCAACCAATTCAGAGTATAGTCCATATAGAGAACTTTTAAAATGGTTGCTTCCTTTAGATAACTCTCATAATTCAGTAAATAGACCTCGATCTCCTCCTTTAGTTAATGCATCCCATAAAACGAGCTTATCTGCATCGAGTGGTTCCCAGCTCTTTTCGTTTGGGCACTTCAGAAGTTACTCCATGTCGTCACTTCCGCAAAATGTACTGCCTGCTGCATTACCACCTGCTTCCGTTGCCTCGTCAAAGCCCAATTTTGACCTAGAAGACTGGGAACATTTTGCATCACAGAAGTCTCTGAAGAATCCGAAAACTGGGGGTCAGGATCTGCTATCCTTCCGTGGAGTTCCACTGGAGCCTGAAAGATTTTCTGCTTGCTGTGGGTTGGAAGGTATTTATTTACCAGGAAGAAGATGGAGAAAACGGCTTGAAATAATCCAACCTGTTGATATCCACACGTTCGCTGCAGACTGCAATACAGATGACCTTCTCTGTGTTCAGATCAAGGCGAGTGTTTGTTAGGATCATCCTGCTCTTCTGCTTTTTACTTGTTTCCATTTCTGTTCTTTTGTTTGTTTTATATTATTTCTATTGTTTGTTTTATATTATTTTCTATTCTTTGTTTATTTTTGTTAGAGACTATAGTCTATTTAGTCTTGTGCAGCAAATGCTTAAAGTCTCTGTTTTATTTGAAGAATATTGCTCCAGCTCACCTTCCAGATATTGTTGTATATGTGGATGCCATAACCATTATTTTGGAAGAGGCATCAAAAGATGGTCCACCTTTGTCTGTTCCACTTGCCTCTATTGAAGCCGGAACTGAGCATAGTCTACCAAATTTGGTGCTAAGGTGATTTCTTATGCTCGGAATCTTTTTTTTTTTAAAATTTATTTGGTTGTTTCATGAACTGATGCTTATTGTGATTGCCATACTTTATGTTTATCCTCTTCATTTCTTTTTCCCCTCCCTTGTTTTGGAGGGAGGGGGTTAAGGACATGGGAGGAAGGTAGGTGGTATTCTGTTTGATGTGTTTAATTTAGCATAGTGTGAGGTATGAATTTGTCAAAACACATAATTTAAACATAAGTTTCCATTCAGGGAAGGAAGTATTGAATTAATTGACTGCTTAAGTTAGAAATACTTCTTAAATCCGGTGTTGTACTTGCATGGAAAGATTGCCTACCACTAAATCCCCTGTATTTTCTTAGGCGACATCCACAGTAGGTGGTGGTGGTGTTCTTGTAGATTTGCTTCTTGTGATACTTTGTGTCGGGCGGCATGACCAACTTAGCTGATAGGTTTTGCTACTTTGACCAATATCTCATCCTTACTACTTTCCAAAATGGAAGTTTCTATATCTGGGTACATATTTTACCATGCCAAGACCTCATGTTTGCAATGTTATGGTTGTCAATACGATGATTGTAGGAGAGGGGAAGAGCACTCTTTTATTCTCAAGCCAGCCACTTCAGTCTTGAAGAAATCTAAAACGTACAGTGATAAAAGTACTAAACTATCACACTCTAAAGCCGGAAGCAGAGCAGGAAGTATGCGGTTGCCTCCAAAAGCTGCTGACGGGAAAAGGGTTATAACTTCTTCTAGTTCTGATAAGTATGCAGTTCTGATATCATGTCGTTGTAACTACTCTGGTAATTCAGGTTATCCTTCGGACTTCTTGTTGGATTGGTTCTTTATATCAGATTTTCATAATCAATTTATATAATTCATGTAGAGTCAAGGCTATTTTTCAAAAAGCCTACTGATTGGCGACCTCGCATCTCAAGGGACCTGATGATATCAGTTGCATCTGAAATATCAAAACAAACTGTGGACCCTACATCAAGGGTCTCTCATCTACCAGTTCAGGTCTTCTTTCCATCCTTTGTACCAAACCACCCTTTGATCCTCAAAGTGAACATCTATAGTCTAAGTAGTTTGTATTTTCAGGTTTTGACTCTTCAGGCATCAAACCTCACATCTGAGGATCTTACCTTGACTATACTTGCTCCTGCATCACTTACATCTCCTTCAGTGCTGTCTCTAACTTCAGCACCCTCATCTCCAACGAGCCCATTTGTTGGCGCTGGTGCAATAGAGAGACCAGGCACGGTGCCTCGCCTTGCAGAGAATCAAAAACCAAGTGCTACTCAGTCCCTTACTTCTGATGAGCAGGCTGTTCCCGCTGCTGATGCTATTCCAACTACAGCTATGAGATGCACACATTTATGGTTGCATAGTAGGGTTCCACTGGGGTAGTCACCTTTCTGCTTCTTTGACTCCATGTTTTAATTGCTTTTTAATTTTAATGTGGACCTGTTGCAATGACTTTAATCTTCTGTGATTCCATCAGATGTGTTCCTTCTCAGTCCACTGCTACAATCAAGCTTGAGCTGCTACCATTGACAGATGGCATTATTACGCTTGATACTTTGCAGATTAATGTTAAAGAGAAAGGTAATTTGTTTATCAATAGAAATTGAAACTTAAAATTGAAGTCATCTCTATGCTAGAATGTTTTCTGTATTGTAGTCGGGGTTAGTTGTGGCAATGGAGCTGAGAAATGATATCGAGCCTGGGCCCTACTTTTGATCAAGATATTGCCAATTGACTCTCTTTTCTTTCGAACAAGTCGAACTTTTGCCTTGCTTTATTTTGGCATGGCATTATGGTTTGTTGGGTTGTTTTTTTTTTTTGGGTTGGGGGGGGGGGGTTAAAAAAGAAGTGCATAGGATAGTTGTGGTATGGGCTGTCCTTTACTTTTGTGATGGGCGTGCATAATTGCTGGATAGTTGAGAAATGGTATGCTAGACAGTCGTAATTTTGAGGTGATGCTATTTCTATTTCTGTTCTTCATTCTGCTGGTGTTCTTGTCTTCATTTTGTCCCATGACAGGAATTATTTCAAAAGAATCCCTTAGCATAGGTGTGTTGCTGGCTTGGCTTTTTGAACTGCGCGGGATGATTTAATTGGATTGACCTTTTAAAACTTCTTTTCATCCTCATTTTCTTGGGCGGCAATACCGGTTCCGTATAGTTACTTGTAGCACACCTGCAACTAAGGAAAACGAAAGACAGAAATTAAAAAAACTGAGTGGCTTCACTGGCGGAAGCTGCTTCTCTCTTTCCCCCTTCTCTAATCTTCTGCTCTTTGGTAGAAGTGTCGTGTTCATTTCATCATGTCTTCTGTCTTTCCCTTTGCATCTCGGGTTTGTTTGGTTAGATATAGAGTTAGTTGATGGGAAGTGAGAAGGTTTTGTAAATGAATGAGCTCAGTGTTTCTCTTCAAATACAGTTCGAAACCTTCTCATCGCCCACATGGATAGCAAATTTGGCTTGCTGATGACAAGGTTGGTTCTCTGTCTGCCTTTATATAGAGTGTAAACAGTGACAACACCCTTTACCCTTAACAATTACATGTGGGAGGCCAAAGTTCCTCTCAGACAAGGGCTTGCTTGGACTATAATTCTTGTGGTACTATGATTTCTCTCATTGGCTGTCCTCTTGGAGCATCTGGACTCTGGAATACTTGGAAGCCTTTGAACGGCGCAGGCTTTCCCCTAAACTTGTAGGTTTTCCTAGGTTTTAGGGGACTGTCTATTCTTGGAATATGTGTTGCTGGCCACTGTTTGCTCTGTTTGGTTTCAGAAAAATTTCCGCGCTGTTCCTAACTCATGAGTCAATCTGTACTAAGGAATATTTTGGTGTAAAATGGCCTTTCATTGCCTTTATTGGGAGCTTTTTCTCTCTCTCTCTCTCTCTCTGTGCTTTGTTCAGAAGTGGTACAATTGGTTTACCCAATGGGATAGGCATTAGTCATTCAGTGGAATCCTGATGAGTGTACTATCTGATTTGAGGAGTCAGCTTCAATATATGCATTTCGCAGTCAGACTCATTGGATTTAGTTGAACCAGACACCTCAGATATTTTCTTCAGAACACAGATGCTGAACCCCTTGCTCTTGTTAGCCGTACTGACATTCATCATCTGCTTCAATCTCCCTTCTCCCTTTCCGTTCTTTGGTGTCTTGTTGCTTTTTTTTGGGGGGGGGGGGGGGGGGATGGGCATTGTGATTATTTTGGGTTGTAAAGAAGGGGGAGAGATTAATCTTTATTCTTTTCTTTTTGCATCTTGTCATAGGTCAAACCTATGTCCCAGAACATGCGCTGAAGATTAATGCGACTTCCAGCATAGCTACCGGGATCATCTAGGATAGATCGTCTGGCTTACATGTTGTACGTGTATCATCTTCTTTCTTACATGGAAAACTTGGGCTATACAAGCCTCCGGATGTGCATTTAATCACTTTTGATGCAAGAGAGCTTGATGTGCTTCCTGAGATGATTTCATGAGCAATCAAGGTGCTTCCTGAGTTACTGTTCATGATATCCTCGTGAGCATGATCTGAGAACAGCACCTGTCAATACTTTTCAGAATCCACAAAGTAGAAATTCGTAGATGAAGTGATACCATTTTTTGTGACATACTTGTATTTGTAGATTTATCCCGTGAAATTATAGACTGCTTTGAATAAATGTAGAGAGCTCTTAAGTTATGTAGTGTTTTCTGCAGCTTCTTGCATACTGATTCAATGATCGGCTTTAATACTGATATATGATGATGTGTAGTCAGATTACTAAGATATTTCAAGTTGCATTGTTAATATCCTTTGGGGATGACTGGCATGGTTCAGTCGAGTCTCATCTCCACTTTTACCTATGCAGTGCAAATTTATATGGTAGTTTTGGTTCTATAAGCCCGGAGTACAATATATAAGCTATAGTAATGTGTTTTAATATTCTAGTAACTCACCACCTTGTATTTTCAGATTCTTTCCTCCCAAACTTTGTCGAGTTATCAAATTTAGAGACTCAGGTTCATAATAAAAATTATGCTTGTGCGATAAAAATGTAACATCTCGAATTTGGATATGAAATGTCCAAGTAAAAGATTGCAACACCCCCAATTCGGAGATGATGAAATGTGCAAGTGAAAGATGTCTCACCCCGAATTGGGATGTTAACTGTCCAAGTGAAAGCCTGAAGGTTGGCTTAAAAGCCATAGGGGCGGATGCATTGCTCCCAGTTATGATGGTCCTTCAAAGGCATGTCCTATGTCCCTTAATTTTTGCGTCCCCATCCAATTCTTTTCCCCCTGCTCTTTCTTTATCTTTTTTTCTTTTTTTTTGGGTTTTTTTTTTTGGGGGGGGGGGGGGATGACTGGAGGAGGGGGTGGTTAGGGCCTTAGGGGAAGGAGATTGTCCAATTACATGGAATATTCCTTCCCTCTTTTGTGGTAGTTTGTCCCTACTATTTAACAAGAATTAAAATACAATTTATAGGGCACTATTTGTAACATGGGTATTCATATGAGGTTTTTTTTTTTTTTTTGGGGGGGGGGGGGATAAAGTCTTTGATCTTGGGTTAACTTGAATTAAATAAAATGCATCCAAAATACGATTGGATGGTCTAAAATGTAGGTCACTTTGTGGGGTTAAGGGGGAGAAATTAAAGCTTTTGATCTTCAGTTAAAATTGTTAAATTATATTAAATTACAGGCATTAAAATATGAGTGTGGCATGCACTGTCTAAAATATAGGTCATTTTCCTTGGGGAAAGAAAATATAGTTTAGAGGTCAAGAAGTGTGGCTATGCCTTTGTCATGTCAAGATGGTGAAATGACTTGCTCAAGACTTTTGTTCCATCTTACAAATTTAAACTTCTTTTTGAGACCGCCATAGCCATAGTTGGCTGTTTTTTATTGATTAGTAACACATGTTACAACTTTAATTGGAACTAAAATTCAAACTAGTGGATGAAAAGAATTGGAAAATCAAAGCAAATTGATCATTGAAGAGCTGAAGCTGGATTAAAGAGTCAATTTTCAGAATGTTCTGATTCAAAAAAAAAAAAAAATATGTAAATGAGAGACAACAATATTTTTCATTTCTTCCTTTTTCTAAGTCCTATTTTCCAAACAACTATGGGAGCCACCACCGAAAAAAAATAGTTGAATTAACTAGATGGATTGGTTCAGATAAAATTTTTAATCCTCGAAAAAGAAAGAAAATATGTGGTCGTTTACATAGGATTTCATATTTGCCTTTGTATAACAGAAAGGATCGTCCAATTGATAAAATATACTTAATGAGTTTTTTTGATTAGTTTCATTTAAAATTGCTAGCATGAAGATATCAAATTTTAACGTATGACACTGTGCTTTATTATATTATACGTCATAGCTAGTTAATTAAATAGTCAAAGTTCTTTTTCTCTCTAGCGAGAAAAAAGGATCATGTGTGGCTGACTTAAAATTTTAAATATAGAACTTCAGAAGACGATAATTAATTACCGATCATTTTTTAAATTGTTTGAAAAAATGTTTTTGTTTGAAAAAGTGTTTGGGTTTGAAAAAAAAATCAACATCTGAAATAAGAGTAACTTAAAAAATATAAGTATATTCATAGCCTAGTGAATATTCATAGCCTAGTGAAAATTGATCCGTTTGAATTAGTATTTTATGCATAGTAATTACAACGTTTTTTAAATTTAAAATAACTACTTTAGCCTTGAGAAAATTTACATCATGTTAGTGTAACTAATGGGCTATCTTAAACTATGAATTACTTTCCGTACCTAGTAATATGTGTTTTCCTCACAATATAATTGTTTTATCGTATACTAGCAAATTTGTTCGATCAAAAAATATATATATTAGCAAATCTGTTGAATTGATTATTTTTCTTTTGAAGTTATCTTTAGGTGGTGCATTCGGCATTTTATGACAAGAATACAAGATATCAAGAAATGTAGGTGTTTATGTGCATCATATTAAAATAATTCTTTTTTTTTTAAACAAAAAGATACAAATATCTGTCTTTTAACTATAAAATAAACAAGTATTACCTTAGATATTTTTTTCTACTTTATCTTGTTGATAAGATTCTATTTTATCTTGATTTTCCAAAATACAAATAGTTACTTTCCGATGATAAAAAATTATATAAATAATTGTACATACAACTATAAATTCCACCACTTCAATAGTTCAAAACGGTATGATCCGTTGTGTATCCACATAAATCAAATTTGCAACTATTTTATATACAACATTCAAATTAGAATTCCATTAAACGACTTACACTTTCTAAAAGAGAGAGACAACCACACTCATAAGGAAAAAGAACATGGAAACTTTTCACAATTACATAAACTAAAATATGATAAAAATAGAAAAGGGGATTTACCACTAACAACAATAGTCGTTGCTAACCCCTTGCAATACTCAAGAATATAAGAATTATGATTTTCGGTAGGAGTAGAGAAAAATGCCATTAATCATACCCCTAAAAAAAGAGAAAAAATTACTTCTGATGAACGACAAATATATATATATATATATATATATATATATATAATGGTTTTATATTTTTGGAATTAACATTAAACTCAAATATATTAAATCATTAAAAATGAGACGTAAAATGCTTTTAGAAAAATATCTGAACAAATCAATCCATGATATCAAATTAAAAATTGAAACAACGGAAAGCCAATCATGAAGCAAAGGAAAATCCAAAGTGATTCTATCCCAAAGGAAAAAAAAAAAATCCATAGTGATTTGGAAATTAAAATCCATGGTCACAATATTCATGCTCACGCAAAAGCAGGCTCCTAAAACGTTCAAACCCAAGCCACCTTTGCCTTCTTGCCTATTTGGGCTCGATTACACGTCACTGGGGGTGTATTGGCGTTTTTGCGTCTTTAGAAATTAGAGATGGGGTCTCATATTCAGCTTTGTTCACGATGATCATGAAGTAAAAATCTGTCCTTTTATGTTTGAAACATTAGGGGGGAAAAAAAGGGAAAAAGGTTGTGTTTATCATCGAAGTACATCCTCAATTTTCCGTGTGATTGTTGTGAACACAGTACAGGCAGCAGATGTTCAGTGGGCATTCTGGGCAGGCTAACCTCCACCTGCCCGTATTCTCCGGGCAATTTGAGTTTGCTTTTGTAGTCTTCGAATCCTATTAAAAAAGGAGTAAGAGAAAAGGATAGGTTGAGAGAGAAAGAGACAGTGAGGATTGAGGAAGGAGAGAGAAATTGGAGGAGCTGATAATTCGGGCTCAGGGTATGTTTTTCCCCTTTGTAGAGTTGAAATTTGTTTTTATTTCTGGGATTGAACTAGTCAGCTTTCTATCTACGAGCCCGTTCTCTGAGATTTGTATATCTCACAAAACACATTTCTAGGTATCTTTCAAGTGAGAGGAGGAGTCACTGTGCAAAAGCACAAGAAGAAAAAATTGAGCTTTTGGTTCAGGGTCTTATCTTAGCTCTTGATCTGGAACATTTTCTCCCCTTGTAACCCTTCAACGCATTTTTTTATAAATTCCTCATCTGGGAATGAGCTATTTCTTCAGATTTTGAGGGTTTTCTGAGGTAATAATTCTGGGGGTATAGATTTTTCATTTTTTCGGGGATGTAAATTTTGGATTGAAAGGTTGAGCCTTTCTGTTTGGTGGGCTTAGTACTCCTGGGGATTGTTGGATTTTGATGCTATGGTATTTGGAAATTAGGGGTTTTTGACATGGGATTAGGTAGTGATTTAGCTGAAGTGGAGAACTGGGATGTGGACAAATCAAAAGGGGGAAAGAAGAAAGAGGATGATGATTCTGTTGAGCAAACTGGATGCTGGATTAAGCTGCGGTTCATAGGTAGCTGCATTTCTTCAAGATCCAAAGTTGATAACTCTATCAGTGGAACCAATACTAATTATGGTAAGCTCTCATTTTTGCGGATTTGTAACTCCCTTGGGTCATTTTGATGTTTTGTCTAATTCCCATTTATGGCATTTTGTAGTTTGTGCTGTAACTGGTGTTCTTTCTTGTTTTATCCTGTTTCTTCGTTGTTATTTAATTCTTTGCATGTTTAGTTGTATATTTTGTTCAATTTTGGTCCCTTCTTCTTGATTATTTTGTTGGCTTGAGTTGTCTAGTTTTGAAAGAGGAGCGGAGGGTTTGGGGGAGTGGGTGGGGACGTTGTAGAATAGTGGCACATGTTCTTTTTGTTTTGTTGCATGATGCTTTTTGATTCTAATGTATGGAGATTTCCCGGATAACTGGTCATTTCACCTCTAGCATTCTGTGAGTTTGAAACTGTGGTTTGAGGTTATGATAAGAAGCAAATGGAAGTGTTAGTATTTGGTAACTTCATGAATATATGGTGAAATATGATTTGCTTGATCACCAGTAGTATTGAGGTTTGACAGTTGAGTATAGTGTATGGGCTTAATGAATATCATACACACACTTGCTGTGATGTTATGCGCGATGAGGTCCAGATCTAAGACCTAAAAGCTATGGCTGTGTCTGTAGGTACTTTGACACTGCTTTCTTTAAAAAATGTCAATCTTGTGCATGAAAATGCATCACCATTACTGTAAGGAATCTGCATTGTGTTTTGTTCTATCTCAAGTCTCAACTGTTAAGGCAAGATATCTGAATGGAAAGAGCTGATTGTCTTGGTTGGATTGAATTTCTTGAGAGTTGTATCCAGGGCAGAAAAAAAGGTTTGAGAATTTGGTGAGGCTTGAAATGCAGTGAACTTGTAAGCGTATAATGAGATTGTGCTGGTTTCAAGAAGGTATCTACTGTACTGAAATTATCAATGAGGCAACTGTCAATTACCACTATTTCTCTGAGGGATCTTTGAATGTATTGGAGGGAATTTTCTCTAAAGTTCTTTTCCTTTGTTAGGTCAAATGGTTTGGAAATATGTTGCTTCAGATGCTTACTGTGGGAAATTTTAAGTAGGGAAACTATGGTCAGTTTTAGCTTATAGTTATAACCTCAGTTGCAGGTCATAGGACATGTTGCCATTGGGAATAAATTCTCCCATTTGTACTTTGTCTATGCCTTCATTCAAGTCAAACTGAGTTATTGGGAATGAGGGAATCACTTACCCATAATTGAGTGCTCCTGTAAAAAGATTTGTGATTGATTAAGCTGTAGTTAGTGCATGGTGTTATTACTTTTTTGCATTTTTGTTATTGAGGTTTGCGTCCTTATGGTTTTGATGACAATTCTGAGATCTGTTGGAGCTGCATTTTCTTTGAAAGCTCATTTTCTGATGGGGTCAAATGAGGCTAAACCGCAGCAGTCAAGTGGCCTGTCATAAATTCTGAGCTTGTTTGGGTATTGGTTCATGTTCTTAACAGCATGCTTATTCATGAGTTAGGACCAGGTCCAAGTTTTCTCATCAGCTCTTACCTAGTTGTTTTTGTCATCACTGTCCTATAGTTCAAACTCGTTCAGATATATATCCTATAGATTCAAGCTTCATAGAGTTTAACTGGCTTTTATCTAGAAGCTAATGCTGATGTGCAATTATGGGTCTAAGTTAGTCCAGCATGATTCTTGCACTCATCACCAGTTCCTGGCACCTTTCTGTGTCCTTGTGGAGATGCTATTTCAAAGGCAAATAAGGTTATGAGTCTTATGGTCTTTGCGTGTTTGCTATTCCTATTGAGCAATATGTTGAGACTTCAGAAACTATGCTAAACCCATCAATTCTTATGTGTATAACTGCATGTGTCAGCTGACAGCAAGTCAACAAATGATGCGAGCAGAGATCAACCAGCGACCGCAGTAGTTTCTTCTACAACCACAAGTAATGCTGAAAGTAGCACATCAACTTCCAAGCTGGAAGAAGAGCTTAAAGTTTCTTCTCGGCTTCGCAAATTCACATTTAATGACTTGAAATTAGCAACAAGGAACTTTAGACCCGAGTCTTTACTTGGTGAGGGTGGTTTTGGGTGCGTGTTCAAAGGGTGGATTGAAGAGAATGGTACGGCTCCTGTGAAGCCTGGTACAGGTCTTACGGTTGCAGTTAAGACATTGAATCATGATGGACTTCAGGGTCATAAAGAGTGGCTGGTTTGTTACATTCCTGTTGGATCTATTGGTTTACCGTATCTGATAAGAAATTTTTTTTTATGTATTTAGCATTGTGCACCTTATCCTTCCCTTATATTTGCATACCGTTACATTCGACAGGCTGAGGTGAATTATTTGGGCGACCTTATTCATCCGAATTTGGTGACACTTATTGGGTATTGCATTGAAGATGATCAAAGGCTGCTAGTTTACGAATTTATGCAACGAGGAAGCTTGGAGAATCATCTGTTTAGGAGTATGTCACTACATAGTTGCCTTTTCTTCCTATCATGCTATGGGGTCACTCTATAATATTTAAGTGATAAGCTAATAAAACTTCCTTTAGTCTTAAAGGGGTATTAGTTTAACTTTGCAAATGAATTGAATACATATTTGGAAAGGATATATAAGACCCCTCCTTCCAAAAAGAAGGGGGGGGGGCTGTGGATATGATAGCCTGCGGAGTTTGTTCCGTGTTTGACTTTATGAACATTCATGATCTATTTCTGTCATGATGTTCACACTGCAATTTTCATGTTTGCATGTCAGCAAGTTTGCCTTGTGTGAAGTGTAATGCTTTTGATGATGCATATATATACTTTAGCATTTACTTTGGTTGGGGTAATAAAGCCCAATACTATTTCTGCATCAGTTCTTGCAGTTTGTCATACTTGACTGTTGATCATTTTACCAGCCTGGATCAAGCCGATTAGACCCATCATGGGTATTCTTTTCTGAAAATGCTGTTGAACAGCTCAAGCATTCACAAATGTCGACATTTCTTGTGTGGTTCTCAACCCATTTCCTTTCTGTCTCCAAGAATGAACTTGGGACAGATTCAATAAGACATATTTTTTGAAGAAGGCTATGAAGTGTAGGCTTCAATTTCCCTCCAATCTTGTGAGCCTATCTTTTCTTTCTAGTGCATGGTGATCTGGGAAGATTCGATGCTATGTTCTCTAGGTTGTGAATCCTATATAAATGTCAATTTTTAAACATGTTAGGCAATTTTCCGTATTAGGAACCTAGACTGCTGGCTTAGCATTGACATTCTATTGGTGATTGGAAGTTAAGTTTTCCCTCTAAACCTCAGTGTCACAGATGGTTTGATAATTGTTTGATAACTATTCTTGGTATAGCTTCCTGTTTGGTCATCAGCAAGATTTGGAATCATGGTCTAGTTGACCATGTGAAATACAAACAGCGTTCATTCACAATTTCACATACAGCAGCTATCTGATATTCCAGTTGCAATGTTGTTTTAGATGAATGCCCAGATGGTAGGATTGTGATTTATCATACATTACTGAAGCTTTGTAGTGTTCTCTGTCTGACCGCAATCAACTAAAGAATGTTAAACGAAGCACTGCATAAAGAGTTCAAGGTTGCAATTACGAATTATGATACTGAAGCTTCTATCTGGTTTTTATTGGCTTAAATTGTATGTTTGAGCCATGATAATTGAATCAATAATGGGACATTATGTGCATTACTTAAAGAAGTATTAGACTAAGTAGTTCAAG
Source organism: Carnegiea gigantea (assembly GCA_029747015.1). NCBI lineage: Eukaryota > Viridiplantae > Streptophyta > Magnoliopsida > Caryophyllales > Cactaceae > Carnegiea > Carnegiea gigantea. The sequence goes on from JAKOGI010000077.1 coordinate 325,856, forward strand.
TTTGTGACTAATATATTAACTTGTCCTGCAAAGTCTGAAGGTTAGGTATTCTTATTAATGATCGAGGTTAAAGTTGGTCCCATGGGAGTGTCACGTATTTGTAGTTGCTTGAGGTTATTGGCTATAAGTTTGTATGGGTCTTGACCTCCCATACCTGTTTATGGCAAAAATCACACTAGATTTTTTTTTTGGTTTGTAAAGTATCTGAAGTTCTCGTCTACTTGAGTTTCTTGATGCTTTCTTAACTGATAAATTGGTGGGCTGTTTTCCTCCTGGATTTTTTTTGCTCTTCTTTCGTCTGCTGCTACTGTGGTGGGTTGTGCATTTCCAAGTCAAGTTCTTTGCTACCTGTAGAGGAACCCCTTTTCTGTACCCTTAGTTCAAGTTGGAAAAGATAACCCAACTAGAAATATTAAAGCGATAAATTGCCCTTCTTTTCAAACGTTTTGTTTTCCCTTTTGGATAACAAAAATCTTTTATATCTTTTCTAGTGGAGGATGATATCACAAGGGCACCCCGGTGGCCGGTTTTCCTCCTGAATACTAGTCGTTAACTAGATTATTCCAAATGGGTTTAGAATTGCAGTTTGAGAATTGAGATTTGGGGTGGGCTATATACATGATTTTCATTTATTAGGATGTTCTGCTTTCCTAATCGTGTAGACATAATATCTTAGATCTCTTAGATTGTTGTTTTGTTGCATATTTCGTTTTTTGAAGTATGATTTGGAGTAGCTATGTTATGGTTGTTCTATTATGCAGGGTTTCAGTAAATTTTTTCATGCTTTGGTGCATACAACATTATTAGAGACACTATGTTGTTTACTCCCTCATTAGGTGCCATTTCATTTTTTTAGTCATCCCATCTCAGCAATCTTGAGATGCATTGCCGTCTACTATCCTTTGTTGCGAATGCTTGTTTATGATGCATTCATACCTTTGAACTTCAACCGCTAAAATGTAAATTCATTATCTCCTGAAATTGATGTCCTTTATGCTGCACTGAGCTCGCCATTCTGTCTTCTGAAAAATTGGCCTTTGTCATCTATTTGGATTGTCATCTGCTTCGATTGATTTCTTTTTTCCCCCTCCTTTTTGGGGGGGGGGGGGGGGGTAACATGAAACTCACCACTTACTGTTTGAAGAACCTTTTTCCTATTCACTTGTGCCGAGTGTAATATGCCGAAATCTCAGATTCTGTATTCTCTCCTCAATTTGGCTGAACTCAGTCCATCCATATCCATACATGGATATACCCTGTTCTCTTTGGCTGTTTCCCGTTAATATTGAATGCGAGCTTTTGATATGGAGCTATTTGATCTTAAGTGAAATGATTCCTATTTGTCGTGTGACTGTCCACTGTTTATGCTAAATGCATGGCTGCTTGTAATTTTCGTAAAGGAATGTGGTTGAAATAGAATCTATGCATGGAGTTTCACAGAGACAGAGAAAATCCCTGCCTTCAAGCTTAATGAGATATTTCATCATCATTATGTTACCTTTTTTTTTTTGTTGGGGGGCGGGGCATGCTTGCGTGCACGTCTCCCTATTATCTACTTTGATCGTTTCAATTGTCATGTGATTTGCCAATTATGTTCCTTGAAATCATTTCTTACTGGGGCCTATGACTGCATTTGTAGGGTCGTTGCCTTTGCCGTGGTCTATCCGGATGAAAATTGCTCTCGGTGCTGCCAAGGGTCTTGCTTTTCTCCATGAAGAAGCTGAAAGGCCTGTGATATATCGTGATTTCAAGACCTCCAATATCTTGTTAGATGCGGTGTGTGATTGGATAAGAAGCAGTTCCAAACTTTCTACCTTGCCAAGCTTTTATGTGAATCTGATAACATCTTGCAACAGGATTACAATGCTAAGCTATCGGATTTTGGACTTGCCAAAGATGGTCCAGAAGAGGGTAAAACTCATGTGTCCACTCGTGTGATGGGAACTTATGGTTATGCAGCCCCCGAATATGTAATGACAGGTAAATATTTATCAAAATGCAGGTGCTATGCATTTCCATTAATTAAGTTTTTCTCATACCTTTTTTCATAGTTGCCTTGTTTGGATGTGTCCTGTTTGCATATAAATAGGAGCCATCATCGGACCCATAAAAACTGACGTGCACCTACTACCTGACAGTCCTGACTCAAACAACTAGAGATCCAACAGATTTTTGCTGAAATAATTTAACCGGATTTCAACCTAGACTGATATAACCCAACTTGATACTGAATCATTCTTAACAATTCTACCTGAAATGTTACTGTTCCAAATGTTATCCTCACCAAACTAGTCCTGCTGGCCGTACTTAATTCCAAAACGAACCTTACCAATATCCAATGATCTGTGCGTGGTGAGATTTTTGTATCTCTGGATCCATCCGCCCCCCCCCCCCCCCCCCAAAAAAAAAATCCTGGGGCACCCAAAAGAAGGAATAGTCATGACTTGTGTAGTTATAAGGGGTAACAAATAGTAACCTTGAACCGTTTGTGTGTAGAAAAAATGCTTTACATTTGACCCAGATACACTTTTGCAAGCTTCATCAACAAACCTTGTGCCAGGGTTTAGCTTAATCCTTGTGATTTTCCTTGGACCCCCCCCCCCAAATCTTTTTTTTCCCCCCTTTGTATTTTCTTTCCTAAACTTTCTTAAATTCAAATGCATCTTTAATGCACTTTTTTTGTAAGAGATAGAAGAGATAGAAGGTTTGTCTTGAGGTTTTCTCATAAGGAAATGGAATGTCAGACTGTTGCTTCTATATGCAATTGGCTACATACAATTAAAGATGGATGTTCTAATAAATTGGAGAATACACTGCTTATAATGAATTACACATCTGCTCATTTGTGTCTTAGTTACATTTGATGATTCTCATATTCCTCTCTTTTTTCCTTTTTTGTCTTGGCCTGACAGATGGTGTGTATGCTTTCAGTGCTTTTGGTTTGCAAGTGTGTACTTTCTTAACATTGCTCCTCTACTGTGTGTCTGTCGTTACTAATTTCTATCTATTACTATAGCTCTTTCCAATGATTTTTGAAGATTTAACAACGCCATTGAATTATGTTTGGTATATCATGTGGGCCTTCCAAAAACAGCCATTTGCTTAGGGGTTGTGCTACTTGCATCTGGATCTCTGCAGTTCCTTCTCTGTGGGATCCACACTAGGATGTTGTAGCTGTTTTTGGCCTATTGCAACCTACCCCAAATTAGGAGCTCTTCTGTTCCCATCTCATTGACATCGGAACCTATGATATAATTCAGTATACAAAATAGAAACACGAGTTGAAACATTGTGCCTGAGACAGAGTCTGTACTGCCGTTCTCAAATCATTGTTATGACAGCATCTGTCATTCTCTACATTGAGAAGCTATAAAATTCAGTTTCTACTGTCATGCATTATCATGGTTTTTGGACTGCTTGTCGTCTGTGGAGTATCTGCACCTATCGTTACTTTCAGAATTCATGGCAGTTTCCTTTTTCTATATCAGAAAAATTTTCCTACTTTCTATTATGGCAAGGGTGGTGAATCTAGTCCTGGGTATTTTAGGTTCTGATTATTTGCTATTCCATTATCAGTGTTGCATAAATGTTGTCTTAAAGTGAGACAAATTTTGAGACATCTTCAGTTGCAGGAGTTCAGCTGTGTTATAATCAGTATTCTGCTGTGTGTTCCAGGACATTTGACTTCAAAGAGCGATGTTTACAGCTTTGGAGTAGTTCTACTTGAAATGGTAACTGGTAGAAGATCCATGGACAAAACCAGGCCTAATGGGGAGCATAACCTGGTGGAGTGGGCCCGGCCACATCTTGGGGACCGGAAAAGATTCTACCGTCTGATAGATCCTCGGCTCGAAGGGCACTTCTCCATAAAGGGCGCCCAAAAGGCCGTCCAATTGGCTGCTCGGTGCCTTAGCCGGGACTCCAAAGCCCGACCCTTGATGAGTGAAGTTGTGGATGCCTTGAAGCCCTTGCCCAACTTGAAAGACATGGCTAGCTCGTCCTATTATTTCCAAACCATGCAAGCTGAGCGAATCAGGGCCAGCCCAAGTGCTCGGAACGGTCAACAGTTGGGACTCCTCCAGAGGAATGGGCAGCAACCGGGTCTGAGGAGCCTCTCGATACCAAATGGGTCTCATGCATCTCCTTATCACCATCATCAGTGTCATCAGTCTCCCAAACCCGGTGGGAAACCCTAGCCTCGGAGCACCCGATTTTTGTGTTCCTTGAGCTGCTTATCATTATTTGCCCCCCCCCCCCAACCCCACCCCACTCCCTATCTTCTGATCTTCCCTTGCTGCCTTCGGGCATCAGGGCCGATTGTTCCTTGATCGAAATTTGGAAAAGAAAAAGAAGAGAGTAAAGAAGAGGTAACAAAAGACTATTTAATTGTGCAACTTTTATAGTTCTCAGTTAAGTGTTCGTTGTAAGGAGTTGATGTAAGAAGAAGTGAAGCTTTGTGGGTCAAAATGTCATGTCAAACCTCATAATGTTAATTTTGTCAGTTTGGAAATATGAAAAGAATTTCAGCCATTTGCCTCCTATGCCCCCAAACTCCAATTCAACTTGGATTTGTATTTCCTTGGGTGACTCAACTTGTTGAATAGTCTTCATTTTGATTGCATTTAAACGGTCTTCTAGGTAGGTGGTAAGTTTTGGTATTAAGACACCGCCAAATGTTGATTTAAATTCGCCGTTTGAGTCATGTACAGGTGGATGTGTATGGGTGTTTTTTTTTTTTTTTGGGGGGGGGGGGGTGTTTCTTTCTCTTAGATTGCATAATGATAAAGTGGTAGTTTCGTCAGGCCCACCCTGAATTTGAATAGCCGTCATTTTGATTGCATCTAAAGTGTCATTCTAGTTTTAAGTGATAAGTTTTAGTATTAAGACACGCAATCAAATATAGATTCAAATTCATATTTTGAGAGTTCTGTCTAGTTGGATATGTGAGAGGAACCTGGGGGATCTAGAGTAGAAGCCTTATTCATGGTATAATGATGAAGTGGTAGTTTTGTTACGACTACCCTAAATTTAAATTCATGAACTTTCATAAACGGGGCACAAAGTAGGTACAGTCATATTTAGACAAATACATAATTAACGACTGCTATTTATTTATTGAGTTGTAATGGTAGTGGACGACGTGCGTTTACATACACCTATAGTTAAAGAAGGCAGGGTTTACATATTGTATAATCATAATTATGGTGAACAGGTGGGCTAAATTAAGCATTGGCAACAAGGTGAGATCAGAGGTTTTTAAAGACATCAAGACGAGCATTGAGAAGCTCCAGTGGCTCCGGGGCATCTTCATGTAGCTTCTTTGGAAACACCACCGTTTTCACTGGCATTGCCTCCTAATGTGTTCTCATGGCCTCCCCATCTACGATGGATAGTTGAGCTCCACATAGCCTTCCACCTTCTCCATTTTTGTAAACCTATTTTTGAGCTGAGTGACCATAGAACACTAAACAGGGTGATCATATATTATATGGAAGAGCCTGTAGTAGTAGTAGTGCAAAAATATGGTCTCTTCTGATGCACTTATTATTACTTTGTTAATTAAAAGATTGCTTCATACGTATGCGTATATATCCCACTCCTTATCTTGTGAAGATGCATCAGCTCAAGAGAACTTGGCCCTGAATAGCTCCATTCTCCATTCCCATGCATGACTTGAGGGAGAATGGGTGCTCAACAGTCTCCACTATTCTGGCTCCTCTTGGCAGTGTCCCACACCCCCCAGAAACAGTGTGCGTAGCATGTCACAACGGGCAGCACCAGTCATTCCAGTGGTCATGACCCACAAATATTGCCTGCCAAAGCCAAGTGAGAGTGGTTTAATACAAATTTTATTGCACTCATGAAGCAAAGAAATTCAAAAATGTAATCTCACTGTGTCAAACTATCTGTCAATTCTCATTCTCAAGGTAATAGTAATCTCATGAAATTCCCTTGATGTCAAATGGGATCAAGCCTTTTGTTTTACCCCATCGCATGCTCCATTTTCTTCTCGTGGGAGGTATGAAAATTCACATGGTCTATCATTTGTATAGACAATCCTATGTCAACAAGCCCACAAACATTAAGGATCCACTGTTAGATAACATGAGGCTTCTTTTGCAAATAACATAGGCAATTTTGAATTGCTGATTGTTCATATATACCAAGGCACAAAGATTATCAGGAATTGTGAGGGATCTGTTGTGTGGGCATATTGCAGAAGTTAACAATGTAATAAATAATCATCTAATCGGGAGCTACCTGGACTGAAGGCTGAGCTTCCAAGATCTTCGTGATGCCCATCTCGTCTTCTTGAGTACTTACACTCTCTTTATTTATTGAACCGTTACAAGGCCATGGAACTAAAAACCAAGGAGGTGCAACCTTTTGATATGCTTTACTAGGTATCTGCCAAAAGAGCATTTCAGGAATCCTGCAAGATGACATTTCTTATCTCGTGGGTCATCAGTTCCAATCGTGTTGTGCCCTTGAAGCTGTAGTCGTTATCAACATTAAATGAATGCTTAGTGCGCAATGCGGCAATGAGTTGCCTGGACTGATGTGGAAGTAATTAAAGGCCATTTGATAAAGTGTGGGCTGCGGTGGCATTGCCATCCCGCAAAGAGTTTCCTGAGATGGTCTCACCCAAGATGAATTCCTTTTTTGGCCCCCCGGGGGGGGGGGGGGGAGGGGATTTAACAACATCGAAGTAGAATTGCACTGATAGCAAATCATGACAGTTAAAATCTGGATATTAGTTTATGGAAGTAAATGACACACACAGCTTGTGATGAATCAGACAAAAGGCAAGTCAGCAGGGGAAATCCCATTTTTTGAAACCACTCTATAGGCCATGCAAAAAGCTTATCATCCATCTCTTGACTCAGCCATCAACCAACGCACAATATACATACAGCATCGGAGGTTCATTTTTAATACCTTAGGATTGATATAAGCATTGAAACTCAGTAGAGAACTCCCAGAAAAAAAGGTCTGAGAGCTATTAAGAGTGGCAAACAGCTCTGTGTCGAGGCCTTCAGAAAGGTAAGAAATTTGAGAGCCTGCTAAATTTGTCATCAACTACGAATGTGGATGCAGAGAAGAACTCAAACACATTACGTTTGCAGTTCTACCAGTTTTTATGTTTTGAGTTCTAACCCTTCCAGAAATTGTCAACTATGATTCTGGCTATTAAAACGAAAAAACTGAGTGCAAATAAAGAAATAGCAGGAAAACACTGTACGTGAAGAAGGGTTGGTTCAATGGGTCTGGGTTTGGATTTGCATGCCCAACAACAACAAGAGCACCGTTTGAAGGAGGATCACCAGCCTCACATACAAACATTGTTGTCTCCTTCCATTATTCGGTGTTTTTTGGGGGGGGGGGGGGGGGGGAGGGCAAAGCATATATGAAATATCATACATCACTTAAGAGTATATACTCTCAAAAGCCACATAGGTATGGGCGGAGCCATGTTGGGGCAAGGGGGTCAATTGACCCCTCAGCTTTTTGGGAGAAAAAAATTAAACGTGGGATATTTTTGTGGGTAAGAAAAATAAATATATATTAATTAGTTCATAAGTACACATTATAGGAGTGCATAGCATGGTGGTGGTTGCCCCTTATTTTAGTGGGAGGTCCCTGGTTCGATTCTTCGTTCTGCCTTTTCTATTTTTTTTTTTTGAAAGTGCCCTTTAATTTTCCCAATCTCGCCCTCCCATGCTCAGAATCCTGGCTCCGCCATAGGCGAATTAATTACTAATAACCGCTCATATAATAAATATATGACTTGTATTTCTTGTTTGAGGGATAGTAATTGGCAAATACCCCTTTAAAAGATATTTCTCCCTAATCCACCATCCAATTCTTTTTTCTTTTTTTTTTTTTTGATTTGGTAAGGTAGGTTATTTAGAATGTTCCCCTAGCTTTTTACATGTGTCCAAAGTAATGGTGTAAACATAGTTTGATTTAATAGTAATATTTTACATTCACATGCAAAAAAAAGCTTATTGCCATAATAAATTTACTTCCCAAAAGAGTTAAAATATATTTCTCAAAAAATAATGAATCACTAAAGGTAATTGAATTATGAAGTCCTAAATGATCAATATTTTTTTAGCATATGTAAAACCTCATATTCCTTAAACATGTAATATTTTTAAGTTATGAAATTGCAAAATTTGAACTTGCATCAACTAAGTTAAAAATTAAGGGTGTGTTTGGTGGGGGGGAAAATTATTTTCCCGGAAAATTATTTTCCATGGAAAATGATTTCCCAAGGAAAATAATTTTCCACCTACATTTTCTACTGTTTGGTAGAATGAAAAATTATTTTCCCGAAAAATCATTTCCTGCTGTTTGGTAGAATGAAAAATCATTTTCCAATACCATAATTCTCAAGTGTTTGATAATAGGCTAAGCTAATAGATAAACGGTCAATTTAGTCATCAAACAGTGCTTACAAAATCATCAAATAGTCACAAAGTCATAATTCTCAACTATTTGTTCTCCTTAGCCAAAAAAGGGGGGACCAAAAAAAAAGAGAGAGAAATATCACTTCATTCAATTGTTCTCCTTCAATTTTTCAGGCTAAATCCTTCTCAGTTTGTCACTCATCGCTAGAAAGCCCTTTGCAAGGTTTTCACGCTCTACGAAGTGATCAAAAGCGGTACCCAAAAAATTCTCTCCAAACCCTTCGGTTTTCATCACTTTTTGATAAAGAAGTCGACGTTGAGTTTGGATTTAGATATCTTTTATAGAGCCATAGCGACTTCTACCATTTTGGTGGATATATTTTGAAGTTTCAAATCGTCATCACGGGTTCTCTTTCGACTTTTTCTTGATTCTAATGGTGCACTTGAAGTCGATTTTAAAAGCTCTCGAATACAGCGGTGAGAGTGCTTCAACCGGCTTCCAATAATGGCGAGAGTCAAAACTTCCAAATTTAAGAGATGGAGTAAGGCTTTCGAACGTTGCTGAAACTTTCTTGAAATCGAATAGAAGTTACAGAAGCAAAGTTGTTTTCGAGCCTCAGGAAAATGATTTTACGGCCATTTTTACGGGAAAACATTTTCCTTCTCAAGAGGTAAAATCATTTTCCCCTGAAAATGATTTTCCTCTCTGCTTTTTACCAAACAACGTAAAATAAGAAAATTATTTTTTGGGAAAATGATTTTACCCCCTACCAAACACACCCTAAATGAAAATGGGGGAAGAAACTAAAGCATAGCAAAAGGAAAAGAAAATGTCGTCTTAGTGGACGATGTGAGTATGTGACGAAGCAAAAGGACATGAGGGGAAAGCGCCCCCCCCAAAAAAAATTGCAACAAAAACTTTTGTTGATAAAAGTTCGAACCTGTGTCTTCTACACCTAGGATTTATTATCAAAAAAATTACGCGTATGGGCAGCGTATTTTCCGTTTAGGGTGAGCGTATTCTACGCGTATGCTGAGCGTATATTCTACGCGTATGTCAGTGCGTGTACCTTCAGCTCTCATACGACGGCTGTTTTCTATAAATACTCATCTCTCCGGCCCTCCTTTACCCATCTCATCTCCCTAGTCCCTGTGTTGTTCTCTTTCCTCCTCCATCTCCGCACCACCGCCTCCGTCACAACCTTCGTTGTGCATTTCTGGTGGTACCTCATCGTTCAATTTTTCTGTTTTAGGGTTTTGCCGATAAAAGTAGTAGTTGAAATTTTGAGAAAGAGACGACAAATATAACAAATCGATAACGGAACGAAGTTTCCATCGAAGCAGAAGGGTGGGTTTTAACCCCAAAAAAAAAAAATTAGGAATGAAATGATGTTTAAACAACGTTACAGTGATCTAGATCTTTTTCCTCCCTCTTGTATTTGATTTTGTTTCTCATTGTATATCAAATTTCTGATGAGATCGAAGACCCATGACTTTTCATATTTACGATGTTATTATTAGGTTGCACTTGCATGTCATGGAGATTTTATTATTAGGTTATTATTTAGCACTTTAAACTGCAAAGCATATTGATCTTTCCACCGTTTCCAGTACACATTTTAGATTTTCATTTTCTATCTGTGCCCATCTACGTTGCTGCACTGATTTTAATTTGCCACTTTTCTTGCATTTTCTCTGTGTATTAACTGTCAGAATATGATGTATGTAGCCTCACCAATCACTCCCAACACACAAGGCTCACGTATGCTAGCAACAAATTTGTAACTTGGAAAGATAGTGAATGCAAACAAGGGATAAATAGGCAAGATCTTAAGACAAGGGATAATCCAAAAGGAGCTACTCTTGCTAAGAACTTGGGCAATCTCCTTAGACCAATTAGGACACAAAACTGAATCACCACCTAATTGATACAAAGGAGACCTAGAACACCACTTGAGGGCCCAGCCTCAAGATATAGAACTAGGGTTTTGTGAGAGAAAGAGTGTTTGGACTCAATCTGGAATTTACTTTGATCCAAAACAAACTCAGCTATGGTCCTTTTATAGGGCTGGCCTTACATATGAAAAGACACAAACACAAATTACTAGGCTAACATAGGAAATGCAAGAGACAAAGTACAAGGAAACTAAAACAAAGTATCATGGATAATTATGTCTTGAACCATGAATCATCAGCTTGGAGACTAGATTAAACTCATTTTCCCACCTAGCACATGATGTATCAGCCTTGGGAGTAAGAGGGACGTGGGTTAAGTCCCTTGAACAAAAGTTTCTTCATGCATTAATTGCTCCTAGTTGTCAGCGCGTTCACACAGCAGCAGGGCCAGATTCGATGTGCCATAACTCTCTTGTTTGTGATCCAAATTCAATAATTCAGGAGTCAAATGAAAGCTTGAAGAGTCTATTTTCCAATGGAAAAAGTTTCACTGGATTTGAATTAGCCGTTTGGAAGAAATTGGCCGTAGAAGCCAGATGGTCCAAACTGGACTGGATTCTGGCCGGTTTACTTATGGGCTGTATTTGATCAACCAAATGGACTCCAAATCACTTGAAACTTTTTTTATTTGAAAGCTGACTTCTTAGGCTTGACAAGGATGAAGATTCCCATTAGAATTCCCGAGGTCTTCTTGCTGCAAAAGGTGCACAAAATCGGGCCTGTTTCCGGTCGAACTCGATAGTAAGATATGGTTATGAGTTAAGGCATTTCTAACCATGGCGTGGATTTCCTTGACCTCCTTGACACTCGTCTAACCCTCCTTGTCTTCCTCAGTGGCATTGGACGCCTTGGCTTGATGGTCTCCATCAGAATATGATGGTGTTGAACACTTTGGAAGCTTGCTCCGGCATACTTACTATACTGAACACTTCGGAAAATTGCTCTCATGCATAGAAACGATCAAAGATCATGATTGTTGACTCATCCATAGAAAATTAGTTGCTTCAGTCACTGTGAGTTAGGGATTGGATACCTACGAAACTCAAGCCTTGCACTCAATGTTCATTTTGGGAAGCCGTTTCAGGTAATTGAAGAGTGATCCGGGGCACTTGAGATGCTTGTACCAATCATCCAAAGTAGAGAGCCTCATGATGAGCTGCTACTGACTAGGTGACCAACTGTACACTGAAATCTCTTTGGGTGTACTCAGCAGGTCTGTAGGGTGGACTAAGCATAGAGCGTTCCTAATGTGAGAATGATTGACCATAAGCTGTAATCCTTTTGTCGGGTGGACTTAGGGTAATGTAAGTAGCAGGGGGGCTCAAATGCACAGTCAAAACTTGATATTAAGTCGTTGATGTTTTATTGAGTGTTCTGAGTGTTCTTAATTAATGACTGCGCGATTGGCCATACAGTCTAAATATTTCTTTGTGGGCGTGCTCAGATTTGCAGGATTGTTCGGAGAATGTTAAGAAAATACTAATTGAAATTCGAACATGGTATATGCAGAAGCGATAAAGGATGTAGATATTGGAGAATATAAAACAAGAACGAAAAAGATAGAATGGGGCACATGATTTTTTACGTGAAAACCCAAATCGGGAGAAAACCACGGACGGCAACAACGACACAAAATCCGCTATAATATGAGTGAGTACAAAACGATCTCAAAGCAAACGCTTAGGGAAGAGATCAACAAGAGAGATAAAGATCTCAAAGCAAATGCCCAATGAAGAGATCAACTACAACGAAAATCTCTCAATACTAACTCTCAACAAAATGTGGAATAGAAAAGGGAAGTGTCGAGAGGCACTCCCAGATGCCCCGCTCCAAGAGGCCAACGCCTAATGCCCCAGCACAAGAGGCACTCCCAAATTGCCCCGCACCAAATAAGGTTAAACAACCTAGTATTTATAGAGAAGTCTCACAGGTACCAAAGGTTCAACCCTAATCGCAAACATATGTCTTGACCACCAAGCATCATCTTTACCAAAAAGAAAAAAGATATTCAATACAAAATATGGAATAATATAATTTCCATAAAATAGAATATCTCCAACCATACAACTTGAGCCTTGGGTGTCAAGCAATAATCTTCAAAAAAGGAAATAACTTTATTTATTTCCAAAACCGGCAAATAAATTTGGGACAAATCCCAACAGAGGATTTCTAGGCGCTTACAGCTCAAGACTTTCTACTAGTTTATGTTTTCTTGAGTGTGAGTAGGTATAGCAGCTGCTCCAGGTATTGGCAACTCAAGCTTCAAGCAGTTATCATACGATTCCTCATCTTAGAATGCCCAAATGGTCGTACTTGGAGTTGTTTTTTCGTTTTTGCTTTTTTATGAAAATTGCCTGACATCATCCAATTCAAGTGTTAAATGTTTTTCTACGAATTAGTTTATGTTATGCAGGGCCTTGATGTTTGCCTCTTTTTTTTAAAAAAAAAAATTTTTCTACATGTTATTCTTCTCTTCTTTCCAAAGAGTTGACTGTTGATGGGGCTTGGATTTCCTTTGAATTTTGTTCATGGATTCAATCGTATGGAGCTGAGATTGGAGTTTGTGTTCTGACTTCGTTACTCCCATTTTCAATGAGAGTTCTGGATCTGCTTGTTGCAGAAGAACAATCTTGTGATTGTTGGAAGAACGTTGTGTTTGTCTTGCAAGGTTCCTGTACAATCTCCTGCTAATGTGTGCACTGCTGTTGTTCTTTTCTGCTATTTCTCAGATACATATTATTAGATTTGGGTAACAGATTGTTCAAGTCAGGTCATGAGGTACTTGGAATATCTAGATTAGGTTGTCACCTTGGGTCATGTGACAAGACCATGTACAATTATTGTTATAATGCAAATGTACACGTAACATGTTTGGTGGTATTGTACAAGTTCAATATTACAGCACTATTTGCAGAGGGAGCAGCAAGCACAGAAGAGACAGGTATTATTTACACCTTACCAACACATCCCTAGTTGGTCAATACTCAGATTTCTAATTTTTTCATTGATAAATTCTTTAATTCAGGTATGATGCATGCGGATTATTGAGGAGGTGAACTCAACAAATTTTAGCATGATACTGCTGTTACAGCATCAGTTCCAGAAGGAAGGGAAAGTAGATGTGCCGTCAATCTTCATAATACATTATCTGATTCAACACCCTTTTTTGCGGGGAGGCACTCAGTAGGGACCAATGGCCAATGGCCAATCTCGTTGGGACCAATGGCCAAATCTCGTTGGGAATAGAGGGAGTCGCAATGACCTCCCTCAGTGGAATCACACTTTAATGTACAATTATTATAAATTTGTTACAGTGCAAAGAGCTATATACATGTCCTGTGGTATTGCACAAAGTGCAGTATTACAAGACTATTGGCAAATGCAGTGGGAAGTGAAGAAGAGACAAGTATCATTACAAGTTGCAAAGGAACACAGAGGAATTTGCTCTGACAATAATACGAATGGATATTCGCAGAAATAACCCATCTATTTCACAGAGGTAAGGCTGAGTACATATGAATCTTTCATGCTCTGCTTTGACAGGATCTACACCGGGTTTCTTCTTGTTTTTGTGGGTCTATATTCCTCACTAAGCAAGTAGAGACACGAGGGATTTTGTCCTTGATGAAATGGTTGGGCAAAAGAATTTGATCCCCAAGAACAGCAACAGCAGAACCAAGCAAAAGAACAAATAGGGAAAATATACAGGAAAAGTATGGGAACTCAGAAGAACATGGCTATGAACAGCACCATCCTCCATCCGTATCCATGATTTGAGAGAGAAAGGCTGCTCAACAATCTCCAGTATTCTGGCTCCTCTAGGCCAATTTCCATAGCCACCATAACCGGTATGCCTTGCATAACACAACCACATTTTTTGGTATGGGCAGCACCAGTCATTGCCATGGTCATGACCCACAAATATGGCCTGCCAACAGGAAGGAAAGTTGTTCAATAGAAATCTTATTGTACTCATGAAGCAAAGAAATTCAAGCATATCATCCCATTTTGCATCTAAAAAGCCTTTTTTTATCACATGCTCTATCTAATACTTGGGAACAGGTATGACAATCCACATAGTCTATCACTGGCATAAAACAAAGCCTATATTAACAAGCCCACCACCTAAGCCACCCATTTTTACATACCACCAGGCCTGTTATGTAAATGACAGGAGACTATGTGAACCATTGCAGCCCCTGAAAAGTTAGAAGAAGTATCCAGAAACAGCATGTAATAACACATGGGTCAATTGGCCTGCATTTGAATTGGTCAATTTCAGGTCGGATTAGAGTCAATTGGTAAATTTTAGGCCTGTTTGGTTAGGGAGGGTCATTGCAAAACCAGGGTCCAAAATTAGATTTTCTAATCTTAAATCTAGATTGGTTCTATAATTCAAAATCACCTGGTGTAAAATCAAATGAGTATCTTACGCACTGAACAGTAAGTATCACAGAATTTGTGGCACAGCAATGATCAGAATAGTTGCATCTTGTCGTGTGGTATATTGCATAAGTTAAGAATGTTATAATCATATAAACGCGAGTTACCTGGACTGAAGGACGAGCTTCCAAGATTTTCATGATCCCCGTCTCGTCTTCTTGAGCACATACGCCCTCTTTATTTATTGAACCTTTGCAAGGCCATGGAACTAAAAGCCAAGGAGGCGCAACCTTCCGATATGCTTGACTAGGTATATGCCAAAAAACTATTTCAGGAATCCTGCAACACAATCAAATTGCATTTAGTTGCGACTGGTTTAAAAAGTAAGAACGAGAAACATTGTCTACTGTTCAGCAACAAGTATTAGACAAGGGATCTTTAATTATCTCACACTTCACTCCGTCTACATAGTCTGTTAACCACTTTATATGAACAGTGGAATGAGAAATCAAGTGAAACATGATCAAAGCTAGCACAACCACCCATTACTTCAATTAGATGTCCAAACAAGTTTATTAAAAAGTGAACTTCCATATTCAGTACCTAGAATCGGGATTAATTTCTTCAGATTTGGCTTTGAACCACTCTGCTTGGGCCTGTGAGATAATTTCTGGATAGGAACCCCCTCCTGAATCCAGAAAATACATAAATGCCACAGGCAGCTGTGGATCATCCGCTGATGAGATCTGAAGGAAATAGTTGGATACACTTGGCCAAAGATGTCGGGGTCCACGCTGAGAGAATGACAGTGTCTCGTTTTCTAACTCATGGGTCATCAACTCCAATCGTGTTGTGCCCTTGAAGCTGCATTTTTCATCCCCTGGCATGGTACAAATTAACAGCATTAAACCAATGGAGAATTCTCAATAGCCTTGAAGCAATCAGTTGCCTTGATTAATATATCTGTTCCCCCCGAGGGTAGGGAGGACGGTTTATAACATCAAAGTAGAATGGTGATGATTGCAACGCAACAGATGAATACTGAACACTTTAAATTTGAAGTCTTAGTTCGTGGAAGTAAATGACAAATTCATACATACCAGCGTATGATGAATCAGACGTTGGGCAATACAGTGGGGGAACCCCACTTCTTGAAAACCACTCTTTGGGCCACTCAAAATGTGCATCATCATGGTTTCCGAATACAGTGGCCCAAGGTATGCCCCTATCTCTTGTAGGTGAGATTGCTTGACCCCAATACAGGCTTGCATTTGCAATGCCTACATTATTGGCAGTGACAACGTCCCCGAGATATACTACAAAATCTGACAAGTATCTTACAATCAGCCCATGGTAATCATAGTGACAAACATAAGACAGACGAAAATCTTCCAAGAAACTGATAATCATTTCCTAAATGCAGTATGTAGACTGTAGTAGCTGTTTTCTTTCTTTCTTTATTATTGTAAGAGCCATGCCCAACTAAACAATCGAAAAAAATGCAGTAACAAATCCAGAACGAGAGGAAGTCAAGTTCCAAGTCTCAGCTCACCAAGACCCAGCCCAAAAGTCCATATTATCTCCCTTCGGCAAATAACAGCTCATAGCAAGCATTCAGTTCACAAATTGATCATCACAAGCCCTCTGCTGTCTACTCAGAAGGTGGCCATAGATCAGTAACAGCTTTATTCTTGGAACATAACTTCAGCTAACAACACCAAAGTGTACACCAATTTTTAAAACCTTATGATGAGAGCTAGAATTTCTTAATTCGAATAGAGTGCAAAGGATAAAATTAGCAATCAAAACTGAAAATCTAACATAATCAAAAGCTTCCATTTCTTACAGTTTTCTTTTGCAATTACTTCCTTGGTCAGTAGGAATCCCTTCCTGAACAAACCCAGATAACAACCTTTGAAATACAATTTTTGATAATTCCACAAAATCCCTCATCCCAGTAACTTGCTTGGAATCCAACTCACAAAATCCCTGTTTTTCCCAACAAATTCTTTTCAAAACCTAACTCAGAAAACCCTCCCAGAGGTCACAGCAACAAACATCACAACACCAACAACCAACCAAAAAGGGAAAGAAAGGTAGCAAAATTATAGTGAGAATTATTAGGTGGGGAAACCTGGGCTTTCTTGATCAAGGAGCGAGGACATGGCTTTGATGGAGTCAACATCTTGCTTGGGTCCCCAATCACTCCAAGCGTTCTCACCGAAATGCAAATCGGCAAAAATGGCGATCTTGAAGGAGGACCCTCCATGCCGTGGCTGCAGATACTCGAAACCAAACGCAAACTGGGTCATAATCTGAAGCAGGATCAGGAGCATCACACAAAAACATAGTCGTCTTCTTCCATTCTTCAGCCCCATCAAATTAGATAGAGAGAGAAAGGGAGAGATGGGTTTGAGAGAGCCTGAAATTTGGAGTAGAAATTGGTGAATTGCAGAGAGAACACTACAGAAATAATTAGACTGAGCTTACATACGAAGACAGAAGTGAAGAATCCGCAACGAAGAATCTCCCAAAGGATAAAGGAAAAATTGCTACAAAGTGTTTCTTTAATTTTAATATTACTGAAAGGTGTTGGTTTAACTGAAAAGTGTTATTTTAAGTAGACAAAGACGTTAGGCTCTTTTCTGCTGGCGACGTCTTTGTCATTGTTGTTTTCCTGCTGTGCCCTTATGGTGAGAGGAAGACCAAGTAGAACTAGTGAGGGCTGTGCTCACATGCGAAACATACCCAACTTGAGAGCTTTCTCTCTCTCTCTCAATTTCTTTCTCTGTCCACCTCTCTTTCTCTATCAACCTCTCAGTGCAGCAAAGTTAGTAATTGGTGGCTGAGTTTATGGCGTGGACACCTACCCAAGCTGGTGAGGAGGTGAGAGAAGGGAAGGGTTAGTCTGATGCATTTGGAGGGAAAAAATCGTGGACCAAGAAGCAGCAAAGAAGAGGTAAGTATTTTCCAGTTCAAATAAGTTGTCAATTGAATTGAAGGTAAGGATTGACAGTGTCAGTAACTGAGTGTGTAGATTTGTATGTGCTTGGCATGTAGGTAGTCAATTTCAATGAGTGAGGAAGAGTGTTCACTGTAGTGGGTGAAGTTAGAGGGGTTGGAGCATTATATGTGTTCTTACTGAGTTGTAGTCAGTTAATGTAATGAAATGTCACATAATGTAAGTAGGTAAAGGTTGTGGGGTGTTAACACATGGGTGAGTCATTGTGTCAGAAGTAAACAAGGGAGGTATATCCTAAGATAACACCTACTGTTATCCTGGGATGGCATTGTTATCTGTGACGAATAGTTGTTGGCAGAATGTAAGATGGTAATCGGTGAAGGTATGAATATGTCGAAAAGGGTAGTGGTTATATGTAAGGCAACAAATGCATGTATAAGTGGGGGAAATACGCTGTCATTATTGAGAAGTATAGCTGGTGACACTTTATTGTTGTGTGCAGGTGGCATCGTTGAATTTGTGAAGCAGTTCAAGTTGGGTACAAGCAGTAATGATGATGCAAAGCAATTCAGTGGGGAACATAGTTGTGCATATGAGAGAGATTGCTATGTATGTCTGTTGGGGTGGGGTGTTGGATGATGAGGTGAATGGGTTAATGACATATATGGGTGGGAGGAATGCATGTATATGGATTTCATCGAGTATGGGAGTTGGTGGCATCTTGAAGTTGTTGGAGAGAGAGATAGGGGAGAGTGTAAGAGGGCGGCATGTATGGTATAGTTTGAAGTTTGACCGGAGAATGTTAATGACACTGGAGAAAGATGAGGATGTTGTCAAGTTAGTCAGAGGCAACGATGGACATACATATATTTGTATTGCAGAGAAGGATGGCCCTGTGCTATTCCAGGAGAGGAATGTCAGCAAGTAGAAGTTAGTGGTGGGGGTGCGTCAGTGGCAGGTGTGGGAGGTGTGCGAGCAAGTGGGGGAAGGGGGGATAACGAACAACGGAATATTGGTGGTGTTCCCTGTGTGCGGAATGGTGCAAGGTAAATTCTGTGATATGTGAATTCATTTGAGGTTAACTGTGATATGATGTCCACATACGATTAGGGTATTTTAATATTATTATGGATGGATTAATATGATATGTATGTAAGGCTGATGGGTCCGGGGGGTCGAAGGAGGCCGCACTAGCAAGGGGAATGAGGTGGGAAGAGTGGCGCAAGTGAATGTCATGCCAGATAATGTTTTCGCTGACTCGGATTCAGCGTCCGAGTCCGATCAAGATGAAGAAAGAGTCGTATAGGCGGGATCTTGAGTGGAAGCGGAGGCATACTTAAGGAGGATGTCAATTTGGAAGAATGTCATAAAGGGAAAAGGACAGTTGTTCCCTTCTGCCGATGCATTCAGGTGTGACAGCTATTGCAGTCGTAGCTGTGCTTTTGAAGTGGTCATTTTAAGTGACACCATGTGTCAAGTGCAGTGTTTTTTGGGAGTACCATAGTGCGTCACACAATATTTTCTCAGGCCCCCGTCAAATGTGCTGACAATGTTTTTTTGGTCAATGTCCTGGGTGTGGGACCTCTGCTTTGCGCAGTATTGTTGAAAGTGGGATCGGTCTGTTTTAGTACCTACTATGAATGTGTCTGGCGTACAGTCCGACGTTGTTGTTTGCTCGTTTGTTTTTTGCAGTGGGAATGTTATATATCAGATGATGTGCGTAATTGTACATATGGATATGAAGACTTCTACACATATAATTACACATGTAAATATATGGTAGTTTGTGCCCACCCCGATTGTCATCCACCCAACCGTTCAATGTAAACCCGGAATATCCATCCAAAATGTCACGGTTAGTGTATCATTTGAGGGACCTTCATTGGGTGTATATGTACGTATGTATGTATTATGTATGTATATACATATATATAGATATATATATATATATATATATATATATATATGTATATATATATATGTATGTACATATATATATATATAGATATATATATATATATGTATATATATATATATATGTATGTACATATATATATATATATGTATGTATATATATATATATACACACACACACATGTACATATGCCTATTTCTGTATGTCTATATATATGTATCCATGCTATATACATATATATAGTGGCCATATATATGTACGTATTTATGTATATATATATTTGTGTTGAATACAAATGCCGTGCTATCTCGCTATTTGCACTATGTAAACCCAGGGTGTCTAAGCCAATTGATACGGTTAATGCATGGAAAGATGCACATGAAGTGGAGCCCTAGGAAGCTATATGTATTTATAAGGGTGTATATATATATATATATCTGTGTGTGTGTGTGTGTGTGTGTGTGTCTGTGTGTGTGTGTGTGTACACACACATGTATATATATGTGGATATATATATACATGTATACATATATATATACATACATACATATACATACGTACATACATTCATATATATATATACACACACACACACACACACACACACACACACACATTACAATACATATATATGTGCCCCATGCGAATGTTATCCCTCCAACCAGTCTATGTAAACCCAGGTTATCTATGAAAGATATGACGGTTATATATATATATATATATATATATATATATATATATATATATATATACTATATATATATATATATATATATATATATATATATATATATATATATATATATATATATGCATAGAGGTGTATATATACATACACACACACATATGTATGTGTGTATGTGTATATATGTGTATGTGTGTATGTAGATATATGACCCTGGCATACAAATGCCATGCTATCTCGTGATTTCCACTATGTAAACCTGGGGTGTCTCTGGCTATTGTTACGGTTAATGCATGGAATGATGCACATGAAGTGGACCCCTGGGAAGCTATATGTATTTATATGCGTGTGTGTGTGTGTGTGTGTGTGTGTGTGTACACATATATATGTAAGTAGGTGCCCGCCGCTAATGTCATCCCCCCGACTCGTCTGTGTTAACCCGGGTTATCCATGAAAAATATGCCGGTTATTGGAAGAAAGAAGGCACCTTCCATGTCGATATATATATACATGTTTGATTTTCATATGAACAACTCCATCGGCAAACACATATGACTAAAATTAGTACATTAGACACCGTAGTTTACAAATAGTGATTGTAAACTACTCACGAATACTTTTCCCCTTCATTTTATCTCCACACATGAAGTACTGCACTCTATTTTCTCTTACGTGATATCAACTTAAAATTGTTTTCTATTTATAGTACCCCTCATTTAGAAACCAAATCCTAAATCTCCCACTTCAGCACTATACTATCCCAGGATAACATGCAGAATGAACAAAACATATGGTACATTGCACATCTTGAATTTTGGAATCAGCAGAACTGCAATTGGAGGATTTGACCACATGACCTCCCCCAATGGTTGGAAGGCGCCTATACCATGTAGGCCATGCGAGCACCTTGATTTGAACGCACACTAAACCCAATACGTAGTATTAGGTTTTGTAATATTTTTTGTAAAATTATCCAATATTTAAATACTCCCCCAACCATGACTCAGCAGCTGCGTCGACAGTGACTTCGTCGTCAATCAGTATTAGGGAACACATACGAACATTACAATAACAATGATGTCTCTAAGAAATTAGTACATTACAGTAGTTGGGGTTACCCATGAGGATACCCCCACGCAAATAATATGCATAAGTAAGCAACAAATTAACCTGGGTTAACTGCGCATCCGTACAACCAAAAAGACGGAGGTCAGTTAGCAGTTCCAAACATAGAGCCGCTAATTTAACCCCACACAGGTGACCCCAAATTGGACAGGCCGCTGAATGACACAGCTGCCCTCCACTAGGAAGACATACCGTCGTCGAACGTATGTACATGCATTAGGTGAAAACCACAAGGTAATACAGTAACTACTAAATGTAATGGGGAATCGGAAGGTGGTCCCCCCAAATGTTATCCGCTTATGTACCCTCCAAGAAAGCTTCCGGGAAGTGAGCAACGCTGCCCTGCAGACAGCTCAGGAGTAGCTTGTCACGAGCATGGCGCACATACGGTGAACCGAAGTATAGCCCATCAGCCTTCATGGCCAATATGTCCCTGAACATCAGCATATACACACCACAATCATGACCACTACAGCAATGCAAACGACAATAACTCAAAGTCATCGCAAGTTGTGAAGGCATGAGGACACCAACAACGAGTGTCAGTTTCGAACGAAGACAAGGGTCACTTACTTCTCCTGCTGGGGGCAGTCTGCATTGTCCATGTCCCATCGGAGCACATCTGTGAACTCGGCAAGCTTCGTCAACGCAAGGCCAATGGCAATCTTCTGCACATTAAAGCTTTCACGTAATTTTGGGGGGGTGGTTGCCTGACGTTAATTGGGGATGAAATCCACATACATGCATTCCTCCAATCCACATATGTCATTAACCCATTCACCCCTTCATCCAACACCTCACCCCAACATACACAGCAATCTCTCTCATATGCACAACCATATTTCCCACTGAATTGCTTTGCATCGTCGTTATTGCTTGTACCTAACTTCAGCTGCTTCAGAAAATTGACGACCCCACCTGCACACAACAATCAAGTGTCACCAACTATACTTCTCAATAAGAACATCATATTTTCCACATTCACACATGCATCTGTAGCCGTACATATTACCACTACCCTCTTCAATATATCCATACCTTAACTGGTTACCATCTTACATTCTGCCTACAAACAACCTTTATACATAACATTGTCATCCCAGGATGACACCTACTGTTATCGTGGGATATACCCCCCATTCACTTACGCACATTCACTCATCCACATGTTACCACCCACAACCTTTACCTATTTACAGCATATAACATTTCATTAAATTAAAGTAAATTAAATTACTACAAATCAATACCAACACATTCAACCATCCAACCCCCTAACTTCATCCACAACAGTGAACACTCTTCCTCACTCACTGAAATTGGGCAATCACATGCCAAGGACATACCAATCTACACACTCAATTACTGAATCTGATAATCTCATCTTCAATTGAATATGCAACTTACTTTAACTGGAAAATACTTACCTCTTCGTTGCTGTTTCTCGGTCCACACTGATTTCCTGCGATGACATCACACACACCCTTCCCTTCAGCCACTTCCTCATCAACTTGGCCAAATGTGCAAGCTACCAACTCAGTCCACTATTACTAACTCTGGTACACGGAGTTATTGACAGAGAAAGAGAGGTTGATAGAGACAAAGCATGAGAGAGACAGAGTTGTAGTTGGGCATCCGCACAGTGACCGCAATTCCTTATTAGCCTCACTTGCTCTTTCTCTCACCATAAGGGTACAATAGGAAAATAATAAGGACAGAGACATTGCCAGCACAAAAGAGCCTAACGCCTTTGTCTACTTAAAGCAACACCTTCAAGTAAAACGACACCTCTGAGTAATATTAAAACTGAAGCAACACTTTCAAGTAATTTTCCCAAGGATAAACCAGCTATCATTTGTTTAAACCTGGCAAAACTGATCCGAGGCTCGAAATCCGAACCGAACGATCCGGATTCATACTCGACCCGATATTCAAAATATACTCACCTGAAAGTGGACCCGAAATCCTAATTGATCCGAACCGAACCATACCCGACCCGAAATTTACCACAAAGTTGCTTGTTTTGACATGACGAGCGTATTTGACTAAAAATTAATTGACCCGAAATCAACCCGAACCGAATCATACCCGATCCAAACCAAAATGACCCAAAATATTATTTAACCCGAATATGATCCAACCCGAACTTAACCCAATCCATACCCAAACCGATTAACCCGTTTACCAGGTCAACGTTTGTTCATAACAACTTCAAATACCACCATGCTTTTATTTTTGTTCAAAACTACCACTCCATAAAATATCTTTTATTAATTGCATAGAACATATGTTACCAACTATTAGCAGTTTTAAGAGGAATAATTTATGTTCTCCTTTTTTTTTTGGTTTGAGATTGTTTTCTCTCTCTCTGAGTTTTGGATCAGAATGTTCTCATCTCATGGATGAATGATGAGCAATTAAGTTCTTCCTCTCCCTTTATTATCCTCCCCCATGTTTCCCTGCTTTCAATTACTTTATTCAGATAATTCATTAGGCTGCTTTAAAAAAAAAAAAAAAATATTATGATGGTTCTGTTAGCTATGAGATATTTTTTTATATATATATTTAGCAGTAAGGGCCTTTTTGTCGGTAAATTGAAATGGATAAAAAGAATAAAGTGGGTTAAAATAGGTTGAGTTAGGTTGAAATAGGTCGAAATGCATTGAAGTAAGTGGATTAAAATTTTTTTATGTGATAAATTAAACTTGGTTAAAATAGTGGAAGTGGGCTGAAGTAGGTTGAACTGAATTGAGGTTGGTACTTTGGGATTTGCCCACGAAAAGAACAGACATCCTGTTCTTTTCATTGGTAAATTCCAAAATACCAACCAATCTCAATCTACTTTAATCTACTTCAACCTACTTCAGCCCACTTCAACCTACTTCAACCCATTTTCACTATTTTAACCAAGTTCAATTTATCACATTACTTCAACTTACTTCAACCCACTTCAACTTATTTCAATCCACATCACCCTTTTACCCACTTCAATTTACCCACAAAAAGAACAGGGCCTAAACTCTGTAAGAATATTTTCCTAAAATTTTTTGTATTGCCCAATCAATTTTTTTAATCAGGAGATACCATAGAATGCAAATGCGTTATAAAAATGAAAGCAACTTTCACCAGAAAAAAAAAAATCATAATTTTTGTTTTTCTTTCTTGTAATCAAATACGGAGTATATTTCAAATGTGCAAAAGAAGAAAGAAAATCAATTGTAAAGTTCAATTACATTTATCCCGTTTTCATAAAAAACTAATAGAAACCCATGCTATGCACAGAACATATTAACCTTCAGTTTTTTTTAAATAATATTGTACTTGTATAACTTCTTGAAGGGATATTTTAAATTTTATTGTTGCCGTATGTGCATGATTTCTTGCACCCGGAAAAAAAACCCCTATTAGCATAGATAATGCATTTCATTGTTCAAGAAAATGTATAAAATAGCACATTAAATTAAAAAAACTTTAAAGATATATATCAACAACATTTACAAAGTAATCTTAAATTTAGTTAATTTTATGAATAACATATATGGATAATAAAAGTAGAAAGTGGTTTAAAAAACTATTCATGAAAGCTAATGTACTCCCTCCAATGTTAGTTCATAGCCCAACCGATCAAATTATGTCATTTTACTTACAAAAATTTCTCTTCAAAAAATAAATGGATAACAATTTCATATACTATTGAGACTAATAATTTTCAAAAACCTAAAATATTAAACGATAAGGTCTAGACAGCAATAATGCAGTTTACAATGACCTATGTAATGCTAAATATAAATAGTCCAAATGTTAGATTGTTAGAAGCTGCTTTTAAAGATTCAATTATTGGCGTCCAAACCCCCAAAGTTTGGATTATTCACGTCCAAGCTGACCCTAAAAGATATAATCCAAATGTATCTTTTGATATAGGTAATGAATTAAAAAAACGTGTGAATATATTGTCAACATGACAAATGCCATGAAGAGTAGCACGAAAATTTCAATATACATAAATTTTGAGACTAATAAATTTCATGCATGTCCTATACAAATTTCTTAAATAGAAGCGAGATTTGCACAACTAAAATTGAATAGTATTTTTATCTTTTAAAGTCAAAACTCAAGCATATTTTCTTGCTAAAAATGTCCATTAATATTGAATACAAAAGAATTGATAATGCAGCAAGAAGACCCTCCCAGAACTGTTCCACGTTGCACGATATGGTCACAATAAGTGGTTTGGCATATAGAGTGTCCACCACTTTTAATATGAGACAAATTACAAATTTAAAGTCTATTAGTTAGAAACAAAAGATGATTAATATCCTCTAAAAATATTCCACAATTAGCATATCAATGCCATTTACATATAGGAGAAAACATCCAGTCTTTTTTCAGATTAATCTCATCCAAGAGTTTACTTCACACTGGCTTCATACCAAATCAAGCTACCTTCACTTAGACACTTGAGGGGACAGAACATAAACTATAATTTGTCTTGTACATAAGTATTATGATTTGTTGATACCTAACTATATCATGTACAGAATTTAAACAACCTCATAAACATACTTATTTTTTTATAAATTGATTAATATCATGACAAAAAAGTGGAAGATATACACAATTATTTCCATATGAGTAAATTAGCATTCAATAACAAATTAACAGTGGTGATTTGTTGATTTCTACCAAGAAAAAGAAAGGCTTGCATACTATTGATAAACAAAATCATACACAATGATTGTCCCAGAATAGAATGATCTACGTTGATTTGAGAACACATGACACTATAAACAGTAAAGATTGTTATTTGGTATAGGGATATCGAGTATACCTCTGCTTCTTGCAGGCATCAGTCACTTAGATAGTGATGATTTCTTCCGCATTTCTCATGTTGGTTCAACATAAATAAACCTAAAAACACTCAACTAAGTGAAATGAAGGCATTTAACAAAACTATACTTAAAATAATAAAAATTGGGAGAAATGTTGAAATTTACATGAGAAAGGGGAGGTGAGCGGATTTCATTCTAGTTGGGGTAAAATCATTTAGAATGACTACATTTGCGACTCCATCATTGAAGCACCATGTTAAGAGACTTCACATATATTAATGGCATCCACTTATGCAACTAAATCAGGCGTAATTATCAAACTTAACCTCTCATTCATAAAGCATATGGCATTAAGCCAAAGAAATAGACAGATAATAGATCAAAAAGATAACGCCATTAAGGCGGGTGGAGAAACCAATTCCAGTGAGATTTAAATATAAGGAGGCTATAATCATAAGAAAGATTAGAGTTTGTTGAATTCAGTGACTTCCTTTAAAAAAAAAAAAAAAAGCCAGCGAGAGCGGCAGGTGTTCACAAAAAGAAACGAGTTAATTCGTCCTAGGCATATAGAGGTCATCAAATGCGCTTAGTTTAGCACCATGCACAGTGCACACTATCTCTTTAATTTCCACATCTGCACCCCCTTTTCCTAGGTCTTCTTAATGCTCAGAGAAACCCATACCCTATGACTACCCCTCCCCAAGTCCTCTCTCCACCTGCCTCCACTCAGTGCCCATATTACCTAAAAATCATACACTAATTATCCACTCAACCAAAAATCTAAAATTAATTAAAAAGCAAATTTTGAACCAATTATCAATAAGTAAGGTAAGGACTCCACATCCAAATTCAAAATTAGTAAAAATAAAAAATGGTCATTCAATTATCAACAAAAATTAATTAATGTCTAATTAAAAACATAAAATAAATAAAACAAATAACAAGATGAACAGAAATTGTTCACCATTTATTGTACGCCAAACTCCAAACCAACAAACTAAATCTAAACCTAGTCTAGATTAAAAAATAAATAAAAATTCCTTATCAAAAAAAATAATAAAAATTCAATTTCATAAATTGATTATTATAGACAACAAAGAATCCAAAATCATGAATCAGTAACGAACCTAAAATAAGTACACCAAAATCATGAACCAATTGTCGAATTATCATCAAATTAAAAACACAGTAATGGAAGGAGAAAGAGACACTTCACATGTACCCAGATTTCATTTTGAACCATGATAGACAAAATTCCTCATGGGCAAACAAATCTAAAGTCAAAATAACCCTAATCGACAAAAAGATTGAAACTAAAACACAAATTCTTACAATGAAAAAAGGGTTGATGATGGGTCAGCAAATTCTTCTTTGGCAAAATCTTATTTGTGCCTAGCCTAACCTCCATTGAATTCCTTCTTTGCTGAAGCACAAAGGGTTTCCAACTCAAAGACAAACTAAAAACTGAAAAAACAAACCAGAGGCCATCAATGTCGAAAGAACCAGAATTCGACATAGAGACGATGCATACCGTTGCTTAAGTTGAAAGGCATCAATAGAGGAGGCCTCCTAGATCCAGAAAGAGCAAATGGGGTTTGATGATTTTCTAAAAGGCCAAGAAGGCGAGTATTGCAGTTGAGATTAGTGCAAAAAGAATTTAGTGGCTGAATTCTGGATATCAATTCTACAAGTCAATTGTTGAATGGCGAATTGATGAAGAGGGAAGAAGAATCAGTTATTTGGTTGGGGCGTGGGGGGAGGGTAGAGAGAATTAAAAGTCCCCTATGTACGGAGATTACAAAAAAACGAAGGCAATAAGATAGAGGGGCGAGAATTTTGCGGGTAGCAGTTAGTTCATATCAGATTTGAGTATTTAATTGGTAATTTTAAGAGAGGGGGGGAAGATACCAGTGAAATTCTAATTTTCTTTTTGAAGAATCAGCATGAACTCGTACTATATATGAAATATTTAAATTTAAGATATTTCTTTAAAAATAAATTAAAAATTTAAAAATCAATGCCAAATTCTTATGTTATATATGTGTAGAAATTAATATTGTATACTAATCAATATTTATCAAACTTGCCTTTGTAGAAAGTTAGACGCTTATTATGTTTTAATTTAAAATTTTCAAAATTAAAGTTTTACTTAACATTGAAGAATATATCTCTTTGAATTGAATTCGGATTATAAACGCAAGATAGGAAATCAATATTTTTCAGATTTGTCTTTTTTTTGAAAAAATGAAATACATTAATTATTGAAAATTGATTAAATGTAGAATATGCTTGCTCATTTCAACACCAAAACATGTAAAATATTGACGCTCATTTCAACAATAAAACATATAAAATATTATTGCTCATTTCAACACCATGCACCATTAGTAACTATGATTTGGAATAATACAATCTAAATTTCTACTATAAGTAAACTTCCATTATATAGCTACTACAATGTTGAGGAAGGAAATTAAAATATATTACATAGCCCTTTCTCGATGCTTAATAAAATAAACCCGTACTTTTGCATGGTGCCTAATAAAATGAACCTTTAAAAAATATTATTAAAAAGATAAGTCGACCATCACTTGAATAGACTTAGGATTTTCATGATTTTTACCCATGTAGTAATAGTCCTGTAACGTGTCATAAATATGATCGGAAATCAAAATTAGAACTTCCGAATAAATAACTAAACGGCGAACAATAAAACAATAAATGATAATTAATAATTTAATATCTCCAATCAATTAAACAAAAAAAGATATTCAGATAGTTAGAGAGAGAAATTACTTTTTAAGTGCATTCTTCAGTTCAAAAGTAACATCCTTGGCCTCCTGGAGACTCGGCACTGGTCCAAACACCACCCTTGG